>JADBJO010002587.1:185000-265000 GCA_016801955.1 Conus betulinus | reverse complement strand
CGTGTCCTTGTTCCTGTCTTTTTCCTTTTCTTTCATTCTCATTCTTCTTCACTGTTCATTTCCTTTTCTTTCTCCTTCTCTCTTCTTCTTCTTCCTTCATTTCCGGACGAGTGTGTGGGAGGAGGGCTGCTGGTGGGTGGGTGGGTGGGTGGGTAAGTGGGGGGGGGGGGGGGGGGGGGGGTATGGGACAAGGGCCACACACATTAAAATAATCAACGCACCACCATCCTTTCCCTCAAAACGTGCTCGCGCGGGCGCGCGCGCGTACACACACACACACACACACACACACACACACACACACACGCGCGCGCGCGCGCGCGCGCGCACACACACACACACACACACACACTCACACACACACACAGACACAGACACACACACACACACACACACACACACACACACACACACACACACACACACACCCGTTCTGGTAACATAGGTCCCAGTCTCTGGCATTCCAGAAGAATGTGTTAGTTTGAAATTTGTTTACACACAAATATCTAACATTCTTGCTTAATTTTTTTTTGAAGGCATTAAGCTTTATTCTAAAAGACAGCGAAGTAATGTGACTCAATGTGAAACAGTTTACTGTTATTCACAGCTATTTTGTTTGCCAAATCATCGAAATTTATTGATACACTGGAGAATTTCTCCTTCCTATGGAGAGATTTTGAAACTTTGTTCCACGATGCTTGCTCCAGTAAATGATACCCCGCTGTCACGGGTAACGGAATGTTTATTTCTATAGATTCCTGTCTTGCCTTGCACCCCTTTTCAAAGAACCGCGTGAATCATTTGATTGACTGCTATTATGGTTTTGGATTTGTTCTCGTAGTCAAATGAATGTAAAACGTACAGTATGGACTGAGAATCGACGCCGAATATTTCTGGAAGTTCTCTTCAAAGTATCCTTGAGAACTTCCCTTTGTTGTTTGATGTTGCGGACTGTTGCCACGCAGTCATCCGGGAGATTTGGTATAGGTTGTGTTATGATTCACAATAGTTATTTACGTTGGTTTTCCGGTACCATTTTATTGCATTGTAAAGATGTCTTTTTTTTTTTTTTTTTTTTTTTTTTTTTTTAATAATGGCAGGATAACCCACCCGCTCACCCCTTCCTCTTGCTCCCTTTCTTCACTCCCTTTCTCTTCGTCTAATATCACTTAATGTGGATAGACGTTAAATTGAAGACAACAACAACATACACGTGCGCGCGCACACACAAAAATAACAGCAGTAATGATAATACTTAAGATCACAATCACAGACTCTCTCTCTCTCTCTCTCTCCCTCTCTCTCTCTCACTTGCGCACGCATACACGCACGCACGCACACGTGCGCAACGACCCCCTAAAATAACATCAACAATGAACATGATGATACCTGGGATGAGCACGCACACACACACACACACACACACACACACACACACGCACGCATGCACGCACGCACGCACGCACACACACATGCACACTTGCACACATGCACGCTTACATGCACTCGCTTGCAAGCATGCACACACACACGAGAGAGAGAGAGAGAGAGAGAGAGAGAGAGACAGAGAGAGAGAGAGAGAGAGAGAGGAGAGAGAGAGAGAGAGAGAGAGAGAGAGAGAGAGAGACAGAGAGAGAGAGTCTGAAACTTGAAAATGGTCGGAGGAAACATGTAATGAATCGTGATGGCCAGTTACTGTGCAGCTGACCATGCGGGGGTGGGGGAGTGGTGAGAAGGGAGGGGAAGGGTAGAAGAGGGCACGAAGAAAAAAAAAAAAAGGAAGAAAAAAAAAAACAATACAAAATGAAACCAACGAGCGCAAGAATGTGTGATAAATGAACTAATAAAACGCCAGTTTGTGGACAAACTAATAAAACGCCAGTTTGTGGACAAACTAATAAAACGCCAGTTTGTGGACAAACTAATAAAACTCCAATTTGTGGACACAAACTAATAAAACGCCAATTTGTGGTCGCTAACGAAGGTGCATCAAAGTTCACACAGAAACGTAGTTGAAAAAGGGACGCAATCAAATATTAGTGTCGTATCGTACGCCAATGGAGTTGGTTCCCTTTATTCTTCTTCTTCAGCTTTCCAGTATCTGGTAGCGTGTGAACTCGTTTTACCCTGTTGGGATACTCACACTATACTCGAGAGTATAGTCAGTTCACTCCGACTTCGTTGAGTGCAGAAATTGTGGGGAAGTGGTTGTGGTAAAAGACAGATAAAAGATATGGTAGACAGAAAAGACAGTAGACGACACAGTACAGCAAGTTGGAGACAGTTACTGAGAGCGAAAGGAAAAGGGGACGTTACTAGCATAGAATGTCCAGAAGAAGGGGGAACTATTTGTACAGAAGACACCCACCCCCCACCCCCGTCCCCGGGGAGGGGGCGGGGAGGGGGGGGGGGGGGGGGGGGGCTTTATCCAACTTCAACTATGGCTTTGCAGTTTCATATTGTGTGTGTGTGTGTGTGTGTGTGTGTGTGTGTGCGCGCGCACGCGCACGCGCCCGTGCTGGCGTGCATGCGTGTGTGTTCTAGAACTGTGACAACCAGCTATTTCGTGCTGCGTGTCTCGCGGTCTAAGTTAACTTTTCCAGAAAGACCACAGGGTGCGGGGGATGAGGGGGGGGGGGGGGGGGGTGTTGGCGTGTGTGGGTGTGAGGGGCTGTTCCAAATGGCATCTGGGGCGTCAGTCACCTGCGAAAATACTTTTTCTTTTTTCTTTTCCCCTTTTTTTTTTTTTTTATTTATATATATTATTACTATTATTATTTTGGGCCAGGGAGGCAGGGTGGGGTGTGTGTGTGGGATAGTAGGTTCGGACATCAAGCCCCTCACTTCACCCCCTCTCCCCCTGTCCAGTCCCCATGGATTCGAGTACTGAAGAGGACAGTCCGACCTTGGCGGAGGTCTTCGGTCTCCAGAGCGCCCTTTAGTTTGTATTTAACACTTCGATAAGGAATCTTGCAGCCTCCCCCCCCCCCCCCCCCACCTCATTTTTTCCCCGTCTTTTTTTATTTTTTGATTTTTTATTTCTTTTCTTTTGCTTTTTTCTATTTCTCATTTTGTTTTTTTTTCCTTTTCCTTTTTTTTTTTTTTTACATTGCAAATAAACCATCTCCAAGCTGCCACACCAACAGTTCTAGAGTACAAAGTGTTAAAAAGATGCCCCCCCCCCCCCCCCCCCCCCCCCCCCCCCCCCCCCCTCCCCCCCCCCCCCCCCCCCCCCTCCAAGTTTTACTTCCCCATTAAAAGCTGTGTTGGGACCCAACATTTCGCAGCCCCACGTTATTTTTGATGCCCGCTTACTCTGTAGGTTTGCACCCTGAATCATTTCCGAAACAACTGTCTCGCTACTTTTCAGGGAAATGATTGTACCTTCGATCAAACCTTTAGGTCAGTGTTAAGATGTAGCTGAACCAAAATTTTGCGTGATTTCGTGTTTTTACTTCAAGTTTACGACAGTCCAGTTTCATTTCCGACTCTAAACCATTGTATGTTGTATGTCACATTGTCTGCTGAGAGAAATAACCTTACGAATCGCGACTGCTAAGTAACTGCCACAAGAAGTCGCTATGTTCGCTTTTCAGAATTGCATGCACCAATGCTTACGATTTTTTCTTTTCCAGACTCGAACAGAATACATCCACTTTCGGTAACACGCTGAATGTTGAGTTGTACGAGTGGTCCGTCCTCATAGCAAACGCGTTTAAGGACAAGTTTTTCTTTCACGGTAGTCTTGGACGCCTTGGCGTAGAGGTTCATGGCGTGGTTGGTCGTTGTTGTTGTTCAATAATAGTAACCGTTAATGTTGACTTGTTTCGTTGTAGTTGCTGGTGTTCCTTTCGTCTTCCTCTGGGGTGGGTTAGAACATAGATATGTAGTGACACTACATATATATGGTTAGAACCAGTCGTCAATCGGTAAACACGCCTATTAAAGGGGACTTAACTACATCACGGCACGGATGTGGGCTCTCAGACGACAGCACGGCTCTCCCGATGGCAGACAAGGGGGTATTTTCTGAGTCGCCTTTTACGACGGGTATTAGACCTACTCTGCATGCATTCTAATGGGGTCAAGCATCAGTGAGTTGACCAATAGGGACTTCTTCTTCTGCGTACGCAGACTGATACTCCTACGGACACTCCCTATACGGACAGGCAAGTATTAATCCCATCTACCCAACAAAGGGAGTGGATTTTTGTGTGCATGATCGTTTTTTTTATCCAGCCATTAAAGCAGCCATACTCCATCTTCGGGGAAGGTGCATGCTATGTGTAACGTGTCATCCATACCAACGGCCAAACTGGTCTTCTCTCCAAAAGTTGTGTGCAAGATGTTATGCGTGCGTTCACACACGGAACCTCGGTTCATAGTATCATTCGTAGGACTATGTGGGGAATGGAGTCAGAACTAATGTTAACTCCGAGGGAAAAATCCCCCTGTACCGAAACGGCCCGGCGGAGATTCGAACCCACATCCTTGGATTACGAGTCCAGCGCTCTACCAACTGTGCTATTCCGGCCCCCGACCAACAGGGACGACAACCTAGCCCTCGAGGGTGGAAGTGATAGCGACTTCGATTCAGCACTCGTGAGTTTGGAAAGCTTTTTCCTCCGTGCGCGCGACGCAAGCGTGTGAATTACGTTCTTAGAAAACATGAAAACAGACTGCAGGAAGACGGTAACATTGGGGAGGAAAATTGCATAGGAGACTTTAGCCGCAGATAAACACTGCACGAGCTTTTGCTCCAGTCCAGAATACACTTTCACTGAAATGAGTGAAAAATGTGACAGTAGCGGCCCCTCGGGTCTACGTTCAACTGTGACGCCAGAGTGTAATCCCACGGGTGGTACATTGTTGACTGCAGTGGCCCACAAAACGGAAAAAAAAAGAGAGTGGAAAAGGGTGAGGGTGAGGCCCAGAGGGGGTGGTGGGAAGGCAGGGGTAAAGAGAGAGGTGTGGGGATGGGGGGGGGGGGGGGGGGGGGGGGGGGGGGGACAGAAGGGTGGAAAGGAACGGGTGGGGGACAGAAGGGTGGATAGGAACGGGTGGGGGAGGCAGCAGGGTGGCTGAGGGTGACTGGCACACAACAGTAATCTTTGTGAAAATGGTAAATTTGCTTCATGAAAAATGGACACATTATCACATTATGTGTGAAACAACACAACGCCACAACGACGACAACACACACACACACACACACACACAGAGGAACAGAGTTAACGACGCCAATGGAGTGAAGTGTTTATCCTACACTTTGGAGTGTCCGCCTATGTACTTACTCTTGCACATTCATGCACATGCTCTGTACTTATGTCCCTTGACACCTTAATGACATGCCCTGTGCGTTTACGCACCGCATGTGAAAACAGTGCCAATTTCCACGAGTGGGGAGCAGAATTGCTCCGGCAATTGGGCAATTGAGGACAGTGCCTCTCTGGGTCCCACTGGCACCTCCAGGTGCTTCTCTTTCTTGTCTGTCCTTTGCCCGGCTCTGGAGAAAGGCCCAGTGACGGCGAGGAAAGACCCACTGACCACAGAGTAAGTCCTGTTGACTGAGGGGAAGACTGCGAGCAGGGATCCTCTTCAGAGGGCATGTAAGACCATGTGAAGAAGGCTATGCTGTGTCTGGAGTTGTGCTGTTTTCACCTGTCAGCGAAACAGCATTGAGTAGGTTGGGGGGGGGGGGGGGGGGGGGGGGGGGGGGGGGGAGCAGGATGAGAGGTTTGCCTGGTGGTGGCATCTTTAGCTGGTGGGCTCTGCAGTCGTGAAATAAGGACTGCTACACACATGGGGGCGCTTCCATAAAGGCTGTTGTGCGTACGGTGATCACACGATAGCATCTGTCCACTGGCAGCTTCAGGTGTAGCTTTCTTGAAATTTACATCGTTCGCGAATTGGACAGCATCTCTTGAGTTCCTGGACAGAATCTGACCAGCACATGAGACAGGATATTCTTTCAATGTTCTGAGAATATGGACGGCATATTAATCTTTGAGGATCTGGATAGAGTATTTGTCCTTTAGCGGTATGTCACAGTCTTTTTGCAGCATTCATTACCATATACAATTTTTGTGGAATCTGCCTATCACACCCTTTGTCGCGTTATTCAATCAAAGCTTCGGCCAGGCTTGCTTGACCATTGCAACGTTTCGATGACATACAGGATTCATTCTGCTTAGTTTCTCCTGCCTCTGTCCAAACCTAGGTGGTTTTCGTGTGATCGAAGACAAAAGACAAATGAACACAACACAAAACAACGTAACTCTTGTGCATTCTCATGCCGATGCTATCTGTGGACTATTCTTTTGTGCATTTTTTTTTCCCCAATTTTTTGTTCTTTTTGAATTTTCTTTTCATTATTATAAAACACACACACACACACACACACACACACGAAGGAGCCACGTTTGTTGTTGAAACGTTCATCAGTCGGTTTTGCACTGCAGATCAACTAAGCGTTATTTTGCTCAAAAGTTTGCGCATTCACGTCAGTTTTGTCTCGTTATCAGTAAGATCAAATAAGCGTTATTTTGCACCTAGCTTTGGGTGTTCACGGCTGCTTTGTCTTGTAATCAGTAAGATCAAATAAGCGTTATTTTGCACCTAGCTTTGTGTGTTCATAGCTGTTTTCTCTTGTTATCAGTAATGCTGCAAGCCGTTTGATTTTTGTTCTCTCTACCATCTCTGTTGACCTTCACACTGCAATTGGCGTACTTTTCAATAAAATGGCAGTTTTTTTTCTTTTTCTTTTTTTTTTTTCTTTTTTTTTTAACAAACTGAATGGACACATCTTCCAAAGTTTTTGTGAAAAAGCAGGAAGAAGGGGAGGGTGGAGCGGGGAGGGGTGGGGTGGGGGGGGGGATTTAGCTTTTATCTATAACACACCACACAGCAGAGGGTAGGTAGACAGGAGAGTGATTCCTGTTCTTCCAGTACCCGTCGCACACACAAAAAAGTTTTGGTTATAGCACAGAAATACAATGGTTACATACTGCAAATGCCATTACAGCTCTTCTTCTTCTTCTCTTCTTTCTTTAAACATCCGCCATCATCCTTTGGATGGTTCTGATGTGCATAAAACTGGGGAGGGGTGGAGGGGTCCACAAGGCTGTTGACAGACATGTAGGACTGGCAATAGGGGTGGGGTGGGGGTGGTGGTGGTAGGGGAGTGGGGGAGGGCACTGGTTGGTCAAATTTGGGACTTGAAGCACTCCACTGAGGTTGAGGAGATAACCTCAGGAGGCAGGCTGTTCCAGTCCCTGACAGTCCTCGGGAAGAAGGAAAAACTTCCTGTAGATGGTTTTACAAGCAGGGAGGAGACATGTCTCCTCGTGAGACTGTCTTATAGACCGTGCTGGGGTGTTTGGTGTGGGCCTGAACAGGGTGTTTATGCTGACCTCTTCTCGATGGTATTTGAAGAATGTGGTCAGCCTTGCTGCTCTTCTTCTGTCTGCTAGAGTGGACCACTGTAGATGTGTCAGCATGGAATCGACACTTGGGGTGTGACGGTGGCGGTTCACAACCCATCGAGCTGCACGGTGTTGGACTTTTCCATGTTGCTGATGTTTTTTTTTTGCAGTATAGGGGTCCCAGACAGGTGAGGCATATTCTAGGGTGGGGCGAACTAGGGCTTTGTAGGCAATTTCCTTGATGTTGATGGAGCCCACTCTCAGGTTTCACCTGAGGAACCCTGAAGTCTTGTTTGCCCTGTTAGTTATGTTGGAGATATGGGTGTCCCAACTAAGATCTTAGGAGATGGTGACCGCTAGGTACTTTGTCTCTTCGACTCTTTTGAGGTTTTGGCCATGGAGTTGATATGTGCCAGTCAGTGTATTTTTCTTCCTGGAGACATGGAGGGCTTGACACTTGTCTGGGTGGAAAGACATTTTACTGCCACGTGGTCCAGGTCCTGTTGTAGCTTCCTTTGGTCTTGGGGGGAAGCCACAGTTCTGTGGCAGAGAGTTTCACGTGCAAAGAGCCGTGTTGTTGATGAGAGTTGTTCATGGAAGTCGTTTATGTAGAGGAGAAAAAGGGATGGGCCCAGGGCTGATCCCTGGAGGACTCCTGACTCTACTGGGACGGCCCTTGAAGAGGCTCCATCACAACAACCACCGCCTGCTGTCGGTTTACCAGGAAGTTCTTAATCCATTCGTGGACCTGGCCAGTGATCCCGTAATGTCGGAACTTGTGGAATAGAAGGGAGTGGCAGACTTTGTCGAAGGCTTTCGAGAAATCCATCACTAAGACGTCTGACTGCTTCCCCTTCTCCATATTGTAGGATAGCTCATACACAAGCCCAAGCAGTTGGCTTTCACAGGATCTGCCTAGCTGGAGGCCATGCTGTTCCTCGCGCAGGATGTTGTTTGCCTCTTCAAATCCCATAATTGTGCTTACTACAATGTGCTCTAGGATTTTGCATGGCACACTTGTGAGGGAGATGGGGGGGCGATAGTTTTAAGGCCTGTATCATTCACCCTTCTTGAACACAGGAGAGACATTTGTCCTTTTCCAGTCCTTTGGTACAATGCCTGTGTTTATGGAGGGCTGAAAAAGAAGCATTAGAGCTGGGGCAATTTCATCACCAATTTCCTTCAGGAGGGGAGGGGTGATTCCGTCTGGTCCAGGGGCTTTGCTCGGGTCTAGGCCTTTAACAGTTTTCTGACTCCCGCTACTGAGATGTGGATGTGGTCACATGTAGGTCCTTCAGGCTCTGGGCTCATGTCAGTCCAGGACTCAAAATTCCTCTGGTGAACAGGACAGTTTGCTGCTGAATGCTGACTGAAACTGTGCATTCAGTATTTCTACCTTATCTTTTGGGTTCTGTTACTAGCTTACCAGCTACTTTCAGTGGAGAGACGCTGGCTGCTTCCGTGCGCTGGGACTTGATGCATGACCAGAATGATTTCTTCGTTTCAGGCTTTGTTCCTTGGCTGCGAGAGATCAGGTTTTCATAATAGGACCTGTAGGCTCTATGGGGTCTGTGCTGAACTCGGCGTTTGAGGACTCTGACTTTTGAGTGGATTTTTTCATCTCCAGTCTTTTTCCATCTTTTATACAGTTGTCTCTCCTCTTGATCAGCTTCTTGGTGTAGTACTTCACCCATGGCTTGCTGTTCTTTGGTCGGAGAGTAGTGACTGGGATGTGTGCCTCAACAGCCGAGTGGAGCTTTTCCTTCAGCTCTGTCCAGACTTCTCTGGGTCGCTTTGGTCGTTATACTTTGACAACTGTTTAGTAGTTTTCCGTAGATTTGGCCAGTCAGCCTTGTTGTACTGTAAGACAGGCCGTTGGGTCCGCTTTTGGTGGACTGGATGAGTTGGGAATTCCATGTATGGGATGTCATGGTCTGAGAGTCCTGGCATGCTTTAAACCCTGGGAACTAGGGAGGGATGATTTGTGAGGAACAGATCAAGGGTGTTTCTCTCTCTTGTAGAAAGGTTACCATCTGTTCCAGGCTGAGGTCTGGGATGGTGTCTGTGAACTTATGGTGGACGACTGGGTACCTGGAGGTGAACTTCAGTCTAACATTGGCCCAGTCAATGGCTGCGAAGTTGAAATTCCCACCTACAACAATATGAGCTCCAGTGGCCACAGCTCTTCGGGGAGGTATCTCAAATCTATCTTGACGGTCTGCATCACTGGTATCACGTTTGTAGTAGAATGCGACGAGGAGCTGTCTTGCGCCCTTGAGTTTGATTTTAACCCAAATGATTTCACATTCCGGGACTGCTAATTCGGGGACTTCATGACAGGTTAGGCTTTGCTGACTGCTATCAGCACACCTCTACCATCTCGCGTAATCGCTCTAAAACTTCATAGTATTGAGAGAAAAGTTCACCGCTTTTCACTTCCTCGTCCAGTCAGGTCTCAGCAGCTATGACAACGTCAGGTTTTGTGCTGTGGAGGAGATTTCGAATTGCAAGGACCTTACCAGTGATAGACGGACAGTTAATGTTTAGAAACTGCAAGGGGCGATTTTGTTGATTGTTTTGTCTAGTTGTTCTGGTAGGAGTGAAAGTATGGAGGAGAGAAAAGGACTCAATATCGGACTTGTCTTGTAGAGCTGATGTGCGGGCTGATTGTCCGATGCCGAACAAGTCATATGTGATGGAGCTGTAATTAGCACAGTCACAAATAACACATTTCCACACAAAGTTCCTGTTTTCTGGGTCACACAAATCATCATAGGAAGCTGAGTTTATGCTTTGACATAATGTGTGGAACCACTGTCCACAACCCTCACAGGCTACGCCCTGCTGGTCCCAAGTGACTGGGCGGTCGCATGCGCCACATGGGTACCCTCGACATAAACTGGGTTTTGTTCTCTTCATCATCATGATGCTGGGAATAAGATGGCTGGGAGGGTAGTGTTTCACGAGACATTAGCGAAGCAACATCAACAGAATGCACTACTTTGAAATTATCCATGGAGTAAAAGTCTGGATGCTATGAACATGGGATAGGAACAGTACAATGTTCATAAATAAAAGCATGGTGAGTGTGGCCAGTAAAGTACTCTCTGGCAGCCAACGGTTCTTTCTTGGGGGGCCTGGTACCATACGCCATGGTGGGTACATCGTTTAACAGGATATAAAAGTAATACTCACAATCTCAGTTTGGAGCTAAAAGAAGCTGGTACTAATCCCATCAGCCACTCAGGAACCGCATTGGCAGTAAAGGCACTTGGATACGCTAAAAACTTCGTCTTCAGATTTTCTTTCTTTCTTGTTTAAATGGACATAACGTTTTACGAATGTTTCAGTACGTTTAATTCATGGTATTTTCGCCAAAACGTGTACAAAACACGGCGAAATCGTATGGGTAAAGCGATCCGTTTTTCCTTCTTTCATCATTACATGGCTGGAACTCGGCAGGTTTACCATCGGTGTCATTTTTACAGACGGGACACGTTTTTCAATCCCGTCATTAAAAGTAACATCGATGCCGTCATCAGAGAGGACGTTTTCAGCATAACACCCCAGTGTGCCAGTGTATTATTTCTCGAGTCATCCACCTCACGGCTCAGTCTTGTAAAAAAGGGCAAATGGGATTTAAAGTGGGTGCCAGATGTTCAAACACGCGTGTTTTCCCGTGTTGGTGTCACAACCGAAGCTGTCCGCCCGTCCAAATCTGAGATTTTCTGTCATCTTCAAGAAAAGAAGGCGAGCCTCGGAGGAGGGTCACATAGGGCTAAGGGGACACTTCGGGCTGCCACTGGTGGACTGGACTCTCCGTTGGGAAGGTAGGGTGGGGGGGGTGGATGGCAGGACCAGTTTGAAATGTGCGGAACGGTATGGATTAGTCGAAACTGTTCACCCCACCTTCTCTCCCCTCCCCCCGACCCTCCACACAGTATGGCTTAGTCCATGCAGTCAGAGAGACAGCCAGCGCAGGGGGAAAGTTTCGGCTGGGACCAGCGAAGTGCTTCTCTCCCACTTCCCTGGCTGGGAGACACACAGGACCTCCGTTTGGAGCCCCCCTCCCCCAGAGCAGCAGGAGAAGGTCGTAGCTTGTGCTGACTCCAATGAGAAATCGCTTGTCAGTCTTGATGCTTCGAGTAGGAATTGCGAACCCCCAGCACAGTTCATAGGATAGCGTTTTCATGTACATTGCGAGTGTACTAAAAAAAACGAAACGTGTAAAAAAAAAAAAAAAAAAAAAGGGGGGGGGGGGGGGGGGGAGAGAGAGAGAGAGAGAGAGAGAGATGCACACACACATACAACATGCTGTCACTCCAGAGAGAGAGAGAGAGAGAGAGAGAGAGAGAGAGAGAGAGAGAGAGAGAACGCAAAAACACACACAAAGGACACAACCCTATTTTTTTTTTTTTTTTTTTTACCATTTTTATTTATAATAGGAACAGACAAGAAGACACAGCACGCTCCTCTATGCCTGAGTTATCTTCCCTTTATAGGTAAGGGCAGTGAAGTCCACTATTGTGGGATACATGACACAGACCCCCTTCATTCCCTTCCCTGCCACCCCCCCCCCCCCCTCCCCCCGTCCCGTCCCGTCCCACCCCACCCCACCCCTACCCTACCCTACCCTCCTCATGCTAAGAAACAACGATGAAGATGTTCTCTGTGGGTCTACTACAAATGGAGAAGGAAAAAAAAAAAAGGGGGGAGAGGGGGGGGGGGGGCCAAAGTATATAACAATTTAAAAAAAAAAAAAAAAAAAAAAAAAAAAAAAAGAACTGGTATGCTTACTTGGTCACAACATAAGATACCTGGCCTTCCTCGCTCACAAACATTTGATGATAGTCGGATCAACTGAAAAGAATGCCGGGGTGGGGGTGGGGGTGAGAATGGTGGGCGCGGGAAGGGCAAGAGGCGTGTGTATGTGTGTGTGTCTGGCGGGGTGGGGCGGGGGAGGGAGATAGAGGGGAAAGGGGTTCAGAGGGTGGGGGAGGGGGGTGGGGGGGGAAGATCCAGTGAGGGGGTCAGGTCACTTCTGGTCCGAGTCAATTACCCCCCCCCCCCCCCCCCCCCCCCCCCCCCCCCCCCCCCCCCCCCCCCCCCCCCCCCCCCCCCCACCCCCCCCCCCACCTTCTTGTGGATGTGGCGGTCTGGGTTTTGAAAGGACAGCTTTACTTTTAAAATCCATCCATTAACAAAACGAATGAGGATTGGGGGGGGGGGGGGGGTCTAGGAGGGAACTCACACACACACATATAGAAGAAGGAAAAGATGTAGATTGTTTAGATGTCAAGTCTGGGTGGATCTCTTCTCTGTTTTTCCATCCATCTGACGTGTCGGAAGTTGTATCTAACACAGAATATGAGGAAAAAATAGAAGAACTGAACAAGATATACAGAGGGTTTAAAGATAGGTGAAACAGTTTTGGAGTCGTTGGATTTCTTTTTCACTTAAAAAGAAGGGTGAGGGTGATTTATTCATTTATTCATTTTCTTTCTTTTTTTTTGATTCACTGCCTTCCTCCTTTTAACCTTTCTCCCTTCTCCCAACCCCTCCCCTCCCCATGCAAATCCCCCCCCCCCCCCCCCTCCCCGGTTGTGTGGAGCCTGCAACATCATGAACTGACTCTGCACACATCACGGGTCTTCCACACAACATGGGGTCACAGCATAAATTAGTCATCATGAGGGGGAGGAGGCGGGATGGGGGGATGGGGGTGGGTGGGGGGTGAGCAGACATGGATTGGGGGTGGGGGGGTGGGGTGGGGGCATGCTTCACAGAGAGCCCTATACAATCAAGACGAGTTCATCATAACCACTAACACACTGCTGTCAAACAAACAAAAACAAAAAAAAAACAAACAAAAATAAAACCACACACACTCAAAAAAAAAAAAAAAAAAAAAAAAAAAAAAAAAATCGTGTGTGTGTGTGTGTGTGTCTGGTGTTAAGAAACACAGAAAAAAAAAAAAGAGTGGGGGTAAGGGTGGGAAGAAGAGTGGGGGTACCTTCTTCCATCAGCCAACCTTCTGTTCCCCATACATTCCTTCCTCACCTGAATCTGATACATGGCATCCATCCACATGTACCCCTTTCCTTACTGAATTCTGTCCAGCTCGCGACACATTCCACAGCTGTCTTCAACACACAGCCAAAGCATAACAACAAGAGGAAAAGAAACAAAACAAAAAAATGGTAAAAAAAAAAACAACAACCAACAAACAAACAAAAACAACAAAAAAAAAAGTTAAGAACACAAAGAAAGTGACAGACAATAAGGGACAAAAAAAAAAAAAAACCAGAACAAAATCAACCCCCCCCCCCCCCCCCCTCCCCCCACGACGATTCCATTCTCATGTTATTCACATCAAAGGTAGAAAAAGAAATCTGCACAAGAAAAACGTAAGTCCATGCTTTTCTTCTGCTTGCTTACTAACCGACTTTGCCAGAACAAAACTTTGTGTAAAAATATGATATATATGTAAGAGAGAGAGAGAGAGAGAGGGGGAGAGAGAGAAAGAGAGAGGGGTTGGCAGTTGGAAGGTGAGGTTTTCCAACTCTTAACTCCTATAAATTTCCTACTCCCCAACACTGTTGGAATCTGCTACAGATTTGCCTTCTCTCCGATTAGGAGAATGCTTGGCTCAATCTGCTGTCACTTACATCTGAGAGAAAAACAGCAAAAACAAAAAAAAAAAAAAACCCCAAATGAACAAATAAAAAGACAACAACAACAAAACGACACCCGTGTTCAGGTGAAATGCAGATTCAGAATCCAAATCCTCAAATGCATAGATCTAAGCTCTTTTGTGACACAGCTCAGCTTTGTTGCAGTGGAAAAGCTCCCATCTGGACCTAGAGGGGGGTTAGATGGTTGGGGGGGGGGGGGGGGGGGGGTTATTATTACATATTCCTGTTGTTCTGCATAATACCTGGGGTTTTTTTTTCTCTCGCTCTAGACATTTTACAGACAAGAGAAGAAAGGGGGCAAAAAAAATCCCAGAGACATTGAAAAAAAAAAAAGAAAAAAGTGAGGAACAAAAGAGGGAGGTGAACAGAAGCTTGCTGATGACTAAACAGGAGGTACATGGTTGGTTTTTGAGAGTTGTCCTGAGGTTTGAGGTATTTCATACCAAGCACTCTTCTACACACACACACCACACACACACGCACAGGTACACACACACGATCATGTGCACCACATACCCACACAGATACGAATGTCAAATTAGCACTACTAATAAATCAACATCTTAACAAACAAACAAAAAGTTAGGACAAAGCTACACAGATGAATAATACTAAAAATACTAAATAAACATAAAAAGTTAATTCACTTTAATAAGTTAACTAGTCAATAAACAACAAAAAAAAAGAGGGGGGGAGGAGGAAATGCACACACTGAAATGGAGATTTAAAGAAATACAAAAAAGAATGAGGGCATTGCATTTAAAATAAGCCCTTCAAAAACACACTTCTGTGGTGAGGAACTTGAATTCAGTTACACCCAAGATCCATTAGCACAACAAGACTATTCGTGAGCATCTTCCTCACAGAATCAGCCACACGGGGGGAAAAAGTACCCTTAAATTAAATAAAAAAAAAGAAAGAAAAAAAAAAAAAAAAAGGGGAAAAAAACCCAACAAAATTCATCCATTGTATCAAAGGTTGGCCGGTGGTGTGGTGAACTGGGAGAAAGGTCAACCCGCTGCAACCCCCCCCCCCCCGCCGACAACAACAACCCTTCTCTCCACCCCCCCCCCCAACCTAACAGTTACATCCAAGTTGTGGGCTGCATGCTGGGAAAACCGCGGGGTGGGGGCAGAAACCTCCCCACCCTGCAGCACCCTCAGCATCCCTGAGATATTGTGTCACCGGGTTCGCTACAGTTTTGTCCCAATATCTCAGGCTCTACAAGTGCCCTCTCCTCCGCCCATCTCTTGCTTGCCCCCCCCCCCCCCCCCCCCCCCCCCCTCCTCCTTTCCTTTCTCCCCATTTCGCCTGCCTCCGCACAACCTTCACATACACACACATACCGGCATGCACACACACAGAGGGTGACATGGCCAATACAGAAAGCCGATCTACAACTGAAAAAGATTCGAGCCACATAGGCGTGACGCAGTGGAGGTACAGAAGGGAAAAAAAGAGGTAGCAAATACAGACACGACAGGTACACTGTGTCTTGACATCCCTTTTCCAAACAATTCTCAACATCATCAGATCTAAAAAGACTGGGCATGCAAAAAATACATTGAGTACATGTACGACGAATCAGCGTCTCTCCAGTTAATTAACAAAGGAGGGGGTGGGGGGGGGGGGGGGGGGAAGAAAAATGACAAACAAGAGATGGGGGTTGGGAGGTCAGGGGGAGAGGGGAACCACTGACATACAACCTTTATCACGCACAGACCCCTGTCAAGATGGCCTGCATGTGCGTGACAACGTGAAGAGCCACACACCAGCCCTTGCCCACTGTTGTGCTGCTGCTGTGCACGTCTAACGATCAGCGTAGGGTGCCATCAATCTCCTGACCCTTCTGCGCTAACACCCCCCCCCCCCCCCCCCCCCCCCCCCCCAATCACCTTCAGCCATCAATCATAGGCTGCCCCCTCCACAACCATGTTCATCTTCTCCTCACCATGCCGTGGACCCCCCCCCCCCCTCTTCTTACCGCAAGCCCAGGTGGTTTCATAACATCACCTTTCTTATCTCATCACAACATACTGATCATATGACCAAAGGTCATGACCCATCTCCATCAGCAGGATTTCAAGGGCTCTGCCTCCCCCCCCCCCCCCCCCCCCCCCAACGCTTTTCTGCAAAGGATTCACCAGTTTGTCTGACCCACCCTGCCCTAAATCGACACCAACTCTGCACGTAAACTGTTTTCAAAGTAACCCCACCCCCTTCTCCCCATGGGTAAACAGTCGTTGCTAAATCTCCATCAGATCAGGTTCTTAAGCCCTCCCCCAGAACTATGAGCCTGAGAGCTTCACCTGAATCTGGTCTAACCAGACCTTCACCGGAAGTGTTGAACCTGGCCCTGAGTAACAAAACTGGCGTTCCATGTCTCTCTGATCAGGTCTCTAGGCCCAAGAGCACTCCCAGCCTGGGAGGACTCGGCTGGGTGTATCTGCTTTAACACCCCCCCTCTCCCCCCCCCCCCCGGCCTTCTACCTGATCCATTAGCGATTTGCTGACATTTTTTATTTCCCCCACTACCACCCCAAACCCCCAGAACCCAGGCCCCTTCTGTCAGAGGACTGGTCATCTGACACCCCCCCCCCCATTCTAGGCCAGTTCCTTCTGGCTGCCCCCTCGGTCAGTGCTGCCCCCTGTGATCACCCATGCCACCATCACACAGGAGGAGGGCGATGGCAGCGCGACCACAGACCAACACCGGCGGCTCTCAAGGGGGAAGCAGCCACGCCCAGGGAGTTTAGCTGTCTTCAAAGTTGATTCAACATCAATCATCAACATGTGGAAACCAACATGAACCATGGGGTGACCAAGACACACAACACAAAACTGAATGAAAAAGGATGTGGAAGAAGAAGAAATACAATAAAGAAGGGAAGGGAGGGGGGGGGGGGGGGGGGGGAGGTGACCATGGTGACTAATTAATTATATGCACATACAGGTGGCACCACGTCTGCGCCTGAGGTAGTTTGACATGTAGTGGGGTCAAGGTCCTGCCTTCACCTTCATGGAGTTCAAGGTCACATGCAGTCACCCTGACCTCACACCCGTGGCAAAAAAAAAAAAAAAAAAAAGGGGGGGGGGGGGGGGGGGGGGGGGGAAAAAAAACAAAAAGAAGAAAAAGAAAATAAAGACAGAGACAGAGAAAGGAGTCCATTATTCATTAGAAGACGTGTGCACAATGAACAATGTATGGTATAAAACAATGAAACGACAGAAAGACACTCCCACCCCCCCGCCGCTCACCATCTTCCTCCCCACAGACGCATGCCTAAAGATGATGACAATGAAAAAACACTCACACACACACACACACACAAAAGGTCAGTCCAAAAACATCATGCTCATTCAGCGGTCAGGGGGGAAAATACTTACACACTTAAGACACTCAAACTGCTTGTAATGACAGGCCTACCAACCAGCTGCCCCCCCCCCCCCCCCTTCATGCAAATATCCCCCCCACACCCCTTGTTCCCACAAGACATGCAGGCAAGAAAGACAAATACCACAAAAGGAACAGAGAAGAAGAGCAGATTACTCTGCAAGAAACAAAATGGACCCCCCTCCCCACCTCATCCCTCATGGGGTGGGGGTGGGGAGGAGGGGGAAAAACCTGTAACACTTAGAACAGAATATCCCATGCCAAGCTGCATTTAACACTTCTGTTTTTGTGCTTTACAAACAAACAAAAAAAAATCTCTTTATTCAGAGGTGGTGCATATTGCTGCCTACTCTCCTTCCACCGGAGAGACTTTTTTTCTCTCCCCCCCCCCCCCCCCCCCCCCCCCCCTTCTTTTTTTCTCTAAATGGTCTGTACAAAACAAACGGCAGCCAGAATTGGCCGTCTCTCACAGACAGCGAGTGAGCAAGCAAGAGCAAGAGAGAGAGAAAGGAGAGAGAGAGAGAGAGAGAGAGGGGGGAGGGGATGGAGCAAGGGTGACCCAAGAAACACGGCATGAAATTAAAAAAAAAAAAAAACGCTACGAAATGGCATGGGAGCTATCCCCCCCCCCCCCCCCTCCCCCACCCATCTCAAATCTTAATCAACATCTTCTCCCTACCCTAAACGACCTGAAGACCAACCCAGAGACTGCCCTGTAAGCAAAGAAACAAAGATTGAATGAGATAAGGGTGTAGAGGAGGAGAGGGGAGGGAAGAGGTGGGAGAGAGAGGGTGTGCCACTGTGTTTTGGAAATACACAGAGAATCAATGAACAAACAAGCAAACAAAACAGTTCTATTGACTTATGAGCCTCATGAAACTAAAGAACGGGGAAGGTGGGTATGGGAACACATGGTGGGTGGGGTGGGGGTAACCAGCAAAAAAAAAAAAAAAAAAAAAAAAATTGAAAAAGAAAATCAACAAGCTTAAAAAACTTACAAGAGAGAGAGAGAGAGAGAGAGAGGGAGAGAGAGTCAATGTGGACAGAACCTTAATGTCTCGGTACAGCTGTTTGCACACCGTGTTTTGGATGGCCATTCATTTTATCACCAACAACTCGGTCCACCATGAAGCCGCATTATGGCTGCCCTTGGATGACAACTGGTCCCCACTTCCTCTTGAATCCATCCACTTTACAGATTGACAGACAAGACAGACATGACCTTTTTACAGTGTGCTGGAATTAAATACCAGATAAATCTTGCCTATCAGGGGCTTCATAGGATTTACAAGTGACGCTGACCACTGCCTCTTCAAGTAACAGGATGACATTTATTAATGAAACACTACACAACAATTTCAGTCTAGTCTATCCATCATTTTTTTTCTTTCACTACGAATCACAACAGAAATCCTAAATTTGAAAACAACAACAACAACAAAAAGTAATGAAGCTGACAACAGAGTCTCTAAGGTGGACAGTGCAGTCTTCAGTTTATCAAAGAAAACGATCTCCAAGAAAGAAAAGAGATGGGTTAATGAAACGACATCCTATACACAGACATTCTCCTCCTTTTCTTGTTCTATAAGACTCGTTCACGAAAGTGATGACGTTGATATGAATGATGTTTCTAGTGTGAAGACAAGAATCATGCTGTCTTCTGCTAATACCCACTACACAGTAACAGCAGCAGAAAAGGTTTTCAACAATGGCAAAAGTAACAATAGCAGCAGAAAACATCCCACAGGGTTCACTGAATCCACTCTCACTGACAATTCTGTCCAGATTTGAAGTTTTCACTGTCATTTTACAACCCCCTCCCCATTCAAGCATGGGGATGAACTACTGTGAGGAAGTTGTTGGGATATTTTCTTTTGAAATTAAGTTATAGTCTGAAAGTAACGAAAAAACAATGTTAGTTCTTTTCTCATGGCCAAAAAAGTACAAGGCTGAAGATCTAGAGCCGAAGGCCAATGGGGGCAACCAACTAATTGAGAGCAGCAAAGAAAAAAACTTTCTGAACAAAAAAGAAAGTTTTCTGAAAGGTGAAATGAAAACACATTTACACCCATTTGTTTCACCTGTAGTGTACTTTCAAATTGTCCCAGAATGGTACTGATGGAAACACAATGCTTTGAGATGGGTCTGTCAAGGTGGAGGAGACTGGATCATGAACACAAACCCAGAAAGACGGGTTCTCCTCTTCTTTCTCCGTGGACCATCCCATCTTCTTTTTCCCTAATCATAACAACACTTTGATTAACATTTCCCTTATAACCTGACAGCAATGGTGATAATCTCTACAGTGGGGGAGCAATCAAATCAAACAACAATCCCTAACAACAACACCACCACCAGACAGCACCACAACCAGCTGCTGAAAGCAAGCAATGAACACTTTGATTTTACCCAAGCTGGTGATGATTCCCAACACACTCCAGAGGGCCATCAGACACACAACTGTCACAACAGCAACAGGCGAGTTAGCATGACCTTACTGTGCTCAGCCGCCCTAGCAGAGCCAAACACCTGTTGAGTGGAAGTAGGCCACTAACTGTTCTGAAAAGAAAGGGAATAACTATGCCACTATCTGTGTGTTCAGCCGCCCTAACAGAGCCAAACGCCTGTTGAGTGGAATAACTACGGCACTATCTGTTCTTCAATAAAAGGCAGAAAAATGTATAAATAGTAGGTAAGTGGCACAGGGGGCACAGGGAAGGAAGAAGAGGGAGGAGGGGGGATGGGGAGGGGGGATGGGGATGGGAGAGAGGGGTAGGAGGGGGACAGGGGCAGAATGAAGGCTGAGTGGAAGAGAGAGAGAGTACCCCTCCCCTAAAAAAAACAACAAAAAAAAAACCAGCACAAAAAAAAAACAAAACAAACAAGAAAAAAAAGAAAAGAAGAAAGAAACATGAAGAGTCAACACATTTTTTCCCATGGCCAAGTTAACAGACACAGGCCATGTATGATTTTTGTGACCCTGAGGGTAGGGAGGGTTACAACTCATTCTGTCAACTAATCACCTTCCCCCCCCCCCCCCCCCCCCCCCCACCCTCCCTCTCCCTTGCAATACTTGAGGGAACTATGGTACTGTCAATACCCCCAGAGCCAGACAACAGGGTTCAGAAGCATACAACAATCATCTCTGCAAACTACAAAGATCTGCCTGCCCTCCGCGTGGATGACCCTCAGGTTTGACAGTCTAAGAGCCCCCCCCCCCCCCCCCCCCTCTCCTCGTGGGTCACCCTCAGGTTTGACAGTCTAAGAACTCCAACCCCCCCCCCCCCCCCCCCTTTTCTTTTCCCCAATCCTTTCAAAGCACAAATGACCCCTATTTTTCTGAGTAACACTCCTTCATGGAAGACTGACAGAGAATGGAAGCTTTGTGCACAAATCACTTCACTATGCGAGTTGACTGCATAACTGGTTAATAGTGTTGGGGGCTTGGTGTCCTGAGACGTCAAACACCATCCGACTCCAGCATCCTACAGCCCATTAAGAAGAAAACCTCTACAGGAACAAACCAGAGTCCATTTTAACCATTCATGGGAAAATACCAGTGAGTCTTCTGCCATTCACACAAATATTCAGCACTCATGTACGGTGGGAATCTTAAAAACATGAACGAGACAAATGAGTTAACGGCAAGATTTTTTCTTCTTATCTATACATGCTGACTCTGAGGTATCAATTTCGACATCATCAGACTAAATCTGCTCTACAATAAAAAAAAAAAAAAAAAAAAAAAAAAAAGACTCTTTACAAACAACGCCTGTTGCCGCAGATGCTTGAGCCAGCAAGTGACCATTTTCTTTAGCAGAGCCAGGACCTAATGGTTTTGATTAGATCCAGAATACATTCTGAACAAGTCTCCAACCTTTGTGCAATATATCACTGAGAAAAAAAAAAAAGGGGGGCAGGGGGGGGGCATGATAATGGAAGTCAAGAACTTTATCACAAATCCTAAACAAGCTGGTTTGACCCTTTTGGTTCTGAATGAAACAAGTCTACAACAGTGACCTTCATATGGCTCTTTATTGGATGCAAAAAAAAGGTATATATATATATCTTTGTGTTTTCTGTTTCTGCTTGGTGCTGGGTCAGTCCTCTGAGTGTCTCACAGGAACAACGGCAGCTCTTTCAGAAGAAACCCAATCCCTGGAAAATTCTGTCCTAACGTTTCCTCTTCTTCTGTCACTCACTCTCTCCATTCCACATCCTTTTTGTTTTTTCTTTTCTTTTCTTTTTTTGTTTGTTTGTTTTCATCCGCCATCTTTTTGCCATTGAGGCACACTCATCTGCCTTTTTTTTTTTTTTTTTTTTTTTTTTTTTAGGAAATGGTTCACACCATTTTTGCTCTGATGACTTCACAGACTAGTGCTCCTCTGACAACTTAGGAGGGAAAATACACTCCTGACCTGAGTGGATCTTCGCTGTCAATTCTTCAGGTGTCTATTTGCCTGGATGATCTTTTTAGAAGAAAAACATTTTTTGTTGCTTTCAAACGTTTTTCATCAACTATCCATTCATTTTTTGAGGGAAAAAAAAAGGAGGGGTGGTGGTGGTGGTGGTGGTACAGACCTGATGGGCACACTAACTTTCTCAGCCTGAAGGACACTGACTGACTATACCATGGGTCCAAGGTACAGGAGTTAGCAGTGGTTTACTTCTGACTTTTTGCAGGACAGTGTTTCTTTTCCACCAGCTGTGACGGCCCTGGAAAGGCCCCGTGTGGTCCACAGTGCTACAGTAATAGTAGTAACAACAGCAACAAGAACAATATTAGTAACAAGATTAACAACCATAACACTAATATATATTAATGATAATCAATGCATGCAGATAAAAAATATTTCCCGTATTTTTGGCCAATCTACTATACGTTGCTTTGCAATCATGGTACTGTAAGTTGAAGCTTTGTTCCCTCTTCTCATAGAGTTCAATTCTTGGGTTTCTTGCTGTCGGCTCAGTAATGAGTGTGATTTTCTTATATATCCATTTACTTGCTTTAGGTATGTACAAAAAAAACTAGGCATAATGCTGTAGGTGGCAACATAAAGATATATAAGAGAGAGAGAGAGAGAGAGAGAGAGAAGGAGGAAGGGAAAGTTACAAGGTGGGAAAATTGATGTTCAGGAAGGAAGGGTGCGCCCACTGAACTGCCAAGCGTCCAGGAGTATGCCTGAGTGAACGCCAGCACAAACTACTTACTCCATATTTAGGGCTGGACTGAGGAGACAGGACAGGGGCCCAATCCACATGCACACCATCATCCAACTTTCACTGAGAACACAGGACAGGGGCCCAAATCCACATGCACACCATCACCCAACTTTCACTGAGAACACAGGACAGGGGCCCAATCCACATGCACACCATCACCCAACTTTCACTGAGAACACAGGACAGGGGCCCAATCACATGCACACCATCATCCAACTTTCACCCAGGACACAGGACAGGGGCCCAATCCACATGCACACCATCATCCAACTTTCACTGAGAACACAGGACAGGGGCCCAATCCACATGCACACCATCACCCAACTTTCACTGAGAACACAGGACAGGGGCCCAATCCACATGCACACCATCATCCAACTTTCACCCAGGACACAGGACAGGGGCCCCATCCACATGCACACCATCATCCAACTTTCACTGAGGAGACAGGACAGGGGCCCAATCCACATGCACACCATCACCCAAACTTTCACTGAGAACACAGGACAGGGGCCCAATCCACATGCACACCATCATCCAACTTACACTGAGGAGACAGGACAGGGGCCCAATCCACATGCACACCATCATCCAACTTACACTGAGGACACAGATAAGATAAGATAATGTTGCTTATAGCCCAGCCGACCGCAAAGGGCCACATCAGGGCTGTCACCATGTTAAAATAAACTCACCAGTCACTGAGGACACAGAACAGGGGCCCAATCCACATGCACACCATCATCAAACTTTCTGTACAAGGTGGTTCCAGTAACCACATGTTGCTGCTGCAGCTGCCACCCCACACTAACAGTCTGAGCTCCAAGACGAGCAACTAGTCTGGACAGACCCTAGTGGTACCACCATGGGCCAACTGAGACTGCAGTGATATTACTGCCACTTGAATCTTAGATGCTATGAAAACACAAGCATAATGATGCAAAAAAAAAAAAAAAAAAAACCCCAAACAAACAAAAAAGTGTTTGAAATCTGTCTGTTATCTCCCTCTCCCTGCTATCCAAGCGTTGTGTACACAGTCACCTGACAGTGCTTAGAGTCCTTGTCATTGTAGGCTGGATGGGCTGAAGTAGGACAATGGTTTTTGTCTGTTTTCTTTTTGTTCCTTTTGCTTTTTCTTTAAACTCAGTATCCTAAACTGCAATTCTTAGACTGCTCATTTAGTACACAAAGCAAAAAAAAAAAAAAACAAAAAAAAACCCCCAAAAAACAAAAACAACAACATAAAAGCAGAAAAAAGTTAGCAGTCAGGACAGCACCCCTAGCAGTAAGAAGAGGGATAAGAGGATGCAGAGGCCCCGCCCCCCTTTTGACCCCAACCAACCTTTGGCTCATGACCTCTCCTTCCACACAGACAGCTACAGCTTGCCTGGTTCATGACCACTCCTCCTCCCACACAGACAGCTACAGCTTGCCTGGTTCATGACCACTCCTCCCACACAGACAGCTACAACTTGCCTGGTTCATGACCACTCCTCCCACTCAGACAATCAGAACTTGCCTGGTTCATGACCTCTCCTCCCACACAGACAGCTACAGCTTGCCTGGTTCATGACCACTCCTCCCACACAGACAACCAGAACTTGCCTGGTTCATGACCTCTCCTCCCACACAGACAACCAGAACTTGCCTGATTCATGACCACTCCTTCCACACAGACAGCTACAGCTTGCCTGGTTCATGACCACTCCTCCCACACAGACAACCAGAACTTGCCTGATTCATGACCACTCCTTCCACACAGACGGCTACAGCTTGCCTGGTTCAATTCCAACCCACTGCTTTTCCCTTGCACACACACACACACACACAATGGCATCAACTGACTGTCATTTTTCTTCTGACCTGAAGTGGATTGAAAAAAAAAAAGAAGAAGAAACTTTTGATCACACAGATCAAAAAGTCAGCAAACATTCTTAACCATTACCCTTTCTCCTGCCTTTTTTTGTTTTTCTTCTTTTTCTAAACAGACATTTGTTGTCAGTCCAATACAGTTATTCCCCTGGAAAAGATAACCGAACCAGAGGGGAGGGGTGGGGGGCAGGGGTAGGGGGTGGGGGGAACAACCTTACTACCTGTCAAACAAGAAACAAAGATCAAGCAGAGGCAACATTCACCTTACTATTTACAGCTGCTGTTCTACCTGATTGTTTTTTCTCCATAAGTGAAACTGACCATCGGTCAAACTCTAGATCTCACACACGCACCTGGTATCATGACTGTGAGTACGGACAGTGAGCAAGACCCAAACAACACAACAACAACAACAACAACAAACACACCACAAACATCTTGACTAAAGACAGAGAGTTCATGACTCCCTGTTGGTTGGATATGGACAGCCACAAGAAAGAGAGACAGCATCTACATCGTCCGTCTGTTCAAAGGTGTGGCAGAGACCAATGGAAGCCAGAATGGAAAGGGAAGAAACCAAAGAGAGAGAGAGAGAGAGAGAGAGAGAGAGAGAGAGGAAAGACCCCAGCCCCATGTACGACATGACTCCCTGAGAAAGGTCCAGGGTCTCGCCTATGAGGTAGATATAACAGTGTACAGGTACCGGGTTCAGTGCAGGTGTACCTCACAGCAGTACACATGCTGCCCAGACTTCTTCCCTGTCTCCCTTGCAGGGTTCTGGTGCACCCGAGAGGCCGCACTGCTGCTAGGCACACCCATTTCTGTAAAACATCCAACGAATTCGCGGCATGGCCAGGTCCTGCATGCCGTAAACCCTTCTTCTAAAAAAGAAAAGATGAAAAAAAAAAAAAAAAAAAAAATGTCTGCAACAAGCAGCTTGTCCACAACACGAAAATGAAAACTGAAGTTCGATAAACCATGCCAAAGAAAGGCAAACTCAACACAATGTACCAACAGAAAAAAAAAAAAAAAAAAAAAAAAAAAAGTAAAAAAAAGCAAAACAAAAAACCCACAACCACAACCCCCCCCCCCCCCCCCCCCCCCCACAAGACAAGGAGCTGCTCATCCATAGACACCCGTGAACGACAACTGAAACAACACCACTGCCAATCCAAATCCACACACAGTGTCTCACACAAGCTGGAAACAGGACAATTCAAACACACGTACATGATTATCCCACCCTGTCATGGTCTTGTCTTAACAGAAACATCTTGCAGCATTGTGCCTGTTCATGTTACAAACAAACATTTCAATTCAAAACTATAATACCAATGAACAAAGAGGGAGGGAAAAAGGAGAAGACACAGAAAACAGAAAAGCCAGTGGAAGGGGGGGGGGGGGGGGGGGGGGGGGGAAATGAGATGAGGCTGGAAGAGAAGAGAGGGTGAGGTGGGGGAGAGGGAGCAGAGTGGAGGTGGGTATATGTAGCAGGGGGGGGGGGGGGGTAGGAGGAGTGGATAAGATAATGTTGCTTATATCCCAGCTGACCGCAAAGGGCCACATCAGGGCTGGTGGGGGGAGTGAGGGAGGCAGGAGAGAGCAAGAAACTTTCACGATAATACCATAAGTTGACATCTCAATCATTGTTTTTATGGGTGAAGGATAGGCTTTGAAAGAGTGGTCCCCACCAACCAAGCCAAACCCTGAGATAACCAAGAAAGCAGAAAGGGGGGGGGGGGGGGGGGGGGGGGGGGGGGGGGGGGGGGGTGGGGGGGGGGGGGGGGGGGGGAATAAGGGACTGAAGAAAAGAGGAGAGAGATTGTCTGTGGCGCAAGTTTAAGCCACAACAATTTGGCAAATAAAAATATTCGTTAAGTTGTGGTGAACGGAAGGGACGGGAGGGAGACAGGAATGGGGGCATACAGAATTTGAAACGATAAGCAGTTTGGGATGTCAATGCTCAGGAGAAGGTGACAAAAGTGGTGTTTCTGTTTTTATTTTATTTTTTTTAGTAAAAACAGGAAAAGAGTAGCTAGTGGTGTTTAAAACAGCAGAAACAGAACAGTAGCTTGAACAGCAGAGGCATCACGTGGCAGAGGCATCACATGTTCTACACCTGTCCGACCTCTTTTAACACCCTGTCAGAATACAAGCAGACCATGTCCAGAAAACAGACCAAGCACCAAGCACCAACACAAACGCTGAGAAGAGCTGCAGCCAAACACTGCGCAGGTCCTGCTCCTACAGGTACCCTGCCTGCCGAAACTGAATGAAACCCTTCTCTGCCCTGACCATCATGCCTGACCATGATCCTGTCACGGCTCCACCTTGCTGGGTCTGTTCTGGTTCATGTGATCACCTTGCTGGGACTGTTCTGGTTTATGTGATCATCTTGCTGGGACTGGTCTGGTTTATGTCATCTGCTCATCCTCAAAGTAAAGATCAAGGTCATGCACTTGTCTCAAAAACACGAGTGTGTATTAGCAATAATCTTGGTTATAAAAAAAATTATCAACCCCCCCCCCCCCCCCATCCTACCTCGCAAACGAAAACTTGACAGTAACCCACTCTATTCTGTCCCATCCACCCTGGGAAGCCCCACCTCTAACCCCCCCCCCCCCCCCCCCCCCCCCCCCCAACCCCCCCCCCCCCCCCCCCCCCCCCCCCCCCCCCCCCCCCCCCCCCCCCCCCCCCCCCCCCCCTTTCTGTTCTCTCTCTTTCATATTCAGACCCCTGAGCGCTGGACTTTCTGCTGTGTAACTCCAACAGTCTACCCCCCTTTCTCTTGTATAATCTCCACACACACCACACACACACACACACACACACACACATGGTACCCTCCCCCACCCCCCAATGCCCCACTTTCCTTTCTGTTCCCCCTCTCTTTCCTGGGCACTGTTGACTGCAATACATACTCAATAACAGTGGACAACCCAGCTAAAGCTTCCTTTGACACCAATGTACTGGCCTTTGAACACAAACTGGTCCTATCACATGCAAGAAAGCAGACAAACTGGACATCAGTGAAACAGGCTGTCTCTGGAGGGTGCGAGGAAGGGTGGTAGAGTAGCAGAGAGAGCAAGGGAATAAGACAGAACAGGTAGGGAGGGAGGGACCGAGAGAGAGAGAGAGAGAGAGACAGACAGACAGACAGACAGACAGAGAGAATTTCTTAGAGTGGGGAGGGAGAGAGGGCTTACTGCCTTTCAAGCTAAAAAAAGAAAAAAAAGAGAAAAAAAAAAAAGTCAATCCAACTGTCACCTGCCCTAAGCCCCACTGACAGAGCTTTGCCCACATCTGTTCAACACTGTAAAAACAGGCGCAGAACACTGAATAACATACACTTTCACTGACTCAGTCAACCTTACACTTTCACTGACTCAGTCCACCTTACACTTTCACTGACTCGGTCAACCTTTCGCAAACACTACATCCCTGTAAAAACATGACTATACATCTACCTTGGTCTCTCTAGATGGACAGCAACAATTTCTGGCCGTCTGCTCTCTTCTGTGCCAGACTCACCGCCACCAGCACCAACTGTTTTGGCCCAGCCATATAAAGTGGTGTACCTAAGAACATCTGCATTTCTCAGCAATCACATTTGTCCAGTACTGACTGCTGTTACAAAATCTATGAAGAAGACCTTTAAGGCTGGCGCCACACGAGAACACAGACACTGTGGACCTTTAAGGCTGGCACCACACGAGAACACAGACACTGTGGAGATCAAAGACAGACATGTCACACAATCAGCCAGTTAGACTGAAAGAGTAGAGTGGGAAGAAGTCTACTGAAAATATCGGACTTTGACTTATATTCCAATCCCTTCTTTTCTGCATTTATGTCAATTTGAGTACCCCTTCCTACCGTCCTTGTGCAACACAATTCTATCCCTTGTGCAATACAATTCTATCCCTTGTGCAATACAGTTCTATCAACACCTAAATGATGGTCAGTTCCATTTGAACAACACACTCTCTGAACACCTTTTTAATCAAAAAGAAAAAAAAAAAAAAAACTTTTCCACTATTTTCAAAGAGGGAAAAGAGTTACACTGAGACTGGACACTTGATTTCACTACTGTTTTTTTGACAGACAGATGTTCTGAAGTTCTGGAAAATGGCGCTTGCTGGTCCCACATCTAACAATGGAAGCTGCTGCTCTGCCCTGTCCACATTCCAAATGTTTTTCTTATTCAGCACAAAAAAAAAGAAAAAAAAAAAAAAGAAAAAAAAAAAGTGTTTTTCAAGTTAAGACCAACACAGTTTGCAAGTGGGATCCGAAGATGTAGTCATCCTAACAACACATTCACTGGAAGTCACATTCGTGCACATAACACTAACGCACATCCTGAACACATCAGAATCGGCAATACTCCCACGTGGAAAAAAAAAAAAAACAACACACACACACACACACAATGAGCATGCAACATGACGGTCCACCATCAGGAGTTGAGAGAGAGAGCAGTCTATAAATAGCATGGGCCGACATCCCTGACAGAGTGATGCAAGTTCCTGATGAAATCCCATGACATGACGTTCATCAAAGACAAAAAGTACAAGACATCATAATCATAGGTTTGTCATTGTTCAACACAAGTTCATGATCTTATAAATGCTCTGACGCAAGTTTTGTACCACGACACAAGTTATGACAAATTCATGAACGATGGAAGGGTGGGGGGGGGGGGGGAGCAGGGGACAATTCAGACATCAATCATGAAATATGACATCTTTTTTTCAAACACAAGTTCAAAAAGTCACAACACACATTTGTGACATGATAAATATGCAGACAATACTTCATTACTATCCTAACAAGAGCCGACATGTATACACATCCCAAACAAGTCAGAGAGCATGACGTGTAACACTAACAACCCCCCCACCTCCCCTTCCCTCCCTTTCTCTTAGGACAAAACTTTTGTGATACACCCTGAACGGAGTCCTGACCCAAACATAAGAAAAACAAATCCATGACATCTCATGACACAGAAATATTCAACAACAGCATAATGTGGCCGCATGACAGGAGTCACATAAACCTGTCACAGCACAATGCTACATGACACAGCTGCCCTGGAAAAAAGACCACCGAATCCCACTGACAATGACCAAGATGATGACCACGGACCACCACCCGCGGCCATGAAATGCGCTGGAAACCAAACCATGTGGAGAGAACAGAAAAGTTTATGGTCACGGGCTCGTGTGCCTTTTGGGATTCTGCCGAGGTTGGAACGACTCGCTTCAGTTCTAGACGTCAGGATGCTGGAGACGAAGAGAAAATGCATTACGTCGAGTCAAGCAACTCACGTGGCAAAAACAAACTTGGAAACAAAAACAACCTTGACCTTGCCACTCTCTCTCCCCCCGAAGAACTGAACATGTTTTTTGTTTGTTTGCTTTCTTGTATTTTTTTTCTCAACTCCTTAAAGAGAGTATCTCTGCACCCTGAGAGAACAAAACAAACAAACAAAAAAGTTCTGCAGTGTGTAAGAAAGTTCCACGTGTATAATAGTTATCCAGATTATCCCTGAAGAACCTTGAAAAAAGTGTTGTTAATCGTTTGGGGGGGGGGGGGGGGGGGGGGGGCCATCTGAAGCTATGAAGAAAGTGCAAAAAACCAAAGCACAAGAACAATACGTGAATTCAACTACCTGCATACTAAAGTCAGAGAGAGAGAGAGAGAGAGAGAGAGAGAGAGAGAGATACAGAGAGAGACAGCACATAAGAAAATGCAATAGCAAGGGATATGTACAAATAATATGACAAGAGCTGTCTACTCCCCTCAAACTGAGCATTTCAGCGACGATGACCCCAATCATAATGATAAATGCATGTTGGATACCCCCTGAAAACGGTAGCTCATAAACTACAATGATAGCCCCCTTTGTACTGTAACAAGCTGAAAAAGACCCCTGAGACCTACATCAAATGCATTCATTCATTACTGGGAGAAAAAAAAAAAAAAAACCCTGAACCAAAAATACCTGAGGGATCCTTATTCAGCAGTTTCTACAATAAGGATTTCCTTTGAGAGAGGGGTTGTGGATGGGTAGGTGGGGCAGCAAAAAAAAAAACAAAAACAAACAGGGAGATGTGTCACCCTAGCTGTCTGAATGCATTTTGGTTTGGTTGAACATGCGCCTTGTAGCCGACCCCGTACTGATGCAGAGATGGTATTGCCAAAGGGTTTAGCGCCCAGTCAGGGTCAGAGAGGAATACCGATTTTCTTCCTGAACACGTGCTTCTCAACGGGCTGTGAGGTCATCACACTCCCAGTCTGCACGTTACACACTGGACTATAAATCCTCTAAGCTCAGCTCTGGGTAAAAGTCTCTCCTCACTCTCCATGAACCCTTGCCGCACACTCTCCAGATGCTCTACTAAGACTGGATGGAACATGGATTTCCTCCCATCCCCCCTCCCCAGCCCTCCTCCATCCAGTAAAGACAACTCCTGCAGATTACTGGGCCGTGTAAGGAATCCACTTTGTGTCGTTTCAATCCAGGAAATAGTACGGACATTAAAAGCAACTGTGAAGTAAATGACACACCTTGCAAAATCTAGCAGTGGGAGACATCATGCCAGTTACTGGAAACATTTTGGTCCTATGCAAGATTAGGCCAACCTTTGACCCTTGAAGGTCAACACGTAAGGTCAAAAGCTCAATTTTCTTTTGCCTTACAGAGGGCGCTCACAGAGGGGTCTGCATCATGAGTAGGTCTGTACTACTGAATACCATCCATGACTTTCTCACCTACAAAATGATTACGCCAAAACATCCCTTTTACGACTGAAAAAAGATAATGCACTTTGCTCCAGATGAAAACACACATTATCTCTGCTTATAGTTCTGTGTTCATAACAAAGTCATTAAGACTTCAAAACGACAGTAACCCAACATCTCTTCTTTTTGTTTCACATCTCTGGTCAATCCTTCCTTCTGTTCCAAGTACTTGTTTCTCCTCACCAGCAAAACCGTGTGCTTCTTCTGTGTGCCTAAACAATAAACTTTACGCTGAAGAAGCCCCTCATCAAAGAATTTTGTTGTCAAAAAATTCAATTTACAATAAACGCATTAAAATATCAACAGAAGAACCCAAGGCCAAGAAAAATCAACTGCTGCTTATGAACAATGACTCCCCCCCCCCCCCCCCCCCGTGTTTTTTTCCGCACCATCCCCCATCCCCCCTTTTCTGCTGCTGAAAGATAACCAAGCCCACCCCACCTTCACCCCCAACAAAAGCAAGGCAAGTCCCCACACACGTTTTGCCCTGACAAGGAACACGAGAGAACCGAAGGTGTGCATAGACAACCCCACTAGGTGGCGCCACCAGCGGCCATGGCAGCTGGTTAGCGCCTCAAGGCAAAGAACAGGCTGCCGCAGAGAAAGGCCTACGAGACGAAAAAAAAAAAGACGTCACTGCCGTGGTCTACCGCAAGACCCCAGCCACAAAAAGTCATTTTAGCTGCAACTCAGAATCGCTGCTGTATATTAGTGTGTGTGTGTGTATGTGCGTGTGCGTGTGCTGGGGGTGAAGAAGGTGCATGTGTGTGCGTGCGCGCACATGCATTATGAGACTATGGGGAGAGAGAGAGAGAGAGAGAGAGAGAGAGAGAGAGAGAGTGTGTGTGTGTGTGTTTGTGTGTAGGAGTGTGTGTGAGTGTGTGTGTTGTGTGTGTGTGTGTGTGTGTGTGTGTGTGTGTGTGTGTGTGTGTGTGTGTGTGTGTGTGTGTGTGTGTGTGTGTGTGTGTGTGTGTGTGTGTGTTTGTGTGCAGGAGTGTGTGAGTGTGTGTGTGTGTGTGTGTGTTGCGTGTGGTGTGTGTCTGTGCGTTAACATGCTGACGTAACAGGATTGGTGAAGAGAGTCAGCACACCCACACCTGTACGTGTGATGTGTTGATCTCCACATCCTGCTGGGTGGTCCAAGGTTCCAGCGCTGGGCCATTCTCCCTTCTCCTACTGCCTTCACAAGTATGCATATATATTCTCAAAGTCTCCAAATCCTTCAGCAAAGACACCAACAAACAAAGCAAAAAAAAAAACAAAAAACAAAACTAAAGATGAAGTAAAAAGGCGATGAAGGAAAACGAGAGATAGGTGGAAGTAGAACTACATGTGAACTTCTCCGATCTATGTCATCCATTGACAAATGTTTAGGGCCAGAGAACCTCACGAGGCATGTTGCCCCATTCCCTCGTGGAACAGTTAAAAAGAAGGCTAGAGATACAGAGATACAGAGAGAGAGGCAAGAGAGAGAGAGAGAGAGAGAGAGAGAGAGAGAGAGAGAGGGAGAGAGAGAGAGAGAGAGGGAGAGAGAGAGAGAGAGAGAGAGAGAGAGAGAGAGAGAGAGAGAGAGAGAGAGAGAGAGAGGGAGGAGAGAGAGAGCAGAGAGAGAGAGAGACAGAGAACCCAGAGACCCAGAGAGAGAGAGAGAGAGAGAGCAAGAGACACCAGAGACAGAGAGCAAGAGACCCCAGAGAGACAGAGAGCAGAGACCCCAGAGAGAGAGAGAGAGAGAGAGAGAGAGAGAGAGAGCACCAAGGGGAGGAACAGACTCAGGCTTCAACCCCTAGTCAGAGGGATCAGAACGGCCCCCCAGCCGATACACTACACACCTCCCTGTCCCCATTCTCTGCATCCTGGCATGGCAAGTGGTCAATTTCAATAGCTGCCTGCACGAGGCAACGCTGTCAACACAAAAGAAGAGTGAGCGAGCCAAAACAGTAAGAAAGAGAACAACAGGCGGGGAAGAAGTGGTGGCGTGTGTGCACACAAAGAAAGAAAGAAAGAAGAGGAGGAGAAAAAAAACAAGACAAGGAAACCCAAGTGACACACAATTGAATGTTCCTCTAGTTCTGGTTCACTGGTAGCCGGCCCTTGACAGGAAAAACATGTCAACGTAGTACAACAGCTGCCACACGTTCACAGCAGTCATTGAGTGAGTGATTGATTGATGATGGACTCCACACATGACACAAAATGGCAGTCAGCGTCCAGTCCCCTGCTACCCATGGTCTGAACAGCCTCCTTACCCATAATTGGTGGCTATCATTTTTCACAGACCACAAGAAAAAAAAAAAAAAAAAAAAAAAAAAGAGAGAGAAGACTGAGAAAAGGTCTCTTTAGCAACCCGTTGTCACTGGAAGAAAAAAAAAGCCACAGCATTTCCTGATGGTAAGTGACTGATGAGACCATGGATTCACCGACCGATGATAAAGTGACAGATGACAGAATGGATCGGTGGATGAATAACAGTCAAGTGACATATGCAAGGATGGATTGGTGGGCGAATGACGATCCATGACAGATAGAATGGATTAGTGGATGAATGATGATGATAAGTGACCAATGAGAGAAGGGACTGACAGGTAAGTGACAGACAAGAGAATGAACTGGCAGACAAATGATCACAACTTACAGGTGACAGGTGAGAGAATGGATTGCCTGACCACTAGGTTAAAACTAACAGATGACAGATGTGAGAATGGATTGCCTGACCAATATTAGGTTAAAACTAACAGGTGACAGATGAGAGAACGGATTGCCTGATGAATATTAGGTAACAGATGCGAGACAGGATAGTAGGATGAATGATTAAGCGACAGATGAGCGAATGGATCGGTGGATAAACAGTAATGAGTGGCATGGGGAAAGAACGGACAGACAGAAGAGTCATAAGAAATGAAAGAATGGATTGGCAGAAGGATGGTAAGTGACAAACCACAGACAGAAGAATGGATTGGCAGAAGGATGGTAAGTAACAAACCACACAAAGAAGAATGAATGGATTGGCAGAAGGATGGTAAGTGACAAACCACACAAAGAAGAATGGATTGGCAGAAGGATGGTAAGTGACAAACCACAGACAGACGAATGGATTAGCAGAAGGATGGTAAGTGACAAACCACACAAAGAAGAATGGATTGGCAGAAGGATGGTAAGTGACAAACCACAGACAGAAGAATGGATTGGCAGAAGGATGGCAAGTGACAAACCACACAAAGAAGAATGGATTGGCAGAAGGATGGTAAGTGACAAACCACAGACAGAAGAATGGATTGGCAGAAGAAGGATGGTAAGTGACAAACCACAGACAGAAGAATGGATTGGCAGAAGGATGGCAAGTGACAAACCACACAAAGAAGAATGGATTGGCAGAAGGATGGTAAGTGACAAACCACAGACAGACGAATGGATTGGCAGAAGGATGGTAAGTGACAAACCACACAAAGAAGAATGGATTGGCAGAAGGATGGTAAGTGACAAACCACACAAAGAAGAATGGATTAGCAGAAGGATGGGTAAGCGACAAACCACAGACAGAAGAATGGATTGGCAGAAGGATGGTAAGTGACAAACCACAGACAGAAGAATGGATTGGCAGCAGAAGGATGGTAAGTGACAAACCACAGACAGAAGAATGGATTGGCAGAAGGATGGTAAGTGACAAACCACACAAAGAAGAATGGATTGGCAGAAGGATGGTAAGTGACAAACCACACAAAGAAGAATGGATTAGCAGAAGGATGGTAAGCGACAAACCACAGACAGAAGAATGGATTGGCAGAAGGATGGTAAGCGACAAACCACAGACAGAAGAATGGATTGGCAGAAGGATGGTAAGTGACAAACCACAGACAGAAGAATGGATTGGCAGAAGGATGGTAAGTGACAAACCACAGACAGAAGAATGGATTGGCAGAAGGATGGTAAGTGACAAACCACAGACAGAAGAATGGATTGGCAGAAGGATGGTAAGTGACAAACCACACAAAGAAGAATGGATTGGCAGAAGGATGGTAAGTGACAAACCACACAAAGAAGAATGGATTGGCAGAAGGATGGTAAGTGACAAACCACACAAAGAAGAATGGATTGGCAGAAGGATGGTAAGCGACAAACCACAGACAGAAGCTGCATGAGTGATTACAGGTGAGTGATAAAAAAATGAACTGGCGGAAGATTGATAACTTACAAGCGTCAGCTGAGAGAATAGGCTGATGAACGATAACAATCAGACAATGTGAGAAAGGACTGACAGATGAACAGATGACAGACGTGAGAACGGGACTGGCGGGATGAATGATAATTAGCTACAGCTGAGAGAATGGATGGAGGGTGAGCAGTGACCCAGGAAAGAATGGACAGCAGGATGAGTGCCAAGAGACAAGATGAGAGAACAGACTGATGAAAGGAACACGTGTGCAACCAGTCCCTCGCTAGCCAGGACTGTTGTTAACCACAATGAAAACAACCACAAGCAAGCTAGCCACACCAACCAACATCTTTACAAAACATTCTCCAAGAACACAACAACTTCCCCACATAGCCCGACCCACACCCGAGTGAGAAGACCCCCCGAGTGCACAAAAACCGTTCACACCCATACACTGCGTCAAGATTCTCTTTTGTCCGTTAACTCCTCCCCCCCCATAGTCATTAATACATGTTGCAGGGGGTAAAAAATGCACACATACAGACACCCAAAATAAATGTTAAAACGGTGCACTATGATGCAACATGACCTTGACCTTTCCAGTGGAGGACGGCTAATAGTACCGCTATAAACTCCTCTGCTTCGTCTCTCCTGCACTCTTCTTCTTACCAGCCTTGATGGCGACTGTAAGTGGGGGTCCCCGACATCCCGCGCTTCGATGTCAACCTGAAAATTTTCTCTGTAAAAATGAAAATAAATAGCTGGGAGGATATACAGTAACAATAAAGAAGTACCTCAAGGTTGGCGTTACTCTACCCGTGTGTTTGTAGCTGCTGTGTTAAAACAGCACAGCAAAAAAGGATTACTGGCCTGACAGCTACAAGGTGGTCAAACCTGCTTGACCTTTTGACATGACCTGTCACTGCGACTGAACGGGCGATCTGTCACCATGACTACACAAAGCTGGGTCAACATGACAGATCGCCTGTCCGCACTGTCACACATGGCGTCACACCAGTAACACACACCGTCTGGGTCACTCCAGTTCCAGGCCTACCATGAAGACAAAGCCTTGGTACCATGATCACACAGTAACTGTGATGACAGCCTGTTACCATGACTACATGGTAACTGTGATGACACAGCCTGTTAACGTGACAACACATTCCCATGTCCCATGATGAAAAACTGGCCTGTCACCCTGACAGCCCTAGCCTGTCACCATGGCAACAGCCAAAACCATGGATGAAAACTGGCCCATACCATGATAACACCCAGCCCGTCGCCATGACAACACAGCTTGTCCCAGATTTGCTACGGCGCCCCCTGGCCTGTCCGCCACGACAGCGCACGGTCTGCCACCACATGAAAGTGAGGTAGTTCACTGCTCCGCCAATGGATGCAGTCACCAATCCCATGTCTCACCGGAAACAGTGTGTGATCTGACTAATCATTTGCACAGCCCTGAGATGGTGGTGTTGGCAGTTCGCTCATCTGCACACCAGATGCTAACTACCAGCGTTTGTTGTGTATCAACCGTGGTCATTTCAGAGAGAGAGAGAGAGAGAGAGATAGAGAGAGAGAGTGTGTGTACGCGCAAGCCAGTATATTCAATTGCTCTCTCAGTGGTTATGCCTGCAAGTATGCATGTGCTGAAAGAGAATACAACTTAATATTTGCAAATAACATACTTTCAATTATCACAAACAATATGTCCTTAGTGAATACACGTCTAAAACCATTTCCCATCATCTGATTACTGTGATTTTTATCACCCCTTTTGTGCAAATATACTGTATTTACATGCCCCCAACCTCACTCCTTAACATAAAAACACCACATACACACACACACACAAACAATGAACACAGAATTTACTATTGTTCAAAACATCTTTCCTTTGTCACACAGTGAAGAAAAAAAAACACCCTTCTTGCTAAAAGTAATTTTGACTACATCTCCCTCAGCAGAGAGAATGTCTTACTTGCCTCAGTTATATCAAGGGAGAAATATGACCTCAATAGAATGATGGGATATAGTAGGTACTTATTATAATCAAAAGTCATACGAAAGTTTCCCTCAAACAGAATTGTATAAAAGATGGATCATCTTCTCTTAAGTACATTTCCTTGTCATGAATCGTCCCAAAATGTCCTTTCCCACAGAATATGAAATCTTTCCTCCTCAAGATACACCATTTCTCTGCATATTTCTTTCCCCTTCCACAGAGTTTTGTATGCCCTCAAACCAGACCTGACACTTTCTACAATTCAATGTAGTAAAGGTAAAATGCAGTTGTTCTGGCAAAAGTTCATTTTTTACAGTTTATCAAAGCCTTCTTGATGAGAATTTGTCCACATCAATGTAAGCAGCAACTTTCCCTGGAAAATCTAACAATTCCGACAATGATCGATGATATAAAAATTTCCTTTGTAATCACACCGGTAAAACAAAACATTCCCTTTGTAAATTCTGAAGACTTTCTTCGTTTTCTTTTCGATTCATTATTTCTTACAAGGAGATGAACTCCAAAGAGAGACACAAACTAAGCAGCGACATGCCATCACTCATATATCCTTGACCACCTGTAAAGTGTTTTGTCCCCCCGCCCCCCTCCCCTTACAGACAAAGTTTGGCATTCTACCTGTATCTGAGCAACACTGGGACAGATCTACAAGGCCACAAGGCAGCTAAGCCTCCTGTGCACCCCCCCCCCCCCCACCCCTCAGGGGTTATCATGACTGGTGTCAAAATGTTCCTTGGAGTGTCCTGAACACGAATCTAAAATGTTTCCATCAAAAAGTTAGGATGCACAGGACTTACAGCCCTTGGTGTACAGGCACCCTCTAACACATTCACTTGTGCCATTCAAATGTAACTCGAAACAGCTCCTGTAAATAAACAAGAAATCAGCTTTTGCTTATACTAGTTTTATTACTTATTTATCAGTGTGCCTGGTGGTAACTTGATCAGTCTTTTCTCATTCATTGTTTGGGCGCAGTAGTGGGTGACTTTTATGTACCAAATATTTTCACTACATCGGCGGCATGTCAACTGTTGTCCACAAACTCAAAAGGCCAAAATCAACTGTTCTGATAAATCATATTATACTACAATGCCTCTTGGTAGTTTCTGACTGTACCTGGAACCACATGAGGAATGCATAAAGTCACAGTCTCACATTTATCTCCCTACCCCCCAAAATTCAAGATTTCGCCAAAGACACCAAAGGACCATTTTGACAGCCTTTCAACCCCCCAAATTGTTTGGTTTTGATGGGAGTTTATGTGCTTAATTGTTCAGAATGATTTTGTTGCTTAAAGTTTAATATTGCTGGTATTCTCATGTAACAAAATGTAGCATTAAGTTAAGTCTTTCAACAAATATGTAAAGTGCAACACAACATACAGTATTCAAGGTGTCAAGAAAGCACAGTTCTTGGTCATTTTCAAAGGCATAATTTGTCTGTATTCTCTCTTCATCAACAGTCAATGAAGCATCAGAAATTTCACTTTCAAGCTTCATCAGAATCTTCAGAACTGGAGTCCTGTGAATCGTCCAGGTCGTTTTGTAAGATGCACTCTCCACCTTCTTTATTTTCATCGTCTGTGTCACTGACACCATTCAGATAATCAATGACAACCTGAGGTAGAGTCAGCTCTTCCTCCTAACTGGCTTGCATACTACACCTTCCAGCTGATGGAGAGAACAAGTGAACTTCTGTCACTGTGACCGTGAGTGAATGAGAGACAGAAATGTGACTGCTCATCTGACAGAATGAGAGAGAGAGAGAGAGAGAGAGAGAGAGAGAGAGAGAGAGAGAGAGAGATTTTTTTTATATGAGAGGGGAATTAAGACTGAAAATGAGAACGAGAATCAGGACTCTACTTTTGAGAAATGACAACTGGAAATGTATGCAATTTCCGGCTGTAAAAAAATTGCTAATTTCATACTATTTAATATACATTGCTTCACCGATCATACACATGGAGACACTAATCAAAGACAGAATAAAGAAAAAAAAAAAAAGAAGAAAGAAATTAATCAATCCTCAAGAGCACCAACATGCTGGCAGACTGCTACAACAGATTAAGACGTCTACATAATCTGGTGATAATCAGGTTACATCAACTGAACATCTCTCGCCTCCCTCCCTTTCATCATCTCCGTTTTCCATCCAGTACTGTTTAAAACAACAACAACAACAACAAAAACATCCTGTTATCCTTATCGATCAAAACGACAGAAACCCACAACCCTCCCTTCTCTCCACACACACAAACTTGATGAGAGAACTGTGTTAGTCTGCACCCCCCACCCCAAAACACACGCACGCACACACACCAGTCAGCCAGACATCTTCCCTTTCCCTCCCTCCTCCCACACACTTGCTCCCTGACAGTCTCTCCTAGATCACACATGAAAGGAAAAGTCGACAGGTGCACAGAGCCAACAGATCGATGACACACGAAGGAAAAGTCGACAGGTGCACAGAGCCAACAGATCGATGACACACGAAGGAAAAGTCGACAGGTGCACAGAGCCAATAGATCGATGACACACAAAGGAGTCTGTTAGTGGATGATGCCGAGATGACCGCCGAGATGACCGGTACACGTCCAGTCAACCCCCCCCCCACCCTTTTATGATGTTCTGCCTCTCCTTTCCCTGATGTAGCGGTCAGCAAGATCAGCCCAAAATGAAAAAAAAAAAAAAAAATCAAAACACACACAAATAAAAAAACAATCTGACACGTCAGCCCTGAAATAAAGTTCTGCACAGGAAATCCGTGAGGAACAGAAACAGCTACACTTCAATGAGAACACCGTCACAAAATGGGCTGCCATCAAACGACTGAAACAGCAAAACCACACCTACAATCCACCCCTGCTCCCCAAACCCCCACTCCCCTCTCATTCCCCACCCTCACCCTTCTCCCACCTCCGCCTCCCTTCCCCATGTGTTCAGTGGGCCATGCACTGCTGAGGTATTCAACACAGGTCGCTATGACCTAACGAGATGAGTTTCATTCAGAGTTAGCATGGTACGAAACAACACGAACATTCATAAACTGAAAACAAAAAGGAAACAAACGGGGAGAAAAGAAACAGAATGCATCCAATGTGTGACAGATGTCGGACAGCAGGACAGAGAAAAAAACAACAAAGACACATACATACACAACAGAAAAAAAAAAAAAAAAAAAAAAAAAAAACCAAGAAAGAACAGTTCTAGGTTTGTGTGTATAGCTTTTGTCATAATATTACCCGCATAAAATCATCAAACAATATCCAATGAGTCTGACAAGAGAAGTATATAGGGAAAAAGGTCAAGACAAAAAAAAATGAGGGGGGAGAAAAGGAGAGAAAAAAGTGAGGGGGCAACGTCACTTGTTTGTAGTTCACACATGCTCACAAAGAAAAAAAAAAAATCCCAATCTGTTAAGTCCATCAACCAGACGTTTTATGCCCAGATTCACCTTGACAGACAGAAAGACTGACAGAGACAGTAAAAGAGAGAGATTATGTGCCTCTGTCTCAACTTGCACAATCTTTAGTTTGAAAAAAAAGAAAGAAAACAAAAAAAAAAAGACCAAAAAAAAAAAAAAAAAAAAAAAAAAGGAACTGAGGTCGCTGATACAAAAGGTCCCTAAGCCTTTCAGTACAGAGACGGCTCCGACACAATCATGACGTGGCCGTTCCCTCCAATAAAAACGTGTCACACTTCCATCTGCTACACCAGCCACACCTCGCATGCTATTTATCCAATCTCCCTGACGTTCCGCACTGAAGGTGTCTCAGGTCCTATCTCCCCTGGCTTTCCTGCCCACACACAGCCAGAAGCTCTCCTCCCCAGCCCAGGAGAGGGGCTGTTGTTGTTGTTGTTGTTGGGTCTGATCTGCTGCTGCGACCACACCATGTGCCTTACGGGGCTCACACCATTCCTTTGTGTTTGTCTGCTACAGCTTTCCACACTGCAGACCACGAATCTTTGCGACCACCAAATCCTCCTACGTTTTGAAGGGTCTGCAACCCGTGAGCTTTTTTCATGTGCATGGTCACAATTCCTTTTTCTTCTTTCCCCACATCCTGCCTCCTTCCACAGTTTTCAGAGCTGCATACCTTTCCCTGTTCAGGGGCAAGCCACCCCGTGACTTTTCCTTTTGACTTCTCTGACAGCAGATACACTCTGACCACCACCCTCCTCCCCTCTGTTCATGTCCCTCCCTAGTTTTGTGCTGACCTTTCTCCACACACCCTTCTCAGGGTCCGTTTCTGTGAAACTTTCGGGTTGTTCTGCGACTCCTGCTGGGTGCTGCTTCTCATCCTCACCTCCTGTCTGGTCCTCCTCTGGTTCCTTCCCCACTGCCTCCGTTTCCTTCTTTTGCTTCCTTCTTCTTTCACTCGTGTGTGTGTGTGTGTGTGTGTGTGTGTGTGCACGTGTGTGTTGTGTGTGTGTGTGTGTGTGTATGTGTGTGCGCGTGCGTGCATGCGTGTGTGTGTGTGTATGAGTGAGTGAGTATTTATGTGCCGATACTTGTGCACACCTCACATACGAGTGTGTACCTCCGACTTTCTTGCAGGCGCAGAAGTGGACAGCCAAGGGGGAGGGCCTGGGAAGCGCCCTCTGTGGACACACAAATCAGCAAGGCCCATCACCCCCACACACAGACGCAGGCGGGCGGCTGGACACCAACCTTATTCAGCAAACGGGGTGGGAGTGTGAGGGGGGGCTCGCAGGGGAGGAGGAGGGGGAGGAGGAGGTGGCAACCACAGCCCCTCCCTCCCGCTCTTCCCCAGCATGCTTTGCTGCTGCTGCTGTGCTGCTGCTGCTGCTGCTGCTGCGGTCATCGATGACGCTGCTGCTGCTGCCTGGTGCGATGACGACGACGATGATGACTGAGGTAACGACGGCCGAGGTGCAAAAGACACACCTTCTTCCCTGCAATGCTCTTCCCCTCCGTGTGGGTCCCCTCTCCCTGCCTGACACCTCCCCCCCTCAGGCACCGCCCCTGCCACTCCTCTGCTGCTCCCCCGTCCTGGGGGGACAGGGAGGGAGGGGGCAACAGCGGGGGTGGGGGAGGCGGCGGTGGGGGTAGGGGAGAGGTAGCGAGCGGTAGCGATGCCCGGGACTCCGGAGCGGCGAGGTAGCTGGTTGCCGTGGTGAGGAGGTGGCAGTCTTCCTGAGATGCTGCGTGGAGGAGGAGGAGGGGGAAGAGCAGGAGGGGGGGGGGAGGAGGACAGGGGAGGCGACCCAGTGCCGGGGCTGCAGCCTCTCCCCTGCTGCATGGAGTGGGGACTGCAGGGGGCCTCGTGCTGCTCTCTGGGATCTGCACCCCCACCGTCTCTACCACCACCACCCTCACTATTATGCCTGCTGGAGACAGGGCCCTGCCCCTGCCGTCCCGAGTCTCCTCCCCCCTTATCACCCGCCTTGTCCCTGAAGGGGGTGCGTTCACCCTCCCCTGCCTGGCCCTGCGCCAGGACCTGGGTACCGCTCCAACCTTCAAGCTGACCCGGGCCGTTGGTCGAGGATCCTGCACTGCTCATCAAGGTCGCCGCCGTCGGCCTGTCCAGGTCGTCCTCTACAGAAGGCGCTGAGGGGCTGTCTTCAGCCGTCTCCACGCTGTCCCATTGGTCCAGGCCCGACAGCGAGTCGCCTTCAGGGTCCATGGGTGGGTCACCATTACCCGTCACAAGTGCGCTGCTGCTAGTGGTCTTCTGTTGTGGTATGGTGGCTGCTACCATCGCTTCGATTAGACCACGGCGCTCCTGAACAGACAGACACATATATCAATATATATATGAAGACACACGGACGCAAACAAGAGGGGTATAGGCGCCTGATGTAAAATGTCAATACTTACCCACGCATGCAGGCACATACATCCCTGAAGATACAAATTTCAGCTTGAATACTACTCCACACACACAGGCAACCATGCACAAGGAACATCCTGCTCTTGTCTAAACAGGTGTCTTGGAAACTGTACACAAGTCAAACACAGAATCTAAAAAAAAAAAAAAAAAAAAAAAAAAAAAAAAAAATTTATCTACGTGCAGAGGGCACCATCCCCCACCATGACCGCACTGTTATCAGTATTGTTTACAGCAGCGTTTTACACATCTTCACAGGGATAACTCACCCTGAATTGACACCATTTTACACATCTTCACAGGATAACTCACCTTGAATTGACACCATTTTATACATCTTCACAGGATAACTCACCTTGAATTGACACCATTTTATACATCTTCACAGGATAACTCACCTTGAATTGACACCATTTTATACATCTTCACAGGATAACTCACCCTGAACTGACACCAGTTTACACATCTTCACAGGATAACTAATCATGAACTGACACCATTTTACACATCTTCACAGGATAACTCACCATGAACTGACACCAGTTTTACACATCTTCACAGGATAACTAATCATGAACTGACACCATTTTACACATCTTCACAGGATAACTCACCCTGAACTGACACCATTTATACATCTTCACAGGATAACTCACCTTGAAATTGACACCATTTTATACATCTTCACAGGATAACTCATCCTGAATTGACACCATTTTATACATCTTCACAGGATAACTCATCCTGAATTGACACCATTTTATACATCTTCACAGGATAACTCACCTTTGAACTGACACCATTTTATACATCTTCACAGGATAACTAATCATGAACTGACACCATTTTATACATCTTCACAGGATAACTCATCCTGAATTGACACCAGTTTACACATCTTCACAGGATAACTCACCTTGAATTGACACCATTTTACACATCTTCACAGGATAACTCATCCTGAATTGACACCATTTTATACATCTTCACAGGATAACTCATCTTGAATTGACACCATTTTATACATCTTCACAGGATAACTCGCCTTGAATTGACACCATTTTATACATCTTCACAGGATAACTCATCCTGAATTGACACCATTTTATACATCTTCACAGGATAACTCATCCTGAATTGACACCATTTTACACATCTTCATAGGATAACTCACCATGAACTGACACCATTTTATACATCTTCACAGGATAACTCACCTTGAATTGAAACATGTCCAGACCCGGTTTACCTCCAAACAGCAACTGGTGTATTTTTTAAAACAAAAATGAGCACATTTTCTACAAAGAGTGCATGCACAATTGCAGTCTTTGCAAAAGTGGGAATGGTGAGCGGGTGGGGGGGAGGGGGGCATTCCTTTCCACCTGCCACCACACTACCAAGGCTTCTTCCGAACCATCAGGTCTTGCACTGATTACAGGCAATAAAGGTTCTTTCCAACACTAATTACATGCAAACCCGATTCATTAGCATTCTTTGGTACTAGCCCATGCCTTCTTGCCGTTTTTTTTTTCAATGTTTCAGGACATGTTGTTGGAACCACAGACACAGCCAGAGGCGATTTTGCGCGCAAAGTTAGCAAGAGCTGTCGCTCTTCGATCAGAGCTCCGGTACGGTCAACTACTGCAGGCGTAATTACTGCTTCAGAACTTCATTTCTAGAAATTTTTTTCTGACGTATTTCTTTTGGTTTATCATCTTTGTCATATTTTCGCCAAACATGTGGACAAAACAGGGGTGAATGGTATGGGTAAACAGGTCTGCCCGTCCTCCACACACTCACCTCAGATGTGGCACTAAGGTCCACAGTAAACAGGTCTGCCCGTCCTCCACACACTCACCTCAGATGTGGCACTAAGGTCCACAGTAAACAGGTCTGCATGTCCTCCACACACTCACCTCACTAAGGTCCAGAGTGGAAGGTGGCACATGGCCGTTGGGGAGATGTCCATTGATTTTCAACTGACCATTCATCCGCACTCCATTAGGCGTCACAATCATGTCTCCCCCTCCCTGGAAATTTACACACGTAAGCACACCCAGGCCATGATTATGAGCGTCATGAGCGTAGCATTCACATGAAAGCTGTCTTACCAAACTAGCCCCAAAACAAAGACAACAACAACAACAAAAAAAAAAAAAAAAAAAAAAAAAAAAAAAAAAATAAGGTCATTATTTGACAAGATTCTCAGTAAAAATTCCAAGGATCTTCCATGGATTTTCACGTAAACAGCGATTTTCCAGAATTATGACATTGATACAATTCGCAAGAGACAGGATACACATCATACACCATAGGAGCAGGAAATCAACGACTTAATAGTGACAATAACTACAATCAACAAGAGTCCAGCCCAACAACTGACACAGACCAAGAACCTAATTCAGGCATGCCATCCCAACTCGCATCTCTTTCATTCCAGTCGGGGGGGGGGGGGGGGGGGGGGGGGGGGGTGGGTGGCGGCGGCGGCGGAATAGCTCAGTGGTTAAGCGCCAGACTCATAATCTTGGGGTTGCAGGTTCAAATCTCCACCGGGCCGTTTCGGTACAGAGGTTTTTTCCCTCGGAGTTAACATTGGGTCTGACTCCATTTCCCACACAGTCCTTCGAATGAGACTATAAACCGAGGTTCTGTGTGTGAATGCAGGCATAACATCTTGCACACACGTCAAATCCCATCACCAACTTTCAGAAGAGAAGGTTACTTTGGCCGTTGGTATGGATGACACATTACACATAGCATGCACCTTCCCTGAAGTTGGAGTATGGCTGCTTTAATGGCGGGGTAAAAAAAAGTCATACACACAAAAACTCCCCTCCCTATACAGGGGGTGTCCGCAGGAGTATCAGCCTGCGTACGCAGAAGAAGAAGAAATTCCAGTCTGGGCATTGTCTCCCTTGTCCTCCATTGGGGTGAAGCCAGCCCAGACAGACAGCAGTGACCACACACCTCTTTCTTCACCACTTGGACACTGTCCGACTTTTCCTTCAGTGGGCTGAGGTCAGACTCCCTACCACCACAGACAGGAATAACATCTCTTTTATTACTTCCTCGTCATGGTTGTGGTTCTCCTTCACTGTGGTGAAGACAGTCTCCCTACCACCACAGACAGGAATAACATCTCTTTTATTACTTCCTCGTCATGGTTGTCTTTCTCCTTCACTGTGGTGAAGACAGACTCCCTACCACCACAGACAGGAATAACATCTCTTTTATTACTTCCTCGTCATGGTTGTCTTTCTCCTTCACTGTGGTGAAGACAGTCTCCCTACCATCACAGACAGGAATAACATCTCTTTTATTACTTCCTCATCATGGTTGTGGTTCTCCTTCACTGTGGTGAAGACAGTCTCCCTACCACCACAGACAGGAATAACATCTCTTTTATTACTTCCTTGTCATGGTTGTGGTTCTCCTTCACTGTGGTGAAGACAGACTCCCTACCACCACAGACAGGAATGACATCTCTTTTATTATTTCCTCATCATGGTTGTAGTTCTCCTTCACTGTGGTGAAGACAGACTCCCTACCACCATAGACAGGAATGACATCTCTTTTATTACTTCCTCGTCATGGTTGTGTTTCTCCTTCACTGTGGTGAAGACAGTCTCCCTACCACCACAGACAGGAATAACATCTTTTTTACTTCCTCGTCATGGTTGTGTTTCTCCTTCACTGTGGTGAAGACAGACCAACGCAGGCAGAGGTGACAATGCCGCAGTACAGACTTTTCACACATCTCCGGACCAAAAAGGACCAAGGCCTGGAAATGTGGGTTTCAAATCTCAAAAGACCACAAAACGTTTTCAGTGTTTGCTGGAACCTAAAAATACTACAAGATGAAAGATTTTTCCTTGAAAAAAAAAAGTAAAACTATTAATACTACAACACAGGGGGAAATGTGCACACCTCAGTCATTGCTTTCATTTTTTGTTGTTTTAACGTCAATATGCTACAGAAGTCCTTACTCATGACCGCTCTAAAACTTTGTCATCATGTCAATATTTGTAAACTGAAAACCTTATCCTATCATATTCTTTCTCAAACCGTTAACGTGCAGATGAAAAAACTTTATTTGTCATGGCTTTTAAGTTTGTCGTTCTAGTGTCAATAAAGTTTATCATTACTTTCACTTCCGTCCTTTCAGTATCAAAGTTTTTAAAGAAATGAATAAACAGAAAAACCCTTGGTTGTAATGCAAAACCTGTACACACTAGCATCATTCTAAGCACGAATGAAAACTGAGCTTAACATCAAAGATTTTTTTTTTCTTTTTCAGCATTTCATGGTGCTAACTTCCAACTTCAGATTTCCCACTGTAACCAAATCCAGATAATGCCCTAACAGCACCTCTGTAACACTGGATGAACATCCCTCCAACTGATCCCCATTCTTTTGCAGCAGACAGACACACCCCATCCCTCCAACTGATCCCCATTTCTTTGTGCTGACAAACCCCATCCCTCCACCTGATCCCATTTCTTTGTGCAGACACACCCCATCCCTCCAACTGATCCCCATTTCTTTGTGCAGACACACCCCATCCCTCCAACTGATCCCCATTTCTTTGTGCAGACACACCCCATCCCTCCAACTGATCCCCATTTCTTTGTGCAGACACACCCCATCCCTCCAACTGATCCCCATTTCTTTGTGCAGACACACCCCATCCCTCCAACTGATCCCCATTTCTTTGTGCAGACAGACACACACCCATCCCTCCAACTGATCCCCATTACTTTCTGCAGACACACCCCATCCCTCCAACTGATCCCTATTTCTTTGTGCAGACAGACACACCCCATCCCTCCAACTGATCCCCATTTCTTTCTGCAGACAGACACACCCCATCCCTCCAAACTGATCCCCATTTCTTTCTGCTGACACACCCCCATCCCTCCAACTGATCCCTATTTCTTTGTGCAGACAGACACACTCCATCCCTCCAACTGATCCCTATTTCTTTGTGCAGACAGACACACCCCATTCCTCCAACTGATCCCCATTTCTTTGTGCAGACAGACGCACCCCATCCCTCCAACTGATCCCCATTTCTTTCTGCTGACACACCCCATCCCTCCAACTGATCCCCATTTCTTTGTGCAGACAGACACACCCCATCCCTCCACCTGATCCCCATTTCTTTGTGCAGACAGACCCCATCCCTCCAACTGATCCCTATTTCTTTCTGCAGACACACCCCATCCCTCCAACTGATCCCTATTTCTTTGTGCAGACACACCCCATCCCTCCACCTGATCCCCATTTCTTTCTGCAGACAGACACACCCCATCCCTCCAACTGATCCCCATTTCTTTCTGCAGACAGACACACCCCATCCCTCCAACTGATCCCCATTTCTTTCTGCAGACACACACACCCCATCCCTCCAACTGATCCCTATTTCTTTCTGCTGACAGACACCAAGGGCAGGGCTGTCAACAATAGCTGTGCTCTACATTTCCTTTGCCGGGTACACGGTGATGAACAGGTCAGCAAATAATTACACACCTTGGCATCCGACAGCTCGTTCTCCGGCAGTCTTGTCAGCATGGGCATCGTCTCCATGGCTGTCATCTCCACGGAGCCCAGGTTCTGTTCCGTGCCCACCGGGGCATGGGCGTGCCCGTTACCGTGCTGGTTGGGCAGATGCCCGTTGCCATGGTAGACAGGGGCGCTGTTGACACCATGGTGATGATGGTGGGGCAGATGGTGGGCAGCGCCATCGGTGCTGCTGCCTGAGCGGTGGACTTGGAAACACCTGCAAACGAATGGTCCACTTCTAATGGGGGCGGAAAGGTCAGGCTGGCTTTCAACTGAAATGTTTCTCTTGTGGACTGATGGAACTGATCAACAATGCTGGGCCCACACAGAAAAAATGTGTCTTCTACTGCACCCAGTTGCTGGTATTGGCAAATATCTTTTGGGGCAGATTCAGCAATATCTATCTGAATCCCTTGAAAGAAAGAAAATACACAAACCAACCTACCACAACACACCCACTTTTGGACAGGTTCAGCAGTATTTATCTAAATCCCCTGAAAGAAAAAAAAAAAACACAAACCAACCAACCACAACACACACACATACACTTAGAACTGCACTTCTGAAGCAAACTTGCAACAATCATGATTTTCCCTTCTACCAAATTCAGAATTTTATGAATGACTTACAAAACAGGGAAATTCTGCGTTTATGGTAATGACATTTCAAAACAACGTGATGGAGTGGAAGTTGGGTCACTGAGGTCTGAGAAATAACCATTATACACACAATGCTTCACACACAATTAGGAGAGGGGCCTGCTGGAAAACTCCTCCCCACAGCAGACAGGGGGTGGAGAGGAAGCCAGACATTTCAAACAGGAAACCAACAAGGTAAGTGGGGGATGTGTCTGTGACTGACCTGTGTCGGCAGAGGATGACGATGATGCAGATGATGATGCAGGCCACACCGATGAAGACACCGATGACGATGCCCACCTGCTTGTCTGTTAGGCCTCCCTGTTGTTCCTGCATTTCTGCTCACACAAATCATTCCCTCGGTTTTTTAAAAAAATTTTTTTTTACTGACATTGGGTTTTATTTACTTAGCTGCTCATTAAAAAAAAAAAAAAATGTGTGTGTGCGTGTGTGTGTATGCCTGTGCGCATCCTCTATAAAAGGCTGCACTGACAAGTACACACAAAAGGGTTTTATCTTTTTCAGCCTGAAAACCAGTCCCTCCAGCCTGGCAGTGATATCACCACCCCCTGCAGCCTCTACAGCCAAAATAGGGCAACCTGACATGGGGCAGCAGGCCCTGTACACATAGGGCAACCTGACATGGGGCAGCAGGCCCTGTATACACAGGGCAACCTGACATGGGGCAGCAGGCCCTGTACACACAGGGCAACCTGACATGGGGCAACAGGCCCTGTACACATAGGGCAACCTAACATGGGGCAGCAGGCCCTTACATAGGGCAACCTAACATGGAAAAGCAGGCCCTACACATAGGGCAACCTAACATGGGAAAGCAGGCCTTAAACATAGGGCAACCTGACATGGGGCAGCAGGCCCTGTACACTCCACATTCCTACTGATAGCCTTTCTCCACAAAGATGGAAGACTGAGAAAAGTTACAAATTTTAAGGAAAATAAACAATGTGTTCTACAAGTTCAAACCTTCCTAAAAAAAAAAAAAAAGGAGAAACGCAGTATGATGCAGAATTACCAGCTAGTGCATCAAAGTTCTGAGACCTTCAGTGGCAATTCACCATCTTGCTGGTCTTCCCTTCTAATACGGAAAGGTGGCTACCAATGCACAATCTTCACGGGTTGGTCTCCTTGTAGTACATAAAGAAGGCAACCCATATCTAGATCTTGTTGACTTCGATTTGTTATTCATCAGAAAGGCCACTAACTCTCTCTCAAACCTGACACAAGAATAACAAAGAGACACAGCTCTGACAATCACAATGTGTAAGTTCTCACAATCACCATAAATGCATAAAAGATGCAGTGTACCCATAACACTGGAGGAAGAGAGTACAGTCAACTCGAATCCAGCTAAGCCTAAATCTGGTTCGCTCCAAACCAGTCTCTTCACTTCCTAGTTAGCTGCAGTAGACCTTAGTTCAGACCTGCTTAACCCTAAAACGAGTGTATTTTCCACAGACAGCATGTACAAAATTCCAAATCTTTGTTAAACCGGGGATGGGAGGTGGGGGTGTCGGTGGAGGGACATTCATTTTCACCTGCCATCACCCTAGTCTCTAGAATTCCCCCCCGACATATTTCATTTAGTTCATCATAATCCTTGTATTTTCATCAAACACATGTACAAAATACAGTGAAATCGTTTGAGTAGTAAACAGGCCTGTTACTTCCGCTTGTCTACAGAGGTGCATGAGAAGGCCATCACAAGTGGGTTTGAGTCCACCAGAGGGAGGGATGCTCACCGTTAGTGGAGGCACACTGGGTGTTGGAGACGCACTCCGGGTAGACCATGACCACCTTGGATGGGTGGCCCCTTCCCGCCTTGGTGCAGGCCGACAGCTTGAAGAAATACTCCTGCATGTCCAGCCCGTCCACCTGGGCGATCCTTTGCTGACCTGGACACCACAAATACAGCAGAACCTCCTGCACTATCACCAACCTGCCACCTGTGGTGGTGGTGATTATAATGACCAGTGGCATATCATAAATGGTGGTGAGCAAAAGAACTGATAAAAATACTTCCTAGAACAAAGACCAGCACAGAGATCGGTAAATCAAACCACGGATGCCCCAAAAAAACATTGGACTGCAGTAAAGAAACATCGAAAAAAAAAAAAAAAAAAAAGAAAAAAAAAAAAAAAAAGACTTACAAACACCGGGCTGCAGTAATAAAACAACAAAAGTTAGAATAAACAAATAGAATTAAAGAACTTTTCCAGTCAAAGCAGCAAGTCAACAGACCACTGGAACAAATCTTAAATCTTAAATAAATGTTAGCGAACCGCCCAGAGAAACGTGGACAAACGAGTCACAAGACAAAACACAACGCGTTTTCAACCTCTTAGGTCTTCTTTCAGGTGAGACACAGACAAATAAAATAACAGAAATACACTTAGCTTTGATCGCTACAGATCGCTTCAGAGTTCAGCGTAAGGAAGAAACCCTCCTTGCGCTGAACTCTGAAGCGATCAAAGCTAAGTGTATTTCTGTTATTTTATTTGTCTGTGTCTCACCTGAAGAAGACTATGAGGTTGAAACGCTTTGTGTTTTGTCTTGCGACTTGTTTGTTCATGTTTCTCTGGGCGGTTCGCTAACATTTAAGATTTGTTTAGATTTCTGCCTGCAGTCATCTCACTTTGCAACTAGACCACTGGAAATGAGGACCATAACATTTCTGAAAGGGGTGATCATTACTAGCGGCAGTGCCCAACATCCCCTTGGGGAAAGGCCAGGGCAGGAAGGAGGACTGGCAGTGCCCAACGTCCCCTTTGGGAAAGGCCAGGCCAGGGCAGGGAAGGACTGGCAGTGCCCAACATCCCCTTTGGGAAAGGCCAGGCCAGGGCAGGGAAGGACTGGCAGTGCCCAACATCCCCTTTGGGAAAGGCCAGGGGGCAGGGAAGGAAAGGACTGGCAGTGCCCAATCCCCTCCCCTTGGGGGAAGGCCAGGCCAGGGCAGGGCAGGGAAGGACTGGCAGTGCCCAACATCCCCTTTGGGAAAGGCCAGGCCAGGGCAGGGAGGACTGGCAGTGCCCAACGTCCCAACATCCCCTTGGGAAAGGCCAGGGCAGGGAAGGACTGGCAGTGCCCAACATCCCCTTGGGGAAAGGCCAGGCCAGGGCAGGGAAGGACTGGCAGTGCCCAACATCCCCTTTGGGAAAGGCAAGGCAGGGCAGGGAAGGACTGGCAGTGCCCAACATCCCCTTTGGGAAAGGCCAGGGCAGGGCAGGGAAGGACTGGCAGTGCCCAACATCCCCTTTGGGAAAGGCCAGGCCAGGCCAGGCCCAACATCCCCTTTGGGAAAGGCCAGGGCAGGGAGGGAAGGACTGGCAGTGCCCAACATCCCCTTTGGGAAAGGCCAGGCCAGGGCAGGGAGGACTGGCAGTGCCCAACATCCCCTTTGGAAAGGCCAGGCCAGGCCAGGGCAGGGAAGGACTGGCAGTGCCCAACGTCCCCTTTGGGAAGGCCCAGGGTAGAGCAAGGAAGGAATGCAGGTAGACCCCACCTGCCTTGGTCAGGTTGGTCCACATGGTGTCAGGCACCTCGCTGTCCAGGTTGTAGAAGATGAGACACCCACCTGTAGGAGGTGATGATGCCGTGTGGGCTGAGATGGAGGGCTCCACTGCAGTCGCACCGACCCTCGCTTCAACACTTCGTAGGTCAAGTTCACTGGGGGACGGGCTCTGCGAGCACACAGATGGAATACAGTGGAACTCTTCACAAAAAGACTTCAACATGTCACCTATCCCAGTAAATCACAAAAAAAAAAAAGAAATTTCGATTGAAGGGAATCTTTCAACAGCATTTAACTCCAGTGTAGGCTAACGGCAAAAATATTCTGAAAAGTCTTCAAATTCATGAAGGATTTGATCTGACAAGACATTATGAAAGGTTTCACTGTAGTAAAACTGGCAATGATTTTCTTTTTTTCAAATAATACCTGCTGTGATGTTTCTTCCTTCTCCTGGGTACACAGTAGCATGTGGCATTATAATCATTTTCTTCTTTGCCCCTCCTATCCCCCCTTTCACACATTCTGGCATGATCTATGAACTTTAAGGTGGGTCCAATCCCATCACCTGTCTTTTCTTCTCCATTGAGTTTTCAACAACTGTTCATTAAAAACCAACTGAAGTCCATACGCTCTGACCAGCTCGAAACTCATGCGCACACGGCTTAAGTACAAGATGTTCATTTCAAATCCTTCGACTTTTCCCAAACTTTTCTCAACACTCCTGATGACCTTCAAAACTGAAATTACCCCAGATTATGCACAATCCACAGTGGGCAAAAACTTCTGATTCAGTTTCTTCTGCAAAAAAAATGAAGTATTATGAAACCATCCTTCTCCAACTCTTTTTCATTTCTGGTCCAAGTCTTCGCTGTCTTCTTTCCCTTCACCCCACCTCTGTCCCCACACTTCCACCCTAGCCCCCACCCACCCTCCACCCCACACTTTCTTCCTTTTCTTTTTTTCTCTTCTTCTTTTTATGAGAATAATGTTTGAACTGTCAACTCTGCGAGCTCCACAGAATTTCCCAAAGCTGCCTCAAAAGTTAAAACTTTTCAGCACCTTGATAATGCTGCACCATTTCTCCCAGAACCTTCATAAACTTCAACTCAACGTAAAACCATCTGACACACGTGACTGTGCAGGCACACATACACATTTACATCAGCAAAAGACACACTTAGTACACACACAAGTTTTCATGCACACCGGCACACAATCGCAGAATACTGACTATCTTCTGACGTGATGACCTCCAACATTGTGAACGACCCTTGGCGCTCGTCAGTGATGATGCGTACACCAAACTGGTACATGGTGAAAGGCTTGAGGTCACTGATGATTGCATAAGGACGCTCACTGTAAGCAGCAACAACACACACCATCACTCACTCAGCTTATCATTAGTTCAGGCGACTGCATACTGTCTTTCAAGTGACAATCTCTAACATAGTGAACGACCTTTGACATTCTTTAGGGATAGTATATGTGGAAAATCTTAGCCCACTGATGACTGCATAAAGATGTTGACAGCACAATCAGCAACGAAACACACTACCACTTAGCTTATCATCCATTTAGACCACTGAATATTGTCTTTTACTTGACAACCTCTCACACGGTACACCAAACTTTGGTGTGCATGAGTACATTTTGAGTGTACGGACGTTTACAGCACACAGCAATAACACATATTTTCATTTAGACTACCACTTATTTAGGGCTGAACCTTTTCTTTCTTTTTGTTCTTTTTTTCACAGCCACATCTTCTGTGTCTCCTCAGTGTCATATCTTCTGACAGGTAATTCTGCTCAATGCGGCTCCTCCATACATAGCCACACTCAGGCCCTTCCTTTCACAGCCCCAGCTGCAAAATCCACAGGAAGCAATCCATGTACGGTCACCCTGAGGGAACCCACTGGAGGACACGGCTGATCATACATCCAATTGCAGGTATCTTCCTCAGTGGTGGTGCCAGAATGTGTATCCCCCTCAGGCTGGGTGCCAGTGAACCCATCCAATGACCCACATCCCACACAGGAGACTGGCTTTCAGACCATGACTTTGGGTCCAGTGGAATGGGGTAGGACACACACACACCAAACCCACTTGGCCTGTGTGGACCTACACTGAATCTCAGACCCAGGATTCTTTTGCTTTTCTGGCCCATGTTATTGACTAAGCCACTTTCCATCACCTTTCTTCTCTCCCCCTTGATACTGCTCTAGAAGTTCCATTACACATATGCTTACCCTAAATGACTGGATTACTTACGAGTAAAATGGACAGTCTCTGCTGATTTCTCTTTTTCCTCCTCCCCTCCCTCTCGGTGCATACAAGCTGTGTAGCCGGCAGTTTTGTCCAACCTTGCTAAAACCCGGCTGTTTTGTCCCACTTTCAATCTTTTGTCGGACAAAATAGCCTGTGGACAAAACGGCCAGCTCTAAATAAGCAGCCATTTTGTCCGATATTTCACTGGCAAAGTAGTATAAATTTGTTGCGTTCTGGTTTTTCTGTATTCGTTTGTTTTTTTCCTGTCTGTCTACCCCCAGGTAAAGAAAAACAAAAAGACACACAAACAAAAAAGAAAAAAATAAACAGTGAAACTGGGCAAAGACCAATTAAAAATATATATCAGACAAAACAGCCTCTTACTTGGAGCTGGCTGTTTTGTCCAACCTGGTTGTTTTGTCGGACAAAATTAAAAGTTGGACAAAACAGCCAGGTTTTAGCCGTTTTGTCTGAGTTGAAAAAAACGACTGGGTCAGACAAAATGGCTGGCTACAAGCTGTCTTTGTTTACATGCATGTGCTTACGCCAGCCAGCTACCCATCCTATAAACTCAGCTGTCTTCAAAGACCCATTTTTCATGACACTGTTGAGGTCACAGTAGAGAGGTATACCAGACCTGTTTATCCTGAAATCTGACTTACAGCATTCTAAATCCAAAATAAGAGTATTTTCAACTCCAACGAGAAAGTTTACACCATGCTGCGGCAAACATGCATTGTCTGTATCACAGCATTGGAACACTACATCACTAGTTACTATCAGACCTGTTCACCCTGAAACTGCTGTTGGTGTACTTTTTTCAACAAAAATGCGCGATTTTCCACAGTGCGTACAAAATTCCAAATTTCTGTAAAAGCGGGAGGTGGGTGGAGGTGAGGATACCTGCCATCACACTGGAGAGCCATCTTCCCGGTTGTAACCACCTTATCTTGCAGAGCTTAATCTAGGATTTTTGAAAAAGGGGGGCAGTCCCCCCCTCATATCAAAAAAAAGGGGGCACCCCCCCCCCAGGGCCACTTCTTCAGCCAATCCTCTTGAAACCGGTGTTCCCTTGCACTGGCACTCTTTCAGGCTGCTTCTCCCAGCTTTTGGATGTAGTCTCGGTTTCTTCATGATCTTCTCCACCCTCGCATGGCACAGAATCTTATTTTTTCACTTTTCCTCCACAAAAGTCGAAGTCGAATAGGGTGGGTGCACGCTTCATTTTGGAAAATATCCAATACGGCGCCTCAAACTCTCGCAATTTCTCGTTGGTGATCGAGATGGAGGAGATGAATGCCACCGATTGGTTGATTTACACTAACAGCCAATGAAATATCAAGAAATCGTTCGCTCCTGCTCAGTCCTAGTTTCAGTTTTTCAAGAAGTCGACAAACGAGCACCTGCAATGATCAGTGAACAGGGCGGGCAGTTCTGCAAATGTGCGGGAGTCTGCCCACGTTAAGACTCGATAATTGTGGGAAGGAACAGATTTTCAGGGGATTGTGTCAATCCCGCGCTCTCTACATTAAGCTCTGTCTTGTATAAACTATGGTCAATATAGGAAGATACAAAAGTTGACTGCAGGGTTTGTGGTGAAATTAAATAATAGTAAAGTTTTTAAAAACCTTTTGGTGGTAGTCAAACCCTTTGGAAGGTAGACACTGACGTTTCAAGCCATAGGCCCGTTGTCAAAGTGAAGAGAAGAGGACAGTGTAAACAGGAAAGCCCAATTTTCACATGGGCTTTCCGGTCTACGCTGTCCTCTTCTCTTCACTTTGACAACAGGCCTATGGCTTGAAACGTCAGTGCCCACCTTCCAAAGGGTTCGATTATCACCAAAAGGTTTTTAAAAACTTTATTATTATTTCATTTTTACAGTCAATATAGGTTACTTTCAACCTGATTCATCGGCAAACTTTCGCACTTGCTCATGCTCTATCGCGCCAGATCTTTTGACGTTTGAAGCAACGCATACTGCCAAACGTTTATTTCGCACGTGGAAGTTAGCAAGAGTTGTCGCTCTTTGGTGAAAGCCTCCGTGATGGTTCGATTCTGCACAAGTGCAATTACCGCTCAAGAACTTCGTCTCCAGACTTTTTTTTCAAAGCATTTCTTTTTAGTAACTTACATTCATTGGCTTTCCTCTGAACAAAATACAGCAACATCATATGGGTAAACAGGTCCAATATACCAAGCCCCAAGGAGACCCATACTAGAACGACACTCTCACCTGTCCATACAGCGCGCCACCAGGTCGGCGGTGGAGGCGGTCTCCTTGTAGCACACCTGGTACTTGACGATGTCGCCGTCCTTGATGGAGGGGGTCCACTCCAGGCGCAGGGGTGCTGGGGTTCACCACGTGGCTGCGCAGCTTGCTGGCCGTGGGCACCAGCAGCCCCTCAGAAATGCGAAAGGTGTGCGTCACATGCACCTCCTTCTGGTTGGCGTACACCGTCACCTCGTAGTCCGTGTTGTTCTCTGGAATGGTTGGAGAGGGAAGGTGGGAGGGGGAGAAGACAGGTAATAAAAGTGTAAGTTAACGACAGCATTTGGTTTTCTTTCTTTTTAATTTTCTTTTCAACTTCCTGTTAGTCAATTTTTATTTTTCTGTTGTTAACAATCACACAGATGACACTGAACTTTAAAAAAAAAAAAAAATCTTGTGAAAGATCACAGAATGTGGCATACAATCTTTTGAGAATGTTTGTAACTCTATCACCCTACGCCAGATGACAGCAGCAGCAACACTCCAAAACTAAGCTGGTTATTTGTGACATTATTACTACTGACTTTGTGGAAGAATACATTCTTACTGCTCACTCCTTTCACTAGATCTATTCTTGGCCTTCTTTCCCTTCATTTTTTTTTTTTTCTAGATTCCTACCCAATCTACAAAAGTATTTGACTGCGACTGAGCGCTTATCAATTTTGAGAAAACTCAAGTCAAAACTGTTAAGCATGCAAATGTCCATTGGATAATGAAAACGCTCTTCTAAAACCACAGCACATAAAAGGGAAACTGTCAAACTTTCCAGTTCTTCCACCTCGCCTACCTGAAGCTCAAACACCAACTTCATCAGTCCACGGTGTTTTCACTTCTTTTACTTTCCTGTCTATTCAGCGCACAACACTAGCTTTCCCAGCTCAGAGCATTGCAGCGACAGCAATCATGCCATCGTGTACTTGAGAGAGAGACAAGAGAAAGAGAGAGAGAAAGAAAGAGAGAGAGGGAGGGAGACAGGCAGACAAACAAAGAGAACAAGACGGAGAGAGACAGAAAGAATAATTGCATGACTATCCTATGTTCATCAATATGAAAGGTAAACAACAAAGGTAAACAATGAGCTCGTTCCCTCTGTGTTCTCCTATCCTGCATGAGCAGAAAGTTTAGTCTCTGCCTATCTTCTGCTCTGTAAGACTGGTACAAGAAATACTCTGATCTAAAACAAACAAAAACAAACACACAGATCAACCAACCACCAGAACACCCCCAACACTGTGCTAGTTTCAGTTCTTTCATTTCTTCAGATCTATGCCAACTGCAGTTCCAGCCTCATCCTCCGTTCTAGACATCTCAGTTCTGTCCCTTTCCCATCCCCCCAATGCCCCACACCACACCAACTCACCCAGCTGGTTCAGGATGTAGGTGGCAGCTGGGGGATCCAGGACGGCGCTGAGCAGCAGGGGCGTCGCGCCCGATCTGCCGCAGCTCCACCGCCTGAATGAGGTAGCGTTGGTTGTCCCCTGTTGGTGCCAGCCCGAGTTGTCCCCCTGACCCCTGACCTTCAGCCGCTCCCAGTGCAGCAGCACGGCCGTGGTGTTCAGCACGTCCACCTTCAGTTGAGGAGTGCCGTCTGTGTGGGAAGGCAAAGGGAGAGCATGCGTGTTTCAGGTTCTGGTGTCGTTTTTGCTGCTGGTCTTTCATTTATTTTGGTTTGGTTTGCTGGTTGCGTCCTACTAATTCTTTCTTTTTTTTTTTTTTCAAATCTGGATACTTCCGAAGTTTTGACTGTAAATGTGACGCCCCTTTTTTTCTGTTTGTTTGTTTGGTTTGTTTCTAGCTGTCACTCTCTCTCTCTCCCTTAATATTCGTATTTTGATGTTTTGAACAGCAAAATGGACAATAAAGAATAAACAATCAGTCATAAAAACACCTTTGTTCATCACAAAATGTCTAATGCCTATGAAAACTAAACACACACTCACTAGCCGATGTTCTTCCTCATTCCTCCCCAAACACTGAGAAATAAAGCTTATGTGTGCGCGCCTATAAGAGAGAGAGAGAGAGAGAGAGAGAGAGAGAGAGAGAGAGAGAGAGAGAGAATAAAGAGAATAACCCAATGAAGAAAAAAATCCATTGCAGAGATGCACTGCAAGGCTGAATTCTGTGAATGTTTGTTCACTTGGTGGAAGGAGCCACAGTTGGGTGAAATCATTAACTCACTCATTCACACACACACACACGCACTCACATACAAACACGCATGCACAAACACACACACACACATATACAGAGTCATGTACAAAGCCCCCAGACTCACCACTGCTGACTTTGGGGGTGGTGTGGTGGGGGACCAGCCTCCTCGGTTGGCAGGAAAAACCGTTCTTGGTGCCCGCTGCCAACCGCACCTCGTACTGGGTCTCTGGCTTGAGGCCTGCACAGGTTAAGGTCATTCATCCTGTATCCTGTGAGCCATGCTACACTTCATTTTCGACAGGTCAAGGTCATTCATCCTGTATCCTGTGAGCCTTACTACACTTCATTTTGGACAGGTCAAGGTCATTCATCCTGAATCCTGTGAGCCATACACTTCATTTTGGACAGGTCAAGGTCATTCATCCTGTATCCTGTGAGCCATACTACACTTTATTTTGGACAAGTCAAGGTCATTCATCCTGTATCCTGTCAGCCATACTACATTTCATTTTGGGCAGGTCAAGGTCATTCATCCTGTATCCTGTAAGCCATACTACACTTCGTTTTGGGCACAGGATTTATGGTGAGGAAGCAATAACAACATGATGAAAACAATATGCAAAACCATCCCACCAAGCCTCAACCCCCTCAACACAGATCAGGGGTGGAGTGAGGAGGAAAAAGACCAACAGTGAAGGAGACAGAGAGAAGGGGCAGAGACAGACGATGTATGAAAGGGACAGAGAGAAGGGAGGCAGAGACAAACAGACGATGTGCGAAAGAGACTGAGAGAAGGAGGGGCAGAGACAGACGATGTATGAAAGGGACAGAGAGAAGGAGGGGCAGAGACAGACAATGTATGAAAGAGATAGATAGAGAGGAAGAGAGGCAAAGACAGACGATGTATGAAAGAGACAGGGAGGAGAGGCAGAGACAGACGATGTATGAAAGAGACAGGGAGAAGGAGGGACAGAGACAGACAGACGACGATGTATGAAAGAGACAGGGAGAAGGAGGGACAGAGACAGACAGACGATGTATGAAAGAGACAGAGAGAAGGAGGGGCAAAGACAGACGATGTATGAAAGAGACAGGGAGGAGAGGCAGAGACAGACGATGTATGAAAGAGACAGAGAGAAGGAAGGGCAGAGACAGAAAATGTATGAAAGAGACAGAGAGAAGGAAGGGCAAAGACAGATGATGTATGAAAGAGACAGAGAGAAGGAGGAGGGGCAGAGACCGACAATGTATGAAAAAGACAGACAGGGAGGAGAGGCAGAGACAGACGATGTATGAAAACACAGACAGAAGAAGAGGCAGAGACAGACGATGTATGAAAGAGACAAAGAGGAGAGGCAGAGACAGACGATGTATGAAAAGGACAAAGAGAAGGAGAGGCAGAGACAGACGATGTATGAAAGGGACAGAGAGAAGGAGGAGAGGCAGAGACAGACGATGTATGAAAGGGACAGAGAGAAGGAAGGGCAGAGACAGATGATGTATGAAACAGAGAGAAGGAGGGGGCAGAGACAGACAATGTATGAAAGAGACAGAGAGAAGGAGGGGCAGAGACAGACAATGTATGAAAGAGATAGAGAGGAGGAGAGGCAAAAACAGGCGACGTATGAAAGAGACAGGAGGAGGAGGCAGAGACAGATGATGTATGAAAGGACAGAGAGGAGAGGCAGAGACAGACGATGTATGAAAGAGACAGAGAGAGGAGAGGCAGCAGAGACAGACGATCTATGGAAGAGACAGAGAGTGGGGGCAGAGACAGATGATGTATGAAAGAGACAGAGAGAAGGAGGGGCAGAGACAGACGCTGTATGGAAGAGACAGAGAGAAGGAGGGACAGAGACAGTCGATGTATGAAAAAGACAGAGAGAAGGAGGGCAGAGACAGACGATGTATGAAAAAGACAGAGAGAAGGAGGGGCAGAGACAGACGACGTATGAAAGAGACAGAGAGAAGGAGGGGCAGAGACAGACGACGTATGAAAGAGACAGAGAGAAGGAGGGGCAGAGACAGATGATGTATGAAAGAGACAGAGAGGAGGAGGGGCAGAGACAGACGATGTATGAAAGAGACAGAGAGAAGGAGGGGCAGAGACAGACGATGCGTGAAAGAGACAGTGAGAAGGAGGGGCAGAGACAGACGGCGTATGAAAGAGACAGAGAGGAGGGGCAGAGACAGACAGATCAACTGTGTAACACAGGTGGGAAAGAGAATACAATGATGAGACCAAGCGGAGTAGTGCAAAAAGAATGCAAAACAATTGCGGATAAACTCATAACACTTGGAGGAGACACACAAAGACGGCAGAACAACACAAAGAATGCTGGCTTATTACAGGGATACGCAAAGAGAGAACAACACACACACACACACACATTCTCTCTCTCACACACAAAGAGGCATAATGATTACAGATATAATCAGAGATGGAAAAACAAAGACAAAGATTACAGGGACAAACAAACCACAGAAGAGGGAAAACAAAGAATGACTACTGGGATTAACAAAAAAATAAAGAGACAGGAAAACATAAAAAAAGTAAGCAGAATAATAATGGATACACAAAACAAAATAAAACAGGAAAAAAGAAACCTACAGAAAAAGGACAGAAAGAATATGGAAAATGATCCCTGGGACAGTCTGCCAAACCAAACCTTCTTTACCTGTGACAAGGTAGGAGCGCTGGTGTGACTGGTCGATGGTGATGGTGGTGATGGCGCTGGGCGTGGCGGCGGGGCGGTGCTGCAGCTGGTACTGGGTGATGATGATGCCGCCCCGGTCTTTCTCCACCAGCTCCTCCCACGTCACCAGCATCGTTTCCGCCGACGGGGGCTGCTCACCTGGAATATGGGCACCGCCCGGGGCACTGCACAAGACGTGCGTACACATTGATTACACAGCACCGTCACCGCCAGAGTCGTTAAAAAGGACTGAACATACAGCAAACAAGACTATGAACATTCAGCAAACAGACTCTCTAACATTGATGACACAGCGCCTTCACCGCCAGAACCGTAAAGAGGACTGAACATACAGCAAACAGACTATCTAACATTGATGACACAGCGCCGTCACTGCCAGAGTCGTAAAGAGCACTGAACATACAGCAAATACACTATCTATCTAACATTGATGACACAGCGCCGTCACTGCCAGAGTCGTAAAGAGCACTGAACATACAGCAAATACACTATCTAACATTGATGACACAGTGCCGTCACCGCCAGAGCTGTAAAGAGGACTGAACATACAGCAAACAGACTATCTAACATTGATGACACAACGCCGTCACCGCCAGACCGTAAAGAGGACTGAACTTACAGCAAACAGACTATCTAACATTGATGACACAGCGCCGTCACTGCCAGAGTCGTAAAGAGCACTGAACATACAGCAAATACACTATCTAACATTGATGACACAGCACCGTCACCGCCAGAGAGCTGTAAAGAGGACTGAACATACAGCAAACAGACTATCTAACATTGATGACACAGCGCCGTCACCGCCAGAGCCATAAAGAGGACTGAACTGAACATACAGCAGACAGACAGACTAACATTGATTACACAGCACCGTCACCGCCAGAGCTGTAAAGAGGACTGAACATACAGCAAATAGACTATGAACATACAGCAGACTATCTCCAGCAAGCACGTTGCAAAGTAGGTGACTGCAGGCGGAAATCTAAACAAATCTTAAAAGTTTACGTACTGTATCCGCCAAACATGCACAAACGAATCACAAGACAAAACACAATGTGTTTCGACTTCTTAGGTCTTCTTCAGGCAAGATACACAACACTCGGTACAATGAAAATGAAGAACGAGCAATCACTTGTCTTCGTCAAATTCGGCGCAAGATGGGCGTTGAATGTCCATCTTGTTTCTCTTGCCTGAAGAAGACCAAAGAGGTCGAAACGCGTCAAGTTTTGTCTTGTGATTGGTTTGTTCACGTTTGGGGGATATAGTACTTGAACTTTCTAAGATTTATCTCTGGCAAAAATAGAACTATCCGAAGTCAAAATTCAAGACTGAAACACAAGAGGCCTCAGATACAGTACCTATAGTGACTGACATCATTCAGTTCAAAGTCACACCAATGTTTTTTCCATGAAATCAATCCGAAGACAGAAATACAGAACCCCCCCCAAGGCCTCAGATACAGAACATAAAATCACAGACATCATTTAGATCGAAGTCACATCACTATGTTTTCAGAACCCCCAGGCCTCAGATGCAGACCATAAAATCACAGACATCATTTAGATTCAAGTCACACCACTACGTTTTCAGAACTAAGAGCGAAAACAAAAATACCCATAGAGCCTCACATACAGAACATACGATCACTGACATCATTATGGTCCATGTCACAACGCTATGTTTTTCTGCGATATCACATGTCACACTGCTATGTTTTTCTGTGATATCACATGTCACACCACTGTTTCTCTGTGAAATCACATGTCACACCACTATGTTTTTCTGTGATATCACATGTCACACTGCTATGTTTTTCTGTGATATCACATGTCACACTGCTATGTTTTTCTGTGATATCACATGTCACACCACTATGTTTTTCTGTGATATCACATCACACTGCTATGTTTTTCTGTGAAATCACATGTCACACCGCCATGTTTTTTTCTGTGATATCACATGTCACACCGCTATCTTTTTCTGTGAAATAACATGTCACACCGCCATGTTTTTCTGTGATCACACATGTCACACCGCCATGTTTTTCTGTGATATCAAATGTCACACTGCTATCTTTTTCTGTGAAATCACATGCCACACCACTATGTTTTTTTTTGTGATATAACATGTCACACCGCTATGTTTTTCTGTGATATAACATGTCACACCGTCATGTTTTTCTGTGATATCACATGTCTCACCACTGTGTTTTTCTGTGATATCACATGTCACACTGCTATGTTTTCTCTGTGAAATCACATGTCACACCGCTATGTTTTTCTGTGATATCAAATGTTACACCGCCATGTTTTTCTGTGATATCACATGTCACACCGCCATGTTTTTCTGTGATATCACATGTCACAATGCTATGTTTTTCTGTGATATCAAATGTCACAACCCTATGTTTTTCTGTGATATCACATATCACACTGCCATGTTTTTCTGTGATATCACATGTCACACCGCTATGTTTTTTCTGTGATATCACATGTCACAACGCTATGTTTTTTCTGTGATATCACATGTCACACTGCTATGTTTTTCTGTGAAATCACATGTCACACCACTATGTTTTTCTGTGATATCACATGTCACACCGCTATGTTTCTCTGTGAAATCACATGTCACACCGCTATGTTTTTCTGTGATACCAAATGTCACACCGCCATGTTTTTTCTGCGATATAACATGTCACACTACTATGTTTTTCTGTGATATCAAATGTCACACACCCGCTATGTTTTTCTGCGATGTCACATGTCACACCGCCATGTTTTTCTGTGATATCACATGTCACACCACTATGTTTTTCTGTGATATCAAATGTCACACCCCTATGTTTTTCTGTGATATCACATGTCACACTGCCATGTATTTCTGTGATATCACATGTCACACTACTATGTTTTTCTGTGGTATAACATGTCACACCGCTATGTTTTTCAGTTCAGTGATATCACATGTCAACGCAGAACCCATGAGGCCCCAGATACAGAACACACACATCACCACATCTTTTAGGTCCATGTGAAATCAAATCCAGAAGACCAATACAACATCAGAACCCATGAGGCCCCAGATACAGAACACACAATCACCAACATCATTTAGGTCCATGAGGCCCCAGATACAGAACACACAATCACCAACATCATTTAGGTCCATGAGGCCCCAGATACAGAACACACAATCACCAACATCATTTAGGTCCATGAGGCCCCAGATACAGAACACACACATCACCAACATCATTTAGGTCCATGAGGCCCCAGATACAGAACACACAATCACCACATCATTTATTTAGGTCCATGAGCCCCAGATACAGAACACACAATCACCAACATCATTTAGGTCCATGAGGCCCCAGATACAGAACACACAATCACCAACATCATTTAGGTCCATGTCACCACCATTGAGGCCCCAGATACAGAACACACAATCACCAACATCATTTAGGTCCATGAGGCCCCAGATACAGAACACACAATCACCAACATCATTTAGGTCCATGTCACCACCACTGAGGCCCCAGATACAGAACACACAATCACCAACATCATTTAGGTCCATGAGGCCCAGATACAGAACACACAATCACCAACATCATTTAGGTCCATGTCACCACCACCATGAGGCCCCAGATACAGAACACACAATCACCAACATCATTTAGGTCCATGAGGCCCTAGATACAGATACAGAACACACAATCACCAACATCATTTAGGTCCATGTCACCACCATTGAGGCCCCAGATACAGAACACACAATCACCAACATCATTTAGGTCCAGGTCCATGAGGCCCCAGATACAGAACACACAATCACCAACATCATTTAGGTCCATGTCACCACCATTGAGGCCCCAGACACAGAACACACAATCACCAACATCATTCAGGTCCATGTCACCACTGTGTGTCTCTGTGAAATCAAAACCCCAGAAGGAAAACACAGAACCCCTAAATCTGTCACCCAGAGAACACCACTGTTGGCATCGTCAAGATCCATGCTCCACCGCAACTTTTTGGGGTGTGTGAAACGGGCATTCCAAACATGCCAAACAATGGATAGCAACAACCATTTTGAAATGGTTTTCACCTCACAGCACCTCATGGAACAACACGACTACAGCAAAATGCCAGTCCACTGACAGTCTGACTGCCCGACTGATGCACACAATCAACCCTTCAACATCCTTTGTTTCATTTTTCCCACCCAACAATTTCTGCCACTCCCAAATGACTTTGAAACTCAAGATACTTCTCGGAGAAAATCATCGAACAAAACTTTTGTTCGTAAATCACAAATCTTCTTCTACATAAATCAAGAAGCAGTTCTCATTTTTGTGTGCCTGTGCATGGTATCCGTGTTAATGAGTACCTCTGGCCACCAGGTCATTCACCACAGTCATCCTGTAAGTCTAGAACCTCTGCCACCAGGTCATTCACCACAGTCATCCCGTAAGTCTAAACCTCTAGAACCTCTGGCCACCAGGTCATTCACCACATTCATCCTGTAAGTCTAGAACCTCTGGCCACCAGGTCATTCACCACACTCATCCTTAATCTAGAACCCCTGGCCACCAGGTCATTCACCACATTCATCCTGTAAGTCTAGAACCTCTGGTCACCAGGTCATTCACCACGCTCTTCCTGTAGGTCTAGAACCCCTGGCCACCAGGTCATTCATCACATTCATCCTGAAAGTCCAGAACCTCTGGTCACCAGGTCATTCACCACACTCATCCTGTAAGTCTAGAACCTCTGGCCACCAGGATATTCACCACATTCATCCTGTAAGTCTAGAACCTCTGGCCACCAGGTCATTCACCACATTCATCCTGTAAGTCTAGAACCTCTGGCACCCAGGATATTCACCACATTCATCCTGTAAGTCTAGAACCTCTGGCCACCAGGTCATTCATCACATTCATCCTGTAAGTCTAGAACCTCTGGCCACCAGGTCATTCACCACACTCATCCTGTAAGTCTAGAACCTCTGGCCACCAGGTCATTCACCACATTCATCCTGTAAGTCTAGAACCTCTGGCCACCAGGTCATTCACCACGCTCATCCTGTAAATCTGGAATCCATCCTGTAGATCTGGAATCCATCCTGTAAATCCTCCTGTAAATCTGGAATCCATCCTGTAAATCCTCCTGTGAATCTGGAATCCATCCTGTAAATCTGGAATCCATCCTGTAAATCTGAAATCCATCCTGTAAATCCTCCTGTAAATCTGGAATCCATCCTGTAAATCTGGAATCCATCCTGTAGATCCTCCTGTAAATCTGGAATCCATCCTGTAAATCCTCCTGAAATCTGGAATCCATCCTGTAAATCCTCCTGTGAATTTGGAATCCATCCTGTAAATCCTCCTGAAATCTGGAATCCATCCTGTAAATCCTCCTGTAAATCTGGAATCCATCCTGTAAATCTGGAATCCATCCTGTAAATCCTCCTGTTAATCTGGAATCCATCCTGTAAATCCTCCTGAAATCCATCCTGTAAATCTGGAATCCATCCTGTAAATCTGGAATCCATCCTGTAAACCTGGAATATGTCCATCATCTCAAAGCGACTTTTTCCCCCTTGTTAGCCGTCTTACACGCTGCAACTGAAGTCCGACAACAGTTTTCCACCAATTAAAAATCACAAAAAAAAAAAACGAACAAACAAAAACAAAAAAAAATCCTCACCCCCTTCCAGCGTGCGTCCCTCGACGGTGTAACGGATGCTGGACCCTTTGCGGGAGAAGGTGCGGATGGTGACGACGTAGGTGGTGTAGGGCAGGAGGTCGGTCAGGTTGTCCGAGCGCTTCAGGCCTCCCACAGTCTTCTGCACCTCGTTCAGGCTGGCCTCGTCCCCTGCCAACACAGCCACACCATCAACACGGTCAGGGGGGGGGGGGGGGAGTGGGAGGAGTGGAGGGGGAAGGGGAAGGGGGGGGGGGCTGTTGGGTGGTGTATAGTACTCAGGGTCCATACAGGAAGTCAAGTTCCAGTTCCATGACTTTTCATGTTTTCCCTGCCATTTCGAGACATTTTTCATGGTATTAACTTGGTGATTCTCACCAAAACAAAATGTACTCGAATCGCCTTTTCAGAAGCCTGTAACAAGCTTAATGTCTCTGCTTGATCTTTGCACAATGACAAACATAATTATCTTCCTGGTGGAAAGAATTCTCTTTTTTTCGCTTTCTGCCTGTTCGCTTTTTGCTAAACATGTGAGTTTGTTTTCAACTCTTAACAATTTCTAGAAATACATCAGGTCATAGCCTACCCTAGGTATGGGAAATGCACCAGCTTGTAAACCATCTCATCTTTCAAGAAACACATCTACGTGAAGCACACGGGTGGCCTTGTTCAAATGAGAAGCACATGTGTACTCATCTGACAGTCTGGTGTACTCAGAGACGTTTCAGAAACATTTCAACTGGAAATGACCCTGCATTTCGAGTGAGAATTAATTTGCTTGGACTGTTCATCTTTTGAGAAAATCAGAACTTGGTGATTGCACACTGTTGACGCTGGTGTTTCCAGCAGATACAGCTGTGGTACTGGCATGAATTTAACACACACAGGCTGATTTATTCAGAGAAATAAGTAGCGACAAAGTTAAAAGAGTGTTTCATGACGACAAGGCAAAATATAATATCCACAATTCTTTAAAGTGCTTATATTCAATTAGAGAAACTCCTTCCACAGTCTTCAGTGTGCCTGTGAATGAGTACGCCCGACAAGCATGAACTTGTGTGTGTGCGTGTGTGCATGCGTGTATTTGCGCGTGCATGCATGCATGTGCATACTGGTGAGTGTGAATGTGTGAATAAGCCCATCTGTCCACGACCATGTTGAGGTTGTATGCACTGGGTACAAATTTGAACTTGTGTGTGTGTGTGTGTGTGTGTGTGTGTGTGTGTGTGTGTGTGTGTGTGTGTGTGTGTGTGTGTGTGTGTGTGTGTGTGCATTTGTGCATGACCATGCATGTCTGCAGGCGTGTGTGTCAACGCACACTGTTGTATGCTCACATGGTGCATGCCCATTTTCCACTCACATATTCGGTAGGTGATGAGAAAGGCCAGGATAGGTTTGTCATTGGGTTCCTGGGTCCAATCCATTCGCAGGACTGAGCTGCTCAGTGGGTCAAGGTCACTTTCTGTGGCGAAGGCGGGGCATCCTCTGCGAAAGCCATGGCCACAGTGCAGCGATTACGAGACCGCTATTGCCTGGCTAATAATGCGTGATTACAAGACAGGTATTGGCTGGTTAATAATGTGCTATTAGAAGACAGCTATTGGCCACTTGATAATGTGTGATTACAAGAACAGCTATTGGCCAGTTAATAACACAATCAACATTTCAGAAAAACAAACTCTTACAGCTTATCAAACTAGAGAAGCTCACCCATACAGACACAGAGATGTAAGTGCATGAACACTTGCATACTCTACATTATGTATGCACAAACACACTTACCCACATCCATTACAGTGTTCACTACACACACATATAAAAACAAAAAAAAAAAAAAATGGTAAGTAGGCACTCAAGGTCTGACCAGCGAGTTGGGCTTATCTCGTACTAACTTCGTCACAGAAAGCAGAAAAATCTAAATGGGAGACGACCGTGTAAAATGTTTTCACCTCTTCTACTGATGTCAGAGCAACGGCCCTTGCCCTTCACGTGACCGTTCGCTGACCATAGGGTTATGCAAATTACGAGTTGAGAGGTCAGAGCTGATTAGCGTACTCAACATGGCAGCGCGACCTAGCACATCGTCGAGTCGTCCCGTTTTCAAGCGATATACCGCGCTTGATGTCTTAGATGAAATTCTAAACGACGAAGACAGTGGTGAAGAAGATCTTGGAGGGTCGGATTCCGATATTAGTGATGAGGAGGAGACGGATGGGAATCAGCACCATCCACTTTTATCGGAGATAGGTGCGGGTGATGACGTCGATCCTTTGTTCGTTCCGCGTGATAGCAGTGAGGAAAGCGACGCTAGCGAGGGTGACGAAGCAGAAATGGCGGATCCCGTGCCATCAACAAGTACTGCACCCCCTCCCGGACGAAGGAGACGGGGGTCGTGGACATGGCAGGGGCTCAGGACGACAGCGAGGGTCCCGTGGAAGCGGCCGGGGGCGTGGCATGGGGCGTGGTCAGCAACAGCTGATCAGAGAGTGGAGAGATGCTGATGCACAGGTCCCAACCCTGATGTAGTTTTTACTGGAAATCCAGGGGTCAAAGTCAACTGTGCTAATTTTCGTCCTGTTGACTACTTCGAATTATTTTTTGCTGATCTTGTGAACCATCTTGTTGTTCAAACAAACTTGTATGCTGACCAGTTTCTGGAAGCACACCCCAATCTTCCAGCATTTTCAAGGGCCAACAAGTGGGAGAACGTGGATTGTACAGAAATGAGGAAGTTTCTGGGCCTTGTTCTACTTATGGATTGTGTGCGCCTGCCTTCCATTGAATTGTACTGGACGAAGAAGGTGCTGTACAGAGTTCCAGTCTTCAGTTCTGTCATGACCAGAAACCGATTCCAGGCAAGTAGCTCTATTTTTTCTTTTTTTTTTTTTTTTACTGCTTGATTCTTCATCCCTCCACTATTCATTTTCCATATTTCTCTTCTTTGCCCTGTTTCCTATTGAAAGTACATGTGTAGGAAATAATAACTGTATGGATAGGTGGGATTGTGTGTGTGTGTGTGTGTGTGTGTGTGTGTGTGTGTGTGTGTGTGTGTGTGTGTGTGTGTGTGTGTGTGTGTGTGTGTGTGTGTGTGTGGTGTGCATGTGTGTGCGCACATGTGTGCATAAGCATTATTTATTTCTGTGTGCAAGTTTTCCATACAAGTTTGTTCATTTTGAAAACCAGAAAAGCACACTTTTTTTTTGCACCAGTGTGGTGTTTTTATATTCATGTGTGTGTGATACTGTTTTGTGTTATATATAAATGTGTGTGTGTGTGTGTGTGTGTGTGTGTGTGTGTGTGTGTGTGTGTGTGTGTGTGTGTGTGTGTGTGTGTGTGTGTGCACAAGCATTCATTCATTTCTGTATGCAAGATTTCCATACAAATTTATTTTGTAAAACACAAAGCACTCTTTTGGGTACCAATGTGGTGTTTTCATTTCATTGTGTGTGTGTGTGTGTGTGTGTGTGTGTGTGTGTGTGTGTGTGTGTGTTGTTAGAGTGTGTTTGTGTAAATGCGTATGTGTGTGTGTGTGTGTGTGTGTGTGTGTGTGTGTGTGTGTGTGTGTGTGTGTGTGTGTGTGTGTGTGTGTGTGTGTGTGTGTGTGTGTGTGTGTGTGTGTGTGTGTGTGTGTGTGTGTGTGTTGTGTGCCCGGTTGTGGGTCTGCTTACTGATCTTGAATATTTATTCTGTATTTCAGATTCTTCTTCAGTTTCTGCATTTCAACGACAATGCAGGCATGCCAGTGCAAGGTGATCCAGGGTACGACCGGCTGTACAAGATTCGACCCATTCTGGATCATCTGCATGAGAAGTTTCAGGAAGTGTACGAGCCCCGGCAAGCGGTGTGTGTTGTTGACGAAAGTCTACTTCTTTGGAAGGGCAGATTGATATTTCGTCAATACATACCCTTGAAACGTGCCCGGTTTGGAATAAAAAATCTACCTGTGCTGTGAGTCTGACGGCGGTGTCAAGGGAAGTGGTGGCTACTGCTACCGCTTCAAGGTGTATGCTGGAAGGGAGGACCCCATCAACGAGGTGCAGCCTGTCCTGGAGTCTGTGAATGCAGACAACCCAACTCTCTCTGCCAGTGAGAAAAATGGTGCTGTACCTGGTAGCCCCTCTCCTGGAAAAGGGCTACCATGTCTACACGGACAACTGGTACAGTAGTCTGAGGCTGTACCTCTACCTCCTGGAAAGGAACACCTTGGCCTGCGGCACCATCCGGGAGAACCGGGGTATTCCAGAAGAGCTACGTGGTGTGAAGCTGGGCCCCGGATCATCAGCTGCTCTTTGTGGTGACAACAAGATCATCGCCACAAAGTACCACAGCACAAAAGTGGTGCATCTGCTGTCTACTGTGCACGGCCACACTGAGGCACCGATTCCAGACCGGGGACGACGGGTATCAACATGCGTCCGTCCCGTTTCATCACAGTACAACAGGAATATGGGTGGGGTCGACAAACAAGACCAGCTGCTTCACCCATATGACTGCACCCGCAAGTCGATGAAATGGACGAAGAAATTATTTTTCCATTTTCTGCAGGTTGCAGCCTGCAATGCCTTTATTTTGCAGAAGTCAAGAGGTGATGACTCCTGTAAAACTTTCTTAGGTTTTATGGAGAGTGTCATCACTTCTTGGATTTGGCCAGACCAGGTGCCTGCTGTGGAAGAGGGCAAAACAGATGATGAGGTGAGGATGGCGCTAACCACTTTTTATTCCCACTGCCACCGACACCAAACAAGGCTGCCCCTACCAAGAAATGTCGAGTTTGTACCAAGAAACTCAACGTGCGGAAGGAATCCCGCTACTATTGCCCCTCCTGCCCCTCCAAGCCTGGATTGTGCTTAGGCCAGTGTTTCATGGACTATCACACCAAGTTTGTGTATTGGGAGTAGGATCATCTCTGTCAGTTTTCTTTTTTTTTTCTTAGTTGTACATTTCATTCTCTTCTGCTTTTTTGTGTTCTTAGTTTTCCATTCTACAGGGTTTTTTTTTTTCTCACCCATGCGTGTGTTCACTATTTTGTGTATGCTGTGACCAGACAAGAGTGCCATCAGTGAAGGAAAGCTCTGCAAGTGGAGTACAAAATGAATCCCCTTGTGTGTTTTTCTTTGAACCACAATTTGGACAAACAAAAAAAGGAACACCATCCCCTAAAGTTATGAAGCAGGGACTGCAGACAACCTGAGGATTATGTCCAAGCCTATGAAGTTTAGTACCGCAAGTGCTGGATTCCTACAGAACAGCATGGCAGTAATGTGAGTACAATATGTTTAGAAACTCAACACAGTTCCTACAGTGTTTTGTGTGTGATCAGCATGGATACTCTGTGTGTGTGTGTGTGTGTGGGGGGGGGGGGGGGGGGGGGGGGGGGGGGGGGGGGCTTTTTTTTTTTTTCAACAAGCAATTGCTTATTTGTTTCTTCAGACTTTTTTTTCCATTGTTGTCAGTTTGAACATTTGCCAGTATGTATTATGCTATAACAGTTTGGACCACACTGTGTACTTACACTTACAGTGATATTGTGTAAACATTCACAGAATTTTTTGTCAGTGTTTTACAGGTTTTTTGTTTGTAACATGTGTATGTTTTCAGAAATTTTTCTTTTTTTTTGTAAAACCCCCATCTGTTATATCCATGTCCACCCCCCTGACACCCCCCCCCCCCCCCCCCCCCCCCCCCCCAATGGCTAACAAAATCACATTATTACTGTACAGCATCATACCTTTATGTAAAAGTAAAGGGAAGTCATAAAATCAAAGTCATATGTCAATAAATAAATAAACAGTGATTGAGGTACTGAACCTACCCCAAATAGTAAAATCATGCCCCTTTCTAGTAGAATTAGGGTACCCCCAGTAACATACAGTTTGTTACACAGAGGGACATTTATTGACAACAATATGACTCCCAGGTGTTTTGTAATGTTGTTGAGCAAACAACAAAAGGTATTTTTGCTGTGTTTAGTGGGCTTTATGTGGTGAATTTTTTTGTAAAAGTTCTCAAATTGAAAACAAAACAAAAAACTTTTATCATATGTTACCAGTGTGAATCATCATTATTACCCACAAAATCAAATTAGAAGATGTGAAATTGTAGACAAGGTCTAAGGAAGTAATCCACAAAAAAATCTCTAACAAATAATTCAACAAACAGCTGAGTAATGTAGATGTTAGTGAACATACCATGAAAAGCATGATTATGCCCCTTTTTACCTAAAAGATAGTACCCCCAATTATGAGAGCAGATTGTCATCAAGAACAAGATTCCTTGGGATTTATATGACTGTCATGTGTTAGTGCTGATGTTGAATAATTAGTCACACCACACCACTTTTCATTGTTTTCACTGATTTTATATGGTGCAATTTGTTTTTTTGTATACTTGGAAAGTGCTTTTTTTTTGTAAAACCACCATTCATTCATTATATCCCTGTCCATCCCCTAATGGCCAACAATAACACATTATTGCTATACAGCATCATAGCTGGGGGTATAAGAAAAGAGAAGCCATAAAATCAAAGTCATATGTCAACAAATAAATAAACAGTGATTGAGAGTACTGAACCTACCCCAAATAGTAGTAAAATTATGCCCCTTTCTAGTAGAATTAGGGTACCCCCAGTAACATACAGTTTGTTACACAGAGGGACATTTATTGACAACAATATGACTCCCAGGTGTTTGTAATGTTGTTGAGCAAACAACAAAAGGTATTTTTGCTGTGTTTAGTGGGCTTTTATGTGGTGAATTTTTGTAAAAGTGTCAAATTGAAAACAAAACAAAAACTGTTTTATCATATGTTACCAGTGTGAATCATCATTATTACCCACAAAATCAAATTAGAATGATGTGAAATTGTAGACAAGGGTCTAAGGAAGTAATCCACAAAAAATCTAACAAATAATTCAACAAACGGCTGAGTAATGTAGATGTTAGTGAACATACCATGAAAAGCATGATTATGCCCCTTTTTACCTACCCACTTTTTACAGTGTTTTGACTCATTCGATTGGTGCAATGTGTTTGTGTATATCGAAAACTGTTATTTTTTGTAAAAGTTTTATAATTATGTCAATTTCTGCTATACTAATTATCAGCATAATCAAGTCATTTTGACAGGACATTGAAGACAAATGTCTAACAACAAAACATACAAAACATCAGAGAGATCTGTCAAGAAATAAGTGAGTAGCGACCATTTTATTGAACCTACCCCCAAAAAGCTGAATTTTACCTTGGCATACAGATTTTCAAATGTGCTGTTATACTGTGGCAGTGAAGGGGTTAATCCTCATCCTTCTTAACCCCCCCCCCCCCCCCCCCCCCCCCCCCCCAACAAATCCAATGCATCACATGATTCCTTACTTTCTCTATCTCAGGATAAATGGGAACTTCTTTTTTTTAACAACCCTCTTGCATTTCAACAGGAAGTCAATACAAACACACTCATGCATATACAAACATACACATGCACACTCCAGCCCTATGCGCCTCTCTCCCTCTCTCTCTCTCCACATTCAGATGCCAGTCTTTTTAAGCTGCAACTTACTGTGAGCGAACACCCCGATGCGAGCTATGGCGAAAACCTGGCCAATGGTGTTTTTCAGCGATGCACTGGTAGTAGCCAGCGTTCTCCAAGCGGATGGTGTAAACAATCAGCCTGGTGTTTTCATCACTCAACTGCACACAGAACACAGCCTTTTAAGTTCCCATTTCTGGGCCACCTGACGGAATGGACGAAGACGGATTCAGGCAAAACAAACAACACACTGACAATCATTTCCTCATGCTGGAGTCACTTACTCTAACATCCATCAATACCCCACTGCAGACACTCTACTCTTACCTTCCGCTACACTTGACAATCTACCTAGTACTCAAGAAACATGACCAATAAAATGAATTCCAACCTGGTAAGTCGAAGGCTTGTAATGATCTTTAGGAAAAAACAACAACCCAAAGCTAAAAGAGTAAAATGGTTGACTTTACTCATTTCTGTCTACATCCTGTACATTTTCACTTCGTTTTAACTTACAGAGGCATGTACCTGTTCACTTCACTTTCACTTACAGAGGCATGTACCTGTTCACTTTCACTTACAGAGGCATGTACCTGTTCACTTTCACTTACAGAGGCATGTACCTGTTCACTTCACTTTCACTTTCACTTACAGAGGCATGTATCTGTTCACTTTCACTTACAGAGGCATGTACATGTTCACTTCCTTTCACTTACAGAAGCATGTACATGTTAACTTCACTTTCACTTACAGAGGCATGTACCTGTTCACTTTCACTTTCACTTACAGAAGCATGTGCACTGAGATGCTGAGGCACATCCCTCTTGAATGTTCAACAGAGCCAGCGAAAAGACATTACAATGGAGGAGGAATAGTCAACAAACTCTAAGACAACAAAACAGGCCAGTGTCTGTGCTCTTACATTAACACCCCCCACCACACCCCCACCCACAACAATGCTTCTAACTGCTCACTCCAGCTCTCTCACACATAGCCACACCCAGGTTCACCCTGATACACACTCAACACTGGTGTTCCACAGGGTGCTATAGCACTGGTGTTCCACAGGGCGCTATAGCACTGTGTTCCACAGGGCGCTATAGCACTGGTGTTCCACAGGGCACTATAGCTAGCACTGGTGTTCCACAGGGCGCTATAGCACTGTGTTCCACAGGGCGCTATAGCACTGGTGTTCCACAGGACACTATAGCACTGGTGTTCCACAGGGCACTATAGCACTGGTGTTCCACAGGGCACTATAGCACTGGTGTTCCACAGGGCACTATAGCACTGGTGTTCCACAGGGCGCTATAGCGCTGGTGTTCCACAGGGCACTATAGCACTGGTGTTCCACAGGGCACTATAGCACTGTGTTCCACAAGGCGCTATAGCACTGTGTTCCACAGGGCACTATAGCTAGCACTGGTGTTCCACAGGGCGCTATAGCTAGCACTGGTGTTCCACAGGGCGCTATAGCACTGGTGTTCCACAGGGCGCTATAGCACTGGTGTTCCCACAGGGCACTATAGCTAGCACTGGTGTTCCACAGAACACTACAGCACTGGTGTTCCACAGGGCGCTATAGCACTGGTGTTCCACAGGGCACTATACTTAGCACTGGTGTTCCACAGGGCACTATAGCTAGCACTGGTGTTCCACAGGGCACTATAGCACTGGTGTTCCACAGGGCACTATAGCTAGCACTGGTGTTCCACAGGCCACATTAGCACTGGTGTTCCACAGGGCACTATAGCACTGGTGTTCCACAGGGCACTATACTTAGCACTGGTGTTCCACAGGGCACTATAGCTAGCACTGGTGTTCCACAGGCCACATTAGCACTGGTGTTCCACAGGGCACTATAGCACTGGTGTTCCACAGGGCACTATACTTAGCACTGGTGTTCCACAGGGCACTATAGCTAGCACTGGTGTTCCACAGGGCACTATAGCACTGGTGTTCCACAGGCACTATAGCTAGCACTGGTGTTCCACAGGCCACATTAGCACTGGTGTTCCACAGGGCACTATAGCACTGGTGTTCCACAGGGCACTATACTTAGCACTGGTGTTCCACAGGGCACTATAGCTAGCACTGGTGTTCCACAGGGCACTATAGCTAGCACTAGTGTTCCACAGGGTGCTATAGCACTGGTGTTCCACAGGGCACTATAGCACTGGTGTTTCCACAGGGCACTATAGCACTGGTGTTCCAGAGGGAGTTACCTATCAAATTTCAGGTTGTCACAAGGCAACCCAGCAGGGGAGACACAGCACAGCTGGCAAAACAGGGTTGCTGAACAGGAGGGAGGGAAAAGGATTGCTGAAGCTGTTTATTTACACACACACACACACACACACACACACACACACAAGCAAGTACACACTTTAGAAGCCTAGCTGATAGTTGCTGCGCTGGCAGAAAACTGAAGTTGACATAAATCGTTCGAAGTTCAATCGTTCTTGCATCCAACATAAAGCTACCTTTGCAGCCAAACTGCTGAAGCTGGTGGTAACAATACAGTTTCTGGATAAGACCCTTCCCTTACTCTCTTGTGGAATCACCACCATCTCCTACACCACCTTCACTCTTGTGGAATCACCGCCATCTCCTACACCACCTTCACTCTTGTGGAATCACCGGCATCTCCTACACCACCTTCACTCTTGTGGAATCACCACCATCTCCTACACCACCTTCACTCTTGTAGAGCCACCACCACCATCTCCTCTATCACCTTCACTCTTGTGGAGTCCACCACCACCATCTCCTCTATCACCTTCACTCTTGGGGAGTCACCACCATCTCCTCTACCACCTTCACTCTTGTGGAGTCACCGCCATCTCCTATATCACCTTCACTCTTGTAGAGTCCCCACCATCTCCCTATATCACTTTCACTCTTGTGGAGTCACCGCCATCTCCTATATCACCTTCACTCTTGCCCAGTCACCACCATCTCCCTATATCACCTTCGGTGAGCAAGCACGTGAAACCAGGAACATGACCACAAGCATGAACTCACACACACTCCCCACCCGACCCTTCTCCCCAGCAGCGGCCCTGCCCACTGACCTCAAACTTGATGGTCTCCTTCTCCACCTGGTGGATGGGCACGCCGTTGAAGTACCACATGATGGTGGGTTTGGGGTTGCCCTCCACCTCGCAGAACAGGGACACCGTCCGCGTGATGGGCCAGTCGTTCGACTCCGGGTCCATGGTCATCACCGGGTAGGCTGCAAGTGAAAGGACAAGGTCACCATCAAGGGCCAAACCAATACATCCAACTCACTGAAGACAAGAGAAAGTTGCCTCTAGCCCACCCAAACACAAAGAGCCACATCACCCAAACACAAAGAGCCACATCAGGTGTCTAGCCACCCAAACACAAAGAGCCACATCAGGCGTGAGCCCAGCCCACCCAACACACAAAGAGCCACATCACCCAAACACAAAGAGCAACATCACCCAAACACAAAGAGCAACATCACCCAAACACAAAGAGCCACATCACCCAAACACAAAGAGCCACATCAGGCATCGAGCCCACCCAAACACAAAGAGCCACATCAGGTGTCTAGCCCACCCAAACACAAAGAGCCACATCACCCAAACACAAAGAGCCACATCAGGCATCGAGCCCACCCAAACACAAAGAGCCACATCACCCAAACACAAAGAGCCACATCAGGCGTCAAGCCCACCCAAACACAAAGAGCCACCTCAGGTGTCTAGCCCACCCAAACACAAAGAGCCGCATCACCCAAACACAAAGAGCCACCTCAGGTATCTAGCCCACCCAAACACAAAGAGCCACCTCAGGTGTCTAGCCCACCCAAACACAAAGAGCCACCTCAGGTGTTTAGCCCACCCAAACACAAAGAGCCACATCAGGTGTCTAGCCCCACCCAAACAGCCACATCAGGTGTCTAGCCCATCAGGCTAGCCCATCCAAACACAAAGAGCCACATCAGGCGTCTAGCCCATCCACACACAAAAAGAGCCACATCAGGCGTCTAGCCCACCCAAACACAAAGAGCCACATCAATGAATGATACATCACAACACCTTCACATCAATGAATGATATATCAACACCACCTTCACATCAATGAATGATGTATCAACAACAGCTTCACATCAATGAATGATACATCACAACACCTTCACAACAATGAATGATACGTCAAC
>JADBJO010002587.1:177500-180000 GCA_016801955.1 Conus betulinus | reverse complement strand
ATAACAGATTCACAAACAACAACACTGGAACTGAGCACACAACAGTTGATGACCTACACTTGCAGAACTCAAATCAGACTTGTGCAAACCAGCCGCAAAATCAGGATTGACGCATAGGTTATTTGCTTCAAGCTCCCGAATTTCGATATCTCCAGCTTCAAAATCATCTGCACCCCGTAAGGATCAAGGTTTTTCTTTCCCGCTAATGGTATGGAGAATTTAAAGAGAAAAGGATAGCAATTTCCCTTTGCCATAGCAGTAATAAAAAATATTTCAGTATGTCCAAAAAAAAAATCAAGAACAAAATGGCTTCTCTCTCTAATATCAATTGAGAGACGTTATGCGTCGCTTCAGCGGCAAAGAGCTCCAAAGGAAGTCGCACATGTAGTCTGCTGAACCTGTCTTTACACACGGCAGAGGAGAGCTGGTTTGAGGCACACAGCGCCTGTCCAGACAGTGCTGTTAGCTCAGTGGAATGGACACACGCTGTGCATCCACGATGCAGGCTAAAGGTTAACCTTAAAATACAACTGCACTAGAAAAAGAAAGACAGACAATTTTGTTTGAAACCAGCAAATAAATCTATTTTCAAGATCACCTACTTTTTCTTTCTTGTTTTTCCTTTAGCAGACCTGTTTGCCCCGAAATCTGACTGAGAGTGTTCCAAGTCCAAAACAAGAGTATTTTTCTACAAAAACAGTATAGCAGCACTGCACCGAGAAAGTTTACACCATGCTGCGGCAAACATGCATTGTTTGTCTCACAGCACTGGAACACTACATCACTAGTAACTGTCAGACCTGCTTACCCTGAAACTGCTGTTGGTGTACTTCTCAACAAAAATAAATGTATTTTCTACATAGTATACAGAATTCTATAAAAGCAGGAGATGTGTGTGTGTGTGTGTGTGTGTGTGTGTGTGTGTGTGTGTGTAACTGCTATTACACAGGAGAGCCATCTTCCCTATTGTAACCACCTGATTTTGTATACCCTACGGTGAAATAGGTTCTTTCTACTACAAATGACTTTCAAACCTGATTCGATAGCATAGCATACTTTAGCACGAGCTCATGCTCTTTCGCCGGATTTTTCTCTGTCTGAAGCAATGGAGACTGTGCAACATTTATTTCATGCACAGGAGTAAGCAAGTGTTGTTGTTCTTTGTGAAAGCCTGACCATGGTGAGACGCTGCAAGTGTAACTGATGATCATGAACTTCCTCTCCACAATTTTTCTTGATGTATTTCTTTTTAGTTCGCCATATTTACCTTTATTTCCACCAAATGTGTGCAAAATATGGCGACATCGTATGGATGGATAAAGAGGTCTGCTTTATCCTTGTCCTGATGCTGGCAATACACAAGAAACATTTAACAGTCATGCTCTCTACCTGGACTTGGAACACTACTCAACAGTCATGTTCTCTACCTGGACATAGAACACTACTCAACAGTCGTTTTCTCTACCTGGACATAGAACACTCCTCAACGGTGTTCTCTACCTGGACATAGAACACTACTCAACAGTGTTCTCTACCTGGACATAGAACACTACTCAACAGTCGTTTTCTCTACCTGGACATAGAACTCTACTCAACAGTGTTCTCTACCTGGACACAGAACACTACTCAACAGTGTTCTCTACCTGGACATAGAACACTACTCAACAGTGTTCTCTACCTGGACACAGACACAGAACACAACTCAACAGTCATGCTGCTCTCTACCTGGACACAGAACACTACTCAACAGTCGTGTTCTCTACCTGGACATAGAACACACCTCAACAGTCATGCTCTCTACCTGGACACAGAACACTACTCAACAGTCCTGCTCTCTACCTGGGCATAGACACACTACTCAACAGTCGTGTTCTCTACCTGGACATACATAGAACACTCCTCACAGTCCTGCTCTCTACCTGGACATAGAACACTCCTCAACAGTCGTGTTCTCTACCTGGACATAGAACACTCAACAGACGTGTTCTCTACCTGGACATAGAACACACTACTCAACAGTCGTGCTCTCTACCTGGACGGTCGAGGACCTTCAGCCGCGCCTGCTGAGACCACTTCCACTTGATGTTGGTGACCTCGTCAGGCAGGTGGTTGAAGTTTCTGGGCGGCCATGCAGCGGTAGGAGCCTTCGTCACCACGCGACACATTGTGGATCTGCAGGGCGCCCGATGGCAGTTGTACAAACCTGCACACATCATCATCACCGACGTCCGTCACAGTTGTACAAACCTGCACACATCATCATCACCGACGTCCTGTCACAGTTGTACAAACCTGCACACATCATCATCACCGACGTCCTGTCACAGTTGTACAAACCTGCACACATCATCATCACCGACGTCCTGTCACAGTCATACAAACCTGCACACATCATCATCACCGACGTCCTGTCACTGTTGTACAAACCTGCACACATCATCATCACCGAAGTCCTGTCACAGTTGTACAAACCTGCACACATCACATCACCGACGTCCTG
>JADBJO010002587.1:162500-175000 GCA_016801955.1 Conus betulinus | reverse complement strand
TCTCACCCAGTTCTCCCCCTTTCCTGTACACACACTACCCCTGACACCTGTCTCACACCCATTCTCCCCTCCTCCCCCTTTCCTGTACACCTGTTACACTACACTACTTTCCTGACACCCCCTGTCCCTGTCCCACCCAGTTCTCCCCCTTTCCTGTACACACACTACCCCTGACACCTGTCCCACCCCATTCTCCCCCCTTCCTGTACACACACTACCCCTGACAACTGTCCCACCCAGTTCTCCCCCTTTCCTGTACACACACTACCCCTGACACCTGTCCCACCCAGTTCTCCCCCTTTCCTGTACACACACTCCCACCCCAGTTCCCCCCTGACACCTGTGTCCCACCCAGTTCTCCCCCTTTCCTGTACACACACTACCCCTGACACCTGTCCCACCCCCCCCTCCTGTACACACACTCCCCCCTTCCTGTACACACACACTACCCTGACACCTGTCCCACCCCATTCTCCCCCTTTCCTGTACACACACTACCCCTGACACCTGTCCCACCCACACCCCTGTTCCCCCCAGTTCCTGTACACAAAACTACCCCTGACACCTGTCCCACCCAGTTCTCCCCCTTTCCTGTACACACACACTACCCCTGACACCTGTCCCATCCCATTCTCCCCCTTTTCATCACCCACTGTTGTTCAATGGAGTCACCATTACCCAAGGCCACTTCGTCTTGGTGATCTTTCACTTCAAATACACATGCATCATTGCTGAACGCACTAACTCTGTCAAGTCAAAAAAAAAAAAAAAAAAAAAGCAAAGGTCAGCGCATGGGAAACAGATCTCTAGGGCAGCTGGGAAACGCAACCAGAGTAACCCCATGCAGTTTCTTCCCTTTAGCCTTACATGGCCTGTTGGAGCCATCCAGCGTTTCCAGTTTCTTCCCTTTACTAGTTTAGCCTTACAGGGCCTGTTGGAGCCATCCATCGTTCCAGTTTCTTCCCTTTAACCTTGCATGGCCTGTTGGAGCCATCCACCCTTTTCAACTGAGCTACCCCACGCAGTTTCTTCCCTTTAACCTTGCATGGCCTGCTGGAGCCATCCACGTTTCCAGTTTCTTCCCTTTAGCCTCACATGGCCTGTCGGAGCCATTCAGCGTTTCCAGTTTCTTCCCTTAGCCTTACATGGCCTGTTGGAGCCATCCAGCGTTTTCCAGTTTCTTCCCCTTTAGCTTAACATAGCCTGTTGGAGCCATCCAGCGTTTCCAGTTTCTTTCCTTTAGCTTAACATAGCCTGTTGGAGCCATCCAGCGTTTCCAGTTTCTTCCCTTTAGCTTAACATAGCCTGTTGGAGCCCATCCAGCATTTCCAGTTTCTTCCTTTAGCCTTACATGGCCTGTTGGAGCCATCCAGCATTTCCAGTTTCTTTCCGTTTAGCTTAACATAGCCTGTTGGAGCCATTCAGCGTTTCCAGTTTCGTCCCTTTAGCCTCACATAGCCTGTTGGGAGCCATCCAGTGTTTCCAGTTTTCCCTTTAGCCTTATATGGCCTGTTGGAGCCATCCAGTGTTTCAGCTTCTTGAGCAGTAAAGGAACAAAACACAGTGGGAACCCTCTTTCACACAGGAACCCATTCTCAATCAAAGCTGTTGCTTCAATCCAGATGCTAGCCCACAACTGTCAGCAAGTGTGAAACCAAGGGGGTTGGGGGTGGGTGAAAACCAAACAAAAGCAGGATGGCAGGGGATCCAGGCACATCGAGGTAGGCAGGCACTGAATGGCGTTCCAATGCCCATTTCGCACTGAATTTGAGAAGATAAGTCATGGCTCATTCTTCCTTTTTATTGTCCTGAATGTTGTTTACCTTGCCTGAAGAAGACCTACAAGGTTGAAATGTGTCGTGTTTTTGTCTGGTAAAAATTTGTTTTGTCCCTGTTAGCTGGCCGATTTCTTTTAAATAAATTCCTTTTAAAATTTACTATGTAGTGATTTTTCACTCATCTCACCCACTATGACAAGAGTCTGCAGTAAGCCTTTTGTAGTCTTTAATTTCTTCCTAGAAATATCTTTTCTTCCTCTTTTCATGCTGCATCCATCTTTCGGATCACACAAAATGATGCAGCCAGAAAAATACTACAGCAGTGTGACTGAGGAGACGACAAATGCAAGATATATCCCCTTGTCACTAGAGCCAGACAAGCTTTTGGTAACTTCAAGGAGAGGACTCTTGTCTGTCAACTCATACCTTAACTTAAACAGCAACAACAAACAAAACAAAACCAACAAAAAACCCCATCCAGGCCATTTATTGCAGTCACTGGCCTATAACTTGTTAACTTTATTACCCCCCACCCTACAGGGAAAACACAAAACACAAAAAAAAAACAAAATAAATTAAAACAACAACAACAACATCGGATTTCTAGAATCAGGCCATTTATTGAAGTCATCGGCCTTTTAGCTTAGCTTACTAACCTTGTCAACCCCCCCCCCCCCCCCCCCCCCCGAAGGAAAAACAGCAACCACAACAACAAATCCTACCACTCTGTGGATTAGAATGGGGACCTTCACCCTCACATCCCCTGACAGGACACTGCCACCTTCAGCCTTACTTGTGGATAATCCCACAACTCTGTGGATCAGGACGGGGATCTGAACCCCTCCCCCCCAGTACAGCCACCTTCAGCCTTACTTGTGGTCGTCGACGGTCAGCTGCTGGTTGTCACGCTGCCAGACGATGGTGGCTGGGGGCTTGGCCTTGATGCTGCAGTCAAAAGCGTGCCAGGCCCCCCTACGTACGTTTCCATCGGGCTGGGCTCCTTCGTGAAGTTTCTGGCAATGCCTGCACGCACACAGATGGTCCAAAAAAAAAATATTAGGAATCATTTGCACCACAATGGAAATTAATGTCAGATAATAATAATAATGACAATAATAAAAAAGCCCCTCCCCCCTCCCCAAAATCAAATCAAATACAAGAAGACCAAAATGAATAAGAACTATCCAACGATGGACTTGTGCACTTCTTGAATGTGAAATTGAAGTGATCATGCGCACATATATACCTCCTCCACATCTCAATGCCAAAACTGGCAAATAAGCTTGCATCTCCCTGGCCTCACCAGCAGAAATCTTTCCACCACTGCCTGGTTATCCACATCATGCGATGCAGCAACCTTACCAGCAGAAATCTTTCCACCACTGCCTGGTTATCCACATCACGCAATGCAGCAACCTTACCAGCAGAAATCTTTCCACCACTGCCTGGTTATCCACACATGCAGTGCAGCAACCTTACCAGCAGAAATCTTTCCACCACTGCCTGGTTATCCACATCATGCGATGCAGCAACCTTACCAGCAGAAATCTTTCCACCATTGCCTGGTTATCCACATCACGCAATGCAGCAACCTTACCAGCAGAAATATTTCCACCATTGCCTGGTTATCCACATCATGCGATGCAGCAAAGTACTTTTCCATGCTTGTGCATACATCTGTGAAGTGCCACAAACTGTACAGCTGGGAGCCAAGGGGTCCAACTGAGGACTGAACTGTTCTACTTTGTGACAGCCATGCATCAAGATCCAGCAGACCCCAGAGACTGTGAAGGCTGGATCACAGAGATGGGTTCCATTCCAACAGTGAAGGGGGGATCACAGAGATGGGTTCCATTCCAACAGTGAAGGCTGGATCACAGAGATGGGTTCCATTCCAACAGTGAAGGCTGGATCTCAGAGATGGGTTCCATTCCAACAGTGAAGGCTGGATCTCAGAGATGGGTTCCATTCCAACAGTGAAGGCTGGATCACAGAGATGGGTTCCATTCCAACAGTGAAGGCTGGATCACAGAGATGGGTTCCATTCCAACAGTGAAGGTTTGATCACAGAGATGGGTTCCATTCCAACAATGCTGAGGAACTGGCTCCGCTAAAAGAAGCAAGGCCATCATATGAGAAAACATGGCTCCAAACAACGCTGCCTGATGACCTCCTCTCTTCACCATCCCACCACATGGATATGCTACAATCCCTCATTGAGCCACATACACATCGGCAGCAGTCAAAGGGTTAAAAACACACAAACGTGCGCATGCGAGCGCGCACACGCACACTCACTGGCAACAGGAAAACCAGACAAAAAGCCCAGTATACCTGAATATAGCTATGCAGAGAAATGTCAGTCAAACCACCCCAGCAGGGTAACAGTTCCAATCACCCACCCTCCTCCCACTCCTGATTCCATCTGCTGCCTCCGCCACCCGTGTCACCTGCACTGATTGACAGGGCACCAAAGTTTCCATTATTCCAAGTAGTGAGTCAGCACATCTTTGAAAGGGATCCACTGAATTCCACGCATCCTTTTCAAAAAAATCTTCCACTAGCCAGTAGGCGTTCTGCTTACAATCGCTTCTGTGTTCGTGACAAGCACTTCGATTCATCTGATAACTTCCTATATTTATTCAGACAATGATGTTACACTAAACAACACCCACCCTGTTTCCCCAAAAAAGGAAAGAAAGAAAGAAAGAAAACACACACACACACACACACACTGAATATTTCATTTTTCTGGCAAATGAACTGGGTCTTTTCCATCTCAGGAACTGGCGAGTGGCATGACAGAAATCACCAGTAAAGGCAATCCAAGTCTCCTTTATTTGCCTGATGAAGATGTCACTAGTGCCATCAGCAAAGGCAATCCACATCATCTTAAACATGTTGCCAGTTCTATCTATTTCAATGACGTGTGCATGCACACAAACACAGACAAAAACGAAAACCAGACAAAAGCAGTGTACACCTGAATAAAGATATATATGTGCACACACACATTTGCCCCAAAACGTCAAAACGAAGTGAAAGAGAGTTGATGCTGAAACATCATCTAATCTGCCGTAGATCTCCTGCGATGGTCAACCTGACACGTGAACGCTCCTGTCATCTAACAAAATAATACCCAAGCTCCCACCACCACACATCAGGCCTATTATTGCATACATGCTTAGCGCCCCCCCTTCCCTACGTACCCCCTTCGCCCAGGGTACAGATTCACCCCATCTCCTCCAGCTGAGCCAACTTCCACAGCCAGTCACTGGTTCTTAAACTACATTCAAGAAGGTCACCAGTCCTTGTGTAGGTTCCCATGCAGTCCCTCCAGATCCCCTTCCCCTCCCTCCCTCCACACTCCCAGGGGCGGGGCGGGCTGCCTGATTTACTTCACTACAGCAGCATTTGCCCAGTCTTCTACTCATTCCATGACAAATACTCATGAACTGCAGAGCTGGGGGACAGATCACCTTCCATTCCTCGTGAAGCGCTGAAGAACAGTGTCAACTTTTTCGCTGAAGAAGTTCAATGCGTATCACTCTCGAACTTACAGGAAAGTGCCTTGTTCATATACCTACTCAAAAGTATAATACAAGCATGTGTGTGCGTGTGTGTGTGTGTGCACGCACACGCGTGCGTGCGTACGTGCGTGTGCACACACGTGCGTGCGTGTGTACGTACGAACACACCCACACATAGAGATGCCCATAAATGTGCTTGCACGCATGAGACAATTGCATGAACCATCCCTTAATGAATCGATACATGTGCAAGCTTGGCACAGCTTATGTTTGTTTGTTTGTTTGTTTTTTTTTCATTTTCTTTTCTTCATATTTTCCCTTCCAGCTGACTGAAGTAGTTTTCTGATGATGTCACAAATTTTCCACTTCATTTCCGAGTTTTTTCCCTTTCTTCGAGTCCTTTCCCTCTCCCCTCCCCTCCCACTTTTTCTTCGCTTGGTGTGCCCCTGTGTGCGTGTGAGTGAGTGTGTGTGTGTGTGTGTGTGTGTGTGTGTGTGTGTGTGTGTGTGTGTGTGTGTGTGTGTGACTGCCATTGGAAATAAGGGAGAAAAAGGCATAACTCAAGGCCTGTCACATTCCATGAGACAACAGTTTGTGACCTCAAGGAAGGAGAGGGTGGTGGGAATCAGGTCCTGGGCCTAACTGTATTCATACATGTGTGCATTCTTTTCTACCTCCCTTCCCCCAGTCTGACCCCTCTCTCTCTCTGTGCCTCTCTCTCTCTCTCTCTCTGTGCCTCTCTCTCTCTGTTCCTCTCTCTCTCTCTCTCTCTCTCTCTCTCTGCCTCTCTCTCTCTCTGTGCCTCTCTCTCTCTCTCACACACACACACACACACACACACACACACACACACACACACACCCTATACACTGTCAACACATCCCTCAGCAATGCTTACAGTAAGTAACACGTTGGGTTAACGTCCTTGACAAACCAATCAATGAAAAGATGTGCTAACGGTTTCACTTGTGCAAGTCAGCCAGTTTATTGGCATTTAACATCTTGCACTGGCTTGTTGCTCTCTCATTTATATCGTTTTTTGTTGTTGTTGTTTTTTTTTTTTTTGTTTTTTTTTAACTGCTGGGATCAACTCAGTGCTCCCTCTCTCTCCACTTCTCCCTTCTCTCCCTCCCACGCTGTCAGTTTAACAGAAAGCCAGAGAGCTGTCTCCTTTCTACAGCCAATGCTGTTCGGTGCACTGGCGTACAGCGTCACCGACACTAACTTTAACAGTTTAAGTGTAATACATACACTGAAACTGATCATAGGCCCAGTCCATCTGTTCACACGCAGGGACAGCGCTGTCATCAGATCAATGCGCAGACATCAACTTCCGTTCAGTTCCAGTTTGATCCTACAGTCATCAGATCATTGCACAGACATCAACTTCCGTTCAGTTCCAGTTTGATCCTAGAGTCATCAGATCTTCCATCAACTACCATTCAGCTCCAGTTTGGTCCTAGAGTCATCAGATCAATGCGCAGACATCAACTACCATTCAGCTCCAGTTTGGTCCTAGAGTCATCAGATCAACGCGCAGACATCAACTACCATTCAGTTCCAGTTTGATCCTAGAGTCATCAGATCAACGCGCAGACATCAACTACCATTCAGCTCTAGTTTGGTCCTAGAGTCATCAGATCAACGCGCAGACATCAACTACCATTCAGTTCCAGTTTGGTCCTAGAGTCATCAGATCAACGCGCAGACATCAACTACCATTCAGTTCCAGTTTGGTCCTAGAGTCATCAGATCAACGCGCAGACATCAACTACCATTCAGCTCCAGTTTGGTCCTAGAGTCATCAGATCAACGCGCAGACATCAACTACCATTCAGCTCTAGTTTGGTCCTAGAGTCATCAGATCAACGCGCAGACATCAACTACCATTCAGTTCCAGTTTGGTCCTAGAGTCATCAGATCAACGCGCAGACATCAACTACCATTCAGTTCCAGTTTGGTCCTAGAGTCATCAGATCAACGCGCAGACATCAACTACCATTCAGCTCCAGTTTGGTCCTAGAGTCATCAGATCAACGCGCAGACAACAACTACCATTCAGTTCCAGTTTGATGCTAGAGTCATCAGATGAATGCACATACATCAACTACCGTTCAGTTCCAGTGTGATCACAGAGCAAAACCCCACTGCACCTGGCCTTTCGGAGCCGAGCCGTCTCAACACAGGGGAGATAACCTATCACTCATTCGGAAAGAGAAACAGGCAGCACAGAAACCATCTGTTCATATCAACATGGCCTCTGAGACTGGCCCTGGAGGCACCCAACAGGTCCATACTCATACCTCCAGACAGTTTACAATCCTTCTGATCTCACCTTTCACTGACCTTTTTCTTGAAAGGTAAACCTTAAAAAGTAATTATCGTGACTCCACCAAACAACATGGACAAACCAATCACGTGATTCAACCTCTTAGGTCTTCTTCAGGCAAGATTAAAAAAAAAAAAAAAAAAAAAGAACACTCAATCAAACAAACAAACATGAAATGAGCAATCAACTATCTTTGTTGAATTCAGTACAAGATGGATGGGCACAGAATTTTTTTTGGGGGGGGTCATTACTTCAGAGATGAATACTGATAAGCAAACCATACACACACACACACACACACACACACACACACACACACACACACACCCATGTGCATGCATCACACACACACACACACACACACACACACACACACACACACACACACACACACACACACATCACACACACACACACACACACACACATATCAAACACACACACACACATCCATTGTTCAGATCAAGCGATGATCCACAAGAAGCTTCCATTGGGGTCTGCTGAGCTATGCCACCTTCATCTTTGTTTGTTTGTTTTGTTTGCTGATTGGTTTGCTGTGTGTTCATTTCACTGACAAGGTGTGACCAACTGCATGCATCCTGCACACCCACCCACACCTCCATCCCCATCATCCCCTGCAAACCATCCACTCCACGCTGGCAAGACAACACAGAATGACATCAACCGACTCTTGACTTTGGGCTTGCATGCCCACATTTCTCTCTGTCAATCTCTCTCTTTCTACTCTCTCTCTTTCTTTATCTACTCTCTCTCTCACTCTCTCTCTCACACACACAAACACACACCAGCAGATATATAAAATGCACGTTTTTGTTGTTGTTGTTCTTCTTCTGAAACTGGAAATGCTTTGGTTCTGACGTCAGTGGGCATTTTGAATGAGAAGTTCAATGCATACATATGCTTTGTGGACTGTTTTGGAGGAGAAATGAACTTTGACTGAGGGTTAAAACACACACACACACACACACACACACAAACCTGGATGAAATCCTCTCTTTCAGTGTCATTTCTCCATGTGTTCATTTCAATTAAACTGAAGTAGATTGACTTAAAGATGCATAACTTAAGACATCACTTAACATTTAAACCCCCCCCCCCCCCCCCCCCCCCCAAAGTCCTCTTCTCCCTTACTCTTCCCCACAACTCCACCCTCAACTCCCCTCCCTCCCTCCCTCCAAAGCTGATCGACCATTTGAACTTCAACCTTAAGAGGGTGAACCAGAGGGCCATTTAGTACATCATGACCATCTAACACATTCTCAGGGCACCAGGGAAAAAAAGAGAGAGAGAGAGTGTGTGTGTGTGTGTGTGTGTGTGTGTGTGTGTGTGTGTGTGAGGGGGGGGGGGGGGGGGGGGGGGTGTGTGGGGGGGGGGGGGGGGGGGGGGGGGTGTTAAAAACACAGTGATTTAAAAGTGCTAAAAGTGCACGTGTTCGTACATTGTAGGTGTGTAACCTTAGAAGAGATCGATGCTGGTGGCACTCCGCCACTTGAACCCCGTCAATCAATAGTCAGTCACCTTCTCTCTCTCTCTCTCTCTCTTCCTTCTCCCCCCCCCACCCCTGCAACCTCCTTCCCTCCTTTACCTTCCCCCTCTCTCTCCACCACCACCACCACCACTCCTGCTCTCTCCAAACATGCTCTCCCAGTGGAATGAAGTACGGGCCTGCCATACCAGCCAGCCAACTGAACTGGTATTGGAGCTGTGGTGGCGTCTCCCTCAGCTCTCTCCTCACTTGTTCACTGTCTCTATCTCGCTCTTCAGTGTGTGTGTGTGTGTGTGTGTGTGTGTGTGTGTGTGTGTGTGTGTGGGTGTGTGTGCGTGCGCGTGTGTGAGTGTGTGCGTGTGTGTGTGTGTGTGAGTGTGAATGAGTGTCTGCGTGCGTACGTGTGTGCGTGCGCGCGCGCGCGCGCGCGCGGGTCTGTTGGTAAGTTATGTCTGTACGTGTATACGAACGAACCTCTGTGGAACTGGAAGTGTTTCTGCTCGAGCGCGAGCGCGTTATGACGTAGGCAGTGTGTGCCGTGTAGTAGATGATTCAGACATCTCCCCCAGCTAGCGAGAGAGAGAGAGAGAGAGAGAGAGAGAGAGGGAAGAGGGGGAGGGTGGAGGAAGGGAGGTGGAAAGGGACTAATGGCAGTTTGACCCCCACGCGCGCGGCCTTGACTATCAGGCCGTGGCCGAGTGGACAGAGGTGGGCAGGGCAAGGCTGCCGGCGAGGTCACTGACCTTTCTTAGCTGTACCACCACCACCTCCACCACCACCACCACCACCACTACGACAGCCACAGGCACGGCATGTGCGCACATACCTCTTCCCCCCCCCCCCCCCCCCCCCACCCAGTCCACACTCTCTCTCTCCGTCTCTCTGTCTCTGTCACTGTCTCTCTCTCTCTCTCTGCCCACTTCAGGATGCTCTAACAAACAGTTTAAGATCCCACAAAGATTCCTCCAGTGGGTGGGGATATCGCTTTTTTCCCCTCCCGCCCAGGGTTTCTCCCACACTTTTAAGCAAAAAAAAAAAAAAAAAAGGTATTTAAAAAAATATATCTAGGACTGTAAGGTAATTATTTGCAAGCCTTTATTCAGTCTCGTTGCTTCAGAGGAAAATATATACATATATATCTGGGACTGTAAGGTAAACATTTCAAACCTTTATTCAGTCTCATTGCTTCAGAGGAAAATACACACATATAATAATAATATATCTGGGTGTAAGGTAAACATTTCAAGCCTTTATTCAGCCCCGTTGCTTCAGTCCAAACCGCTGAGGGGCTGACTACAAGGATGGGACAAGATCAACTCTGATTTTGTTAATGAACTCTAATTTCGTGAAATGTACATAAATCAACTGTTAGCACAAATTTTGTGATTCAATTTCCAAAATATAAACTGCTTCGTCCACTAACAAAGTATACACTGCTTCATATAGATGTTAATTTTCCAGCATTTCCAAGTACACAGTGAGCACCAACGTTTGCATTTCATATGCATGCGCACGCATGCGTGTGCTTGTGTTCCAAACGTAGGAAGGTCCTCACAGACTCCATGACGTTCCCCAGGTAGAAAGTCCCTAACAGACTCCATGATGTTCCCCAGGTAGGAAGGTCAAAGAGACTCCATGACGTTCTCCAGGTAGGAAGGTCCTAACAGACTCCATGATGTTCCCCAGGTAGGAAGGTCCTAACAGACTCCATGACATTCCCCAGGTAGGAAGGTCCTAACAGACTCTGTGATGTTCCCCCAGGTAGGAAGGTCCTAACAGACCTCATGACCTTCTCCAGGTAGGAAAGCCCTAGCAGACTCCATGACATTCTCCAGGTAGGAAGGTCAAACAGACTCCATGACCTTCTCCAGGTAGGAACGACCTAACAGACTCCATGATGTTCCCCAGGTAGGAAGGTCCTAACAGACTCCATGACAATGTCCAGGTAGGAAGGTCAGACAGACTCCATGATATTCCCCAGGTAGGAAGGTCCTAACAGACTCCATGATGTTCCCCAGGTAGGAAGGTCCTAACAGACTCCATGATGTTCCCCAGGTAGGAAGGTCCTAACAGACTCCATGATGTTCTCTAGGTAGGACGGTCCTAACAGACTCCATGACGTTCCCCAGGTAGGAAGGTCCTAACAGACTCCATGACGTTCCCCAGGTAGGAAGGTCCTAACAGACTCCATGATGTTCTCTAGGTAGGACGGTCCTAACAGACTCCATGACGTTCCCCAGGTAGAAGGTCCTAACAGACTCCATGACGTTCCCCAGGTAGGAAGGTCCTAACAGACTCCATGACGTTCCCCAGGTAGGAAGGTCAAAGAGAGTCCATGACGTTCTCCAGGTAGGAAGGTCCCTAACAGACTCCATGATGTTCCCAGGGTAGGAAGGTCCTAACAGACTCCATGACGTTCTCCAGGTAGGCAGGTCAAAGAGAGTCCCATGACGTTCTCCAGGTAGGAAGGTCCTAACAGACTCCATGATGTTCCCCTGGTAGGAAGGTCCTTACAGACTCCATGATGTTCTCCAGGTAGGACGGTCCTAACAGACTCCATGATGTTCTCCAGGTAGGACGGTCCTAACAGACTCCATGATGTTCTCCAGGTAGGACATTCCGAACAGACTCCATGATGTTCTCCAGGTAGGACGGTCCTAACAGACTCCATGATGTTCTCCAGGTAGGACGGTCCTAACAGACTCCATGGTGTTCTCCAGGTAGGACGGTCCTAACAGACTCCATGGTGTTCTCCAGGTAGGAAGGTCCGAACAGACTCCATGGTGTTCTCCAGGTAGGACGGTCCTAACAGACTCCATGGTGTTCTCTAGGTAGGACGGTCCTAACAGACTCCATGGTGTTCTCTAGGTAGGACGGTCCTAACAGACTCCATGGTGTTCTCTAGGTAGGACGGTCCTAACAGACTCCATGATGTTCTCTAGGTAGGACGGTCCTAACAGACTCCTCCTCTATGTAGGACGGTCCTCCCCCATGATGTTCCCCAGGTAGGAAGGTCCTAACAGACCTCATGACGTTCCCCAGGTAGGAAGGTCCTAACAGACCTCATGACGTTCTCCAGGTAGCAAGGTCCTAACAGACTCCATGACATTCCCCAGGTAGGAAGGTCTTAACAGCATATCATCTTCCATCAGCAGGCCTCACCCAAACCTCTCCTCCAACCAGCCATGCCCTTGTGCTGACAGACTTTTTATCATAAGCATCATCAATTCCTGCGTCTGGCCTCATCAAACAACACACCTTCACACTCTCTGCCATTTCATGCTGACTTCTGAGGAAAAAAATCAACTGCACCAGTGCTCCTCTCAGTTAAAAAAAAAAAAAAAAAAAAAGTTAGT
>JADBJO010002587.1:140000-152500 GCA_016801955.1 Conus betulinus | reverse complement strand
CAGGGACAGGAACTAGCCAGGACAGGGACAAGCCAGGACAGGGACAAGCCAGGACAGGGACAGGAACTAGCCAGGACAGGGACAGGGACAAGAACTAGCCAGGACAAGGACAGGAACTAACCAGGACAGGGACAAGCCAGGACAGGGACAGGAACTAGCCAGGACAGGGACAGGAACTAGCCAGGGCAGGGACAGGAACAAGAACTAGCCAGGACAGGGACAGGAACTAGCCAGGACAGGGACAGGAAACTAGCCAGGACAGGGACAGGAACTAGTCAGGGCAGGGACAGGGACAAGAACTAGCCAGGACAGGGACAGGGACAGGAACTAGCCAGCACAGGAACAAGCCAGCACAGGGACTAGCCAGGACAGGGACAGGAACTAGCCAGCACAGGAACTAGCCAGGACAGGGGCAGGGACTAGCCAGGACAGGGACAGGGACTAGCCAGGACAGGAACTAGCCAGGACAGGGACTAGCCAGGACAGGGACAGGAACAAGCCAGGACAGGAACTAGCCAGGACAGGGGCAGGGAATAACCAGGACAGGGACAGGAACTAGCCAGGACAGGGACAGGAACTAGCTGGGACAGGGACAGGAACTAGCTGGGACAGGGAAAGAGACAGGAACTAGCCAGGACAGGAACTAACCAGGACAGGGACAGGAACTAGCCAGGACAGGGACAAGAACTAGCCGGGACAGGGACTAACCAGGACAGGGACTAGCCAGGACAGGGACTAGCCAGGACAGGGACAGGGACTAGCCGGGACAGGGACAGGAACTAGCCGGTACAGGGAAAGGGACAGGAACTTGCCAGGACAGGAACTAGCCAGGACAGGGACTAGCCAGGACAGGGACAGGAACTAACCAGGACAGGGACTTGCCAGGACAGGGACTAGCCAGGACAGGGACAGGGACTAGCCGGGGCAGGGACAGGAACTAGCCGGGACAGGAACATGCCAGGACAGGAACTAGCCAGGACAGGGACTGGGTAAGAGATGGGAGTATGGAAGAATGGTGGTCGGTTGGACGCACAGTACTTTGAGTAAGATTGCATGCCTCAGAGAGAGAGAGAGAGAGAGAGAGAGAGAGAGAGAGAGAGAGAGGGATGATGGGGGGGAGGGAAATGGGTGGGGGCAGGGGTGCAGGTGAAAATGACTGCCGTGCTTATTAATCAAAAAAATTTCTGATCCTTTAATGGACCATCTCATTATATACCACTGTCGGTGAATGAACTACGGAACCTGCAAATTATTTTGTATTACAATACATTGATGACTATTCTGTCTCTCTCTCTCTCTCTCTCCTTTTCGTCATTTACATCAAAAGTCTACAAAAAATTCCGGGCATCCGTGACTTTTTCTGGCAACATACTGTAAAACTGTAGTGTGATGTGCCCTAAGAGGTTACTTTCCATGTCCTTTTTCGGCTATGGTTGGTTGGTTTGTTCTGAACACCAATATTTCACTTCTTGACCAGGCCATTTCATCTTTCGCCAGTCTCATGATCACACACACACAAATTCATGCTGGGGTCCTCTCACCTACACGGTGAATTTACAGACCAGACATGAAACTGAAGAAATACTAATGAAAATGAAGGAAAAGAGGAGGAGGAGGAGGAAAAAAAGAAAAAAAACGCAAAGCGATTAACAAGTAGTTGGTGGTAATAACCAGACACATGAAAGCACAGAAAATCTGGCCCTACGCGTGTAGAATTCTAGACATTCAGCATGATCCGACTCAGACATGTCGGAAGTACATGTCCCTCAAGTAGTTTCTGAATGTTTTTTCCTTCCTCCGTTCTGGATTATTCCACTGAACTGTTTGAACGTTGTGTGTGTGTGTGTGTGTGTGTGTGTGTGTGTGTGTGTGTGTGTGTGTGTGTGTGTGTGTGTGTGTGTGCGTGTGCATGCGTGCGTGCGTGCACCCAGTCCTTCTTCGTGTGTATGTTTTTATTTTAGATCCTCTTCACCTTCCCTCTAATTTTGTGCATTTATGTATATGATCTTCGGTCTGTTGTCAGTGCTGAAAAGTTTCTTAAAAGTTAAAAAAAAAAAAAAAAAAAAAAAAAAACCCAAAAGAGAGAGAGAGAGAGAGAGAGAGAAACTGAACAACACATACACACACACACACTCTCTCTCTCTCTCTCTCTCTCTCACACACACACACACACACAGAGAGTTAACAACAAACATCATGTAATAAACTGATCATCACCGTGTTGTGGATGCCTTTCGGCTTCAGCAAACTTAACAGCAGAGCAGAGGAATCAACAGGAAGAACAATTTCTGCCCCCTCCTCCCACCTCCCACCAACCCTACTAGCACACACACACACACACACATATTACATATACACACGCATCGTGCACGTGCACACACACACACTTTATACTATACCACATACACACACACACTACACACACCTCCCCAACATTAGATCCAGCTGACCTAATGGATGACCATATGCACGGCGTTCTATTACTAATATCAGCGCCGCACCTCACTCTGAACCCAATGTGAGAAGCCTTATTATCTTCTTTTATTATGATTATTCTGTGTGAAGCGTTATCTTCTTTTCTTCTTCTTCTTCTTTGAGAAGCGTTATCATTTTCTTTAGCACACAGAACAGATTCCAGTTAGCTTGTCGGAGAGGGCCATATTCATACAAAGAAAGGGAGGGAATTAGGTATTTGAGGAGATCCCAGGAAAGGTCACTCCGATTCACCATTCTTCATTGCTCTCCGCGCTGGACAGACTCCAGAAGATTCAGGTTACTGACCAGCTGAGCTCACCAGTTGTACACGATTTTGCTCCTGACTTGTGTTCTCTCTCTCCCCCCCCCCCCCCCCCCCCCCCCCCCCCTCCCTTACAAGCCTTTGAACCCCCCAATGTATGGGTCAAGGATGTCCTCTTTACCTGTGGCTACTGTACCTTTTGATTACAGACGCATCTCTCTTTCACACCTGAACCCCCCAACGCAAGGGTCAAGGATGTCCTTTTATTTTTTTAAAAATCCTCCGGATATGTGTATCATACACATTTGACGTATACATTTTCCACAGTACAGCAAGGGCATATGGATAATATATCAATGCATAAAAAAGTATGTTGCTTGAAATGCACATTCAAAAACATGTCAATTCAAATGAGAGTTTTTTTTAAAAAAGGAAAAACAAACAAACAAAAAAAATTGAGAAGTGGAGACTAAGATTACGGAGATGTGTATTAGATTGAGATTTTTGTTGTTGCTGTCAAATTTTTTTTTTTAGTGTTTGTGTAAAAAATCATTGGCATGTAATTGTACCATACAGCATCAAACCTGTCTGATGTCCTATTTACCTGTGGCTATTACACCTTTTGACTGCAGACACATTTCTCTTTCACACCTGAACACCCCAACGCAAGGGTCAAGGATGTCCTATTTACCTGTGGCTATTATACCTTTTGATTCCAGGCAACATTTCTCTTTCAACAAGGATGTCCCTATTCACCTGTGGCTATTGTACCTTTTGATTCCAGACAACATTTCTCTTTCACACCTGAACCCCCACCCCCCCCTCCAACGTAAGGGTCAAGGATGTCCTACTTACCAGTGGCTATTAAGTATCATACCTTTTGATTGCAGACACATTTCTCTTTCATCAAGGATGTCCTATTTATCTGTGGCTATTATACCTTTTGATTGCAGACACATTTCTCTTTCATCAAGGATGTCCTAGGTACCTAAGGCTATTATACCTTTTGATTGCAGACACATTTCTCTTTCATCAAGGGTGTCCTATTTACCTGTGGCTATTATACCTTTTGATTGCAACACATTTCTCTTTCATCAAGGATGTCCTATTTATCTGTGGCTATTATACCTTTTGATTGCAGACACATTTCTCTTTCATCAAGGATGTCCTAGGTACCTGTGACTATTATACCTTTTTGATTGCAGACACACTTCTCTTTCATCAAGGTTGTCCTAGGTACCTGTGGCTATTATACCTTTTGATTGCAGACACATTTCTCTTTCATCAAGGACGTCCAAGGTACCTGTGGCTATTATACCTTTTGATTGCAGACACACTTCTCTTTCATCAAGGACGTCCTAGGTACCTGTGGCTATCATACCTTTTGATTGCAGACACACTTCTCTTTCATCAAGGATGTCCTAGGTACCTGTGGCTATTATACCTTCTGATTGCAGACACATTTCTTTCATCAAGGATGTCCTAGGTACCTGTGACTATTATACCTTTTGATTGCAGACACATTTCTCTTTCATCAAGGTTGTCCTAGGTACCTGTGGCTATTATAACTTTTGATTGCAGACACATTTCTCTTTCATCAAGGATGTCCTATTTACCTGTGGCTATTATACTTTTTGATTGCAGACACATCTCTCTTTCATCAAGGATGTCCTATGTACCTGTGGCTATTATAACTTTTGATTGCAGACACATTTCTTTCACACCTGTGCACCTCCATTTGCTGTTTGAATTTTTTTTTTTTTTTAAGTCTGGGAAAAGTTTATTTTCCTGACACCTGGTGTACTTTGGAATCATCTATACTCTTAAAACACACACACACACACAATCACACACAGTAACAAACAGCTTTTAGCTTTTGACAATCGCTTTTTCAGTTTCTGAAGTCTCTATTTTTTAACAGAAAGCTGAAGACGACGACTTGCATGCGAGCGCGATTACAGTTGTAGTGAACAGAACAGCTAGGGCATGACCACGCGCTGTGAAACCACACACAGACACACACACACACACACACACACACACAAAGAGCACACGCAAACACACACACACACACACACACACACACACAAGAGCACGCACACGCAAACACACACACACACGCACGCACACAAAACACACACACAAAAGAGCATGCACACGCAAACACACATACTCTTTTTCTCTAACACACACACACACACACACACAGAGAAACTACCCTGCACATAACCTGTGTAATAACTTCACATTTGGTCATGTTTTTGGACAATGTGGTGCAGCAAGTTGATTGTTTAGGAAATTAAATTGGTCAATAAAAAAATTAAAGAAAAAAAAAAAAACGCCTGTGTGCAGACTAACAGGTGTGCATTGTTTTTCCATTGTCCTGTGCTGGCTGCCTTCACAGTTAGGGACAGATAAAGTGTTGCATGCACTAAGACACTTCATTTTTCATACCAAGGTTGAGAGAGAGAGAGAGAGAGAGGGGAGGGGGGTGAGACAGAGAGAGAGAGGGAAAGAGAGAGAGAGAGAGGGGGGGGGGCACAAATACATAAAGACAACAACAACAAAAACAACAATGTGAGGTGAGGTGTGTCACAAAGGAAGGGTCCTAAAAAGAAGATGGGTGGGAAAACCACACGCACAAAACCACACACACCCCCTATTATTCTACAGCTCTGTCACAACTGGTTTCATTCACACAAGAACAAAACACATTCCCACTCCATGAGTTCTCACACTCTCTCTCTCTGTAAAAACGTATCATACAGGTCTTCGCATACAGACATTCCCCATGGACTTTCTATGTACACAAATGCGCGTGCATGACCACTTAAATACGCACAACCGTTTTCTACTCTTTCAAAATCCATTCAAACCTTTTTAAACCCCTCCTCCTCCCCTTCACCCCCTTCTAACTCTCTCCAACTCCGCTCTCTGTATCAAGTTCTCATTGTACAATCACCACCATCAGCATCACAGCAAGGAAAGAGACTTTCTCTGTTCTATTCTCTGGGCTGAGGACATCTCAGCACGCCCCTTTCCCCTCGACCTGAACACTATGAAAAGCCCCTGAACCATCAGTCTGTGTGTTGTTGACACATGCCTCTGAGTGTGTGTGTGTGTGAGTATGAGTATGTGTGTGAGTGTGTGTGTGTGTGTGTGTGTGTGTGTATGTGTGTGTGTGTGTGTGTGTTGGTTTGTTTTTTTTCCCCTCTAAATGATTACTGCCCTTCGTTATTTTTCTTACTACGGTATATCTATTGCGTCCTTTCACCTTCGGTGGGGCTGCACTCAATCTGTCACCTTCAGTGGGACTGCACTCAAATCTTTCACCTTCGGTTGGGACTGCACTCGATCTTTCACCTTCCGTGGGACTGCACTCAATCTTTTCACCTTTGGTGGGGCTGCACTCAATCTGTCACCTTCAGTGGGGCTGCACTCTGTCACCTTCAGTGGGGCTGCACTCAACCTTTTCACCTTCGGTGGGACTGCACTCTTGTCACCTTCAGTGGGGCTGCACTCGATGTCAATGCCTGCATGTTTTCCCCCCTGATATCTTCCCCATGAATGGGTCTCCCTTCTTTGTTGCTCGCTTTTTTTTTTTTCTCATATTATTTTTTTTTTCTTATTTTTACAATCTCAACTTCACTTCAAGCCAGTGGTTAAGTGCAGTTCTTCTTGCTGAGGCAGCTGCCACCAGTCCGCCAACACTGCAATTCCTTTCATCATTCCCCTCCCCCAGGTCATCCACAACCCCCCTCCCCCATCATCCTGCACACTTTACCCCCCTCAGCCCCCCCCCCCCCCTCTCCCTTTCCTTGTGTGTATGCGTGCAGATGTGCGTGCATGCATGAGTGTGTGTGAAACTGAAAGCGTTACTGTGCGCGCAAAGGCACAACTTTAAGCTTCAACTTCGGAGCGATCATGTATGAATGAGTGCAAGCGCGCATTCCTGAAGGTAATGACCTTGACACACAACAGCGCCATTAACACGTAGGCTGAGTGATATAGAAACACCACACACCAGACTGAGTGCAGTCTCAAGGTCTGACCAGCGCGTACAGCTAATGCGCAGGTCAGACCTCTGCTGAGTCGTAGCCACGAGACCCTCTTCTTAAATTGTCTCATCTTTGTTGTTAATTCATATATCCATCAGCTTCAAATCATGCATAGCGTGGTCTCAAAAATTAGTGGATGTGGTGTAACCTATATGGACTAGTCCGAACACAGTGACACCTCCTGATGAAACTATGCTGAAACTGAGTGATATATAAACACCACACACAATAGCGCCATTACACACAGGCTGAGTGATACAGAAACACCATACACAACAGGGGCGGGGTGGTGTGGTGGTGGTGGTGGGGGGGGGCGACAGCTGATGACATGGACAAATTACATACATATGCAGGCACACACGCGCGCGCGCGCGCACACACACACACACATGCGCGCCCACGTGTACACATACACAAACACATACGCACCCACGCATGCACACACACACACACACACACACACACACACACACACACACACACACAGTCAGATACTTGCTCACTCCCCCATCTCAACCTGTGATGACCACCCTCCATCAGCATCACCAAGAATGACCAGGCAAAGCCTGAAGGAATTCATGACTGAAAATCCCATGAACTCCAACACTGAGAACAGGACTGTGTCAATGTCACCCTTACTTTGAAATCTTCACACAAAATACTGAAAACAAAACAATGTTTTATGTTACCCTTATTGAAAACGTGAAACACCTGTGTGTGTGTGTGTGTGTGTGTGTGTGTGTGTGTGTGTATGAATGTGTTCATGTGTTTGAAAGTGTACGTCCGTGTGCATACATGATGCATGCATGTGTGTTTGCGAGAAGAAAAGGTTGAAGAAAGTCAGGGGATTTCAAATTCTCAATCTGAGAGACAGTGTTCAATATGCAAGGACTCATTCACGCATTCAGGGTACGGAAATTTCCTGCAAACGCAGCCTGTTGCACCCCCCACCACCCCCACCCCTCCCCCCCCCCAATTAGACCATGGACAATGCAAAAAATCAGAACAAACAATGAATCTGTGCATGTAATGAGTACAAAATCATAATTACAACTGGCACAATGCTCTCTCTCTCTCTCTCTCTCTCTGAGGTCCATTTTCCTGTTCAGGACTATCTATGGTAGGGTAAAGACTTTTGATCTCTAACTAAGCCCTCCTACGAGCTGGGTTGGCCCACTAGGGCAGGGTGGTGGATGGTGGGGGGTGGTGGCTGTCGAATTTTCTTCTGGTCTGATGACATGTGATGTGAGAGTGTGTGGAAGGGGTGTAGGCAAAAGGACAGAAGAGCAGGGAAGGGGGGGGGGGGGGGGGGGGGGGGGGGGGGGGGGGGGGGGGGAAAAAAGGATGAGGGGGCACTGGGGGTGGGGGTAGGTTTTGGGCGAGCAGCCCCCCCCTGCTTTGCCCCTGCCTGCCTGCCTCCCCTTTCCTCCCAACACTACAAGAGCGGACCACTGCCACACAAGACGTACAGTGTAGGCAGCACTCCACTGACAGGAGGGACAGAGCAGTGGGTAGAGAGGAGTGGGGAAGGGGGTGGTGGTGGTGGGGGAGGGGAGGTAAGAGAGGCTGGAGGTGTGCGCAGTTACCAAGAGAAAAACAAAATAAACGAGGTCAGGGACTGCTATGCTTGGAGTAAAGTCGGAGTCGGAGTCGTCATACATACTTCATACCAGAGAATCCTCGTTGCAAAAGGCCAGGATGTTCTCACGTGGAAAAACACCCACACCAACTGTCCTACATACATACTCCATAGGGTTTGCAAAACGCCTGAACGTTCTCAGGTGAAAAACACCCAGACCACCTAACTCCCAGGAGTTTTTTCCCCCACAGGAAGACAACAAGAGTTTGGATAGCTGCTAGCTTTTGATTCTCATCTTGTTATCACCAGCCTGTTGTTTTTGGGTTTTTTTTCCTTTGTTCTTTATATTTTTTTTTCACGCCAGCGCTTGTCATTTCTGTGAGAAAATTTACTAATTATCACTGTGGAAGTTCAACAATTTCGATATCATTCTGATGGCCATTTTCCTGGTTAAAACTTTTTTTTTTTTCCCGTGCCGAGTTAGATCTATCATTTTACGCTGCTAATTATCACACACACACACACACACACACACACACACACATCCGTCTTTGCGTGAAATATCATAGTGTTAGCACAATCTGCTTGTTTTCACGCCCAAATACCTCAATATGTAATTACCACCGATTACTGAGTGAGAATACCGTTTAATTAAGTGCAAGAAAACAGTTATCATAAACTCCTTGAGGCCACTGTATTCTTCTGCTTTGGTAGAAAAGGAGAGAGAGAGAGAGAGAGAGGGGGGGGGGGGGGGGGGTCCAGGAGAAAAAAAAAAAAAAAAGAGAAACGAAGGGGGCAGGAAGGTGGGGCTGGCTACTAAGGCCTACAGGGCGAAGAAACAAAAGTGCGAAAAGTGTGTGTGTGTATGTGTGTGTGTGTGGAAGACGAGGAGGAGGGTGGAGGGAGAAAAGAAGGCCGGCTGTGGAAGTGCAAGTGAGAGAGAGTGGGGGACAGGAGAAGAGGAGAGGAGAGGAGATAAGGGGGTTGTTTTGTGAAGAAGGCAGCGGCAGCAGCGCAAGGGGGGAGAGAGAGAGAGAGAGAGAGAGAGAGAGAGAGGGAGGGAGGGAGGGAGGGAGAGAAAGCGAAACTGTGGGTGAAGAACTGAGGAGGGGGGGGGGGTAGGAAGAACTGGTGGGGAGGGGGGGGGGGGGGGGGGAAGGTGGGGGGGGGGGGGGGGGTAGGGGGGGGGGGGGGGGGGGGGGGGGGGGCGAGGAAAGTAGGTCAACCCCAGTGCCTTCACAGCGCGCGGCCTCGTCTCTCTTTCTCTGTCTACTCCCGCTACAACCATAAACCTTCTCTCCTCGACCCTTCCCCATCCCCCCCCCCTCCCTCCCTTCAACTATTCCTCCTCCCCTGTTCCCTTCCCCTGTTGTTTCCTGTTGATGATGTGGTTGATGATGTGCGTGTGTGGTGGGCCGTGGAACGAGGAGGGCGCGTGCGTGGGATGGTGGGGGGGGGGGGGGGGGGTGGGGGGGGTGGGGGGGGGGGGGGGGGGGGGGGGGGGGGGGGGGGGGGGGGGGGGGGGGGGGGGGGGGGGGGGGGGGGGGGGAGGGGGGGGGGGGGGGGGGGGGGTGGAAAAAAGGGAAATGTTAACTGCGTGCGCCCCCCCCCCCCCCCCCCCCCCCCCCCCCCGCAAAAGCTCCGAGCACGTCAATCTGTGCGCCAGGGATGTTTGTTGATTTCTGACCGACTGTTGTTTGCTTGGTCTGTTGGTGGTGGTGGTGGTCATATCGAGAAATCTGCTTAGCATCGTCTAACATAGCGCTGCTAATATATAGTTTGTTTCTTTCAGTGATACCGTTTTTTTTTTGTGCATGTTCTGTTTTAGGTTTGCTCCTATGGGTCTTTATAAAATAATGGGGGGGGGGGGGGGGGGGGGGGGGGGGGGGGGGGGAAGGGGGGGGGGGGGGGAAAGAGAAAGAGAAGAATGGGGAACAAGGGCAGAGGGTGAGGGAAGGAAATGCTCAAAACTCGTTCACAGGTCAGCCTGATGGTTAGGACTGAACACTATGAACCCCCCCTGACCCATCAGTCTTCGTGTTGATACATGCCTGTGTTTGTGTGTGTGTGTGTGTGTGTGTGTGTGTGTGTGTGTGTGTGTGTGTGTGGGTGTGTGTGTGCGTGCTGTGCGTGCGTGCGCGCGCGCGCGCGCGTGTGTGTGTGTGTGTGTGTGTGTGTGTGTGTGTGTGAGAGAGAGAGAGAGAGAGAGAGAGAGAGAGAGAGAGCTGAGCATGAGCATGGGTATGTTGTCTTTTTATTAGCCTCTGTCACTCGCTTCTCCTCTCTCCTCTTCTCCCTCCTACTTCTCTCTCCCCTCTCCCTTCCCTCCTACTTCTCTTCTCCCCTCCTACGTCTCCCTTTCCTCCTACTTCTCTATCTCCCCTCTCCTCCCTTCCCTCCTACTTCTCTTCTCCCTTTCCTCCTACTTCTCTATCTATCTCCCCTCCTCCCCTTCCCTACTTCTCTTCTCCTTTCCCTCCTACCTACTTCTCTTCTCCCTTCCCCCCTCCTACTTCTCTATCTCCCCTCTCCCTTCCCTCCTACTTCTCTTCTCCCTTCCCCTCCTACTTCTCTTCTCCCTTTCCTCCTACTTCTCTATCTCCCCTCTCCCTTCCCTCCTACTTCTCTTCTCCCTTCCCTCCTACTTCTCTCTTCCCCTTCCTCCTACTTCTCTATCTCCCCTCTCCCCTTCCCTCCTACTTCTCTTCTCCCTCCCTTCCCTCCTACTTCTCTTCTCCCTTCCCTCCTACTTCTCTTCTCCCCTTCCCTCCTACTTCTCTCTTGCTCCCTCTCCCTTCCCTCCTACTTCTCTTCTTCCCCTTCCCTCCTACTTCTCTTCTCCTGCTCCTTTTCCTCCTACTTCTCTTGCTCCCTCTCCCCTCCTCCTTCCCTCCTACTCCTACTTCTTCTCCCCTCCCCTCCCTCCTACTTTCTCTTCTTCCCTCTCCCTTCCCTCCTACTTTTCTCTCTCTCCCCTACCTTTTCTTTCTCCCCTCTCCCTTCCCTCCTACTTCTCTTCTTCCCTCTCCCTTCCCTTCTCCCCCTCTCCCCGCCTACTTCTCTTCTTCCCTTTTCCTCCTATTTCTTTTCTTCTCCCCCTCCCTTCCCTTTTACTTCTCCACTCCTACTTCTCTTCTTCTTCCCTTCTCTCTCCCTTCCCTCCTACTTCTCTTCCGTCCCTCTTCTCCCTTACCCTCCTACTTCTCTCTCTCTCCCCTCTCCCTTCCCTCCTACTTCTCTTCTCCCTCCCTCCCTACTTCTCTCTCCCTTCTCCCCTCTCCCCCTCTCTCTCCTCTTCTCCCCTCCTACCCTCCTACTTCTCTCTCCCTCCTCCTACTTCCTTCCCTCCTACTTCCTCTTCTCCCCTCTCTCCCTTCTCTCCTCCTCTTCTCTCCCTTCCCTCCTACTTCTCTTCTCCCTCTCTCTCTCCTCTTCTCTTCTCCCTCTCTCCTACTTCTCTTCTCTCTCCTCTTCCCTTCCCTCCTACTTCTCTTCCCTCTCTTCCCTCCTACTTCTCTTCTCCCTCTACTTCCTTCTTTCCTCCTACTTCTTTTCTCCCCCTCCTACTTCTCTTCTCCCCTCTCTCCCTTCCCTCCCACTTCTCACCTCTCACTTCCCTCCTACTTCTCTCTTCTTCCCTGTACCCTCCTATTCTCTCTTCTCCTTTCCCTCCTACTTCTCTTCTTCCCTCGCCCTTCCTTCCTACTTCTCTTCTTCTCCCCTCTCTTCCTACTTCTCTCTTCTTCCCTTCCCTCCTACTTCTCTTCTTCCCTCTCCCTTCCCTCCAACTTCTCTCTTCTCCCCTCTTCCCTTCCCTCCTGCTTCTCTCTCCCCTCCTACTTCTCTTCTCCCCTCTCCCCCTTCCCTCCTACTTCTCTCTCCCTTTTGCATAGTCTCTGAACTGCAGCTGCTTCTATCTTACGACCTACTTCTCTTGCACCACACGACCAGATCTACAACAGATACACAGGCACACGCACATCACAGTGTTTAAGGGGGGGGGGGGGGGGGGGGGGGGGGGGGGGGGGGGGGGAAATACGTAACTCTGAATACCATACACTTAAAAGAAATACACGCGACAGGTAGTGCTCGTAGCACCAAGCTGAGAAAGTCTGGGAGCATTTTA
>JADBJO010002587.1:122500-132500 GCA_016801955.1 Conus betulinus | reverse complement strand
TATCTGACAACAATGAGAGTGAGGACTAACCTCATCTTCTTTTCCCCCTCGTTCCCACCCCCTTCATTTCCCTTCGCTGTAGACGACTCCTCGCAAGCTGGGCACGACCTTCTCCTCCACGACGGCCACCTGGGATTGCCCTTCGCTGTAGACGACTCCTCGCAAGCTGGGCACGACCTTCTCTCCACGACGGCCACCTGGGATTGCCCTCGCTGTAGACGACTCCTCGCTAGCTGGCCACGACCTTCTCTCCACGACGGCCACCTGGGATTGCCCTTCGCTGTAGACGACTCCTCGCAAGCTGGGCACGACCTTCTCTCCACGACGGCCACCTGGGATTGCCCTTCGCTGTAGACGACTCCTCGCTAGCTGGCCACGACCTTCTGTCCACGACGGTCACCTGGGATTGCCCTTCGCTGTAGACGACTCCTCGCTAGCTGGCCACGACCTGTCCACGACGGCCACCTGGGATTGCCCTTCGCTGTAGACGACTCCTCGCTAGCTGGCCACGACCTTCTGTCCACGACGGTCACCTGGGACTGCCCTTCGCTGTAGACGACTCCTCGCTAGCTGGCCACGACCTGTCCCACGACGGTCACCTGGGATTGCCCTTCCAGCCAGGGGACCTGAGGAGCAGGTTATTTCAGTTCCAGCCTGACCAGTCGTCCTGGCAGCGCATGCTCTGCAACCCGCACAAGAACACCCAACACTTTGCTGACCGTCCACAACGCGCCTCAGATATCCTGATGTGGTAGATGGGGGGAAAGACCTGTTGTCCCCAGTGAACAGAAGGAAAATGAGATGGTATGGTCATTTATCAAGATCAGCCAGGACTTGCCAACACACCATTCTACAAGGAACAGTGCGAGAAGGCAGAAGGAGAGGAAGACGGAGAAAGATGTGGGGGGGGACAACATCAGTGTATGGACTGGCCTCACGCTCAGCAACTGCCTGAGACAGTCTGAGAACCAGGAGGAGTGGGAGGAAGCTGGTTGCAAAGTCTTCTATAGTGCCCAAACGGTCTTCAAGACCCCGGGATAGGTGAAAGGTGATAGACGGGGAAAAATCACACAGGGTAAGGGAGACTCCCTAATACTACACCTCACCACAAGAAAGGACAACACATCAAGAAGTTCAGCCAAATGGCCGTTCATGTGTTGAGCACCAGTGTCAGTCGATCTGGCAACACGGTAACTCTCATCAAATGATCAACTAAAAAACAACCAAGCACCCATACCCCCGTAATACGACAGAACCTAACAGTCTGTACATACATAGCCAGATCAAGTTCTGCACAAAGGACGTCTACTGTTGATGGAAGCGGAGTGTACAAAAGTTGAAGACAACTTTTTCACATGACAGATTAACGCCCGCGCAGAAGGCCTCCTTCTGGTTGACCTGACCACAACACCTGCGCAGGCCTCCTTCTGGTTGACCTGACCACAACACCTGCGCAGTCCTCCTTCTGGTTGACCTGACCACAACACCTGCGCAGGCCCTCCTTCTGGTTGACCTGACCACAAGGCCATCTTCAATGGCGCCAACTTTCTTTTTCACTTCATCATCCCAAACTATTTCGGCCACCTCAATGACCTCAACAGACCTTGTCTTTGTAGTTCACAGCGTTGTCTTTTATGTCCTCCATGTCAAAACCTTGGAGTCACACAGAGTGAACCAGCTGGACTGCCCAACATGCTTCGGGGACTTCTCTGCTTCAAGCACAGGGAAGTAAATCCTATGAAAACTCTCCTGAGATGGCTATCCAAGTGCCCCTGGTTAAACTTAAAATTTACACTCTCAAGTCGTTAATATTTTATTCAATAAGACAATATTTCAGTTCACGTTATTTTGGACATAAAAGACTTCGGGAATCCACCGCAAAAATCGATTTCATACCGGACTCAAAACATTTCCAACCATCTTTCCAGTTTATAAGCGCACCAGTAAGCGTTGTTGTGCAGGCTGCGGCAATGTTCTCTCCCTTCAGAAGTGATCGTCAACTGCAGATACAATCTCTCTACACCGTCACTACACAGTGATCTGGATGGGGAGGAGGGCGGGAGGGGGCAGGGAGATCGTTTTATAGAACCTCACCACTACCACCACCCTTCCCTGACCTAATCCCCTTCCACCCCCCCCCCCCCCCCCCCCCCCCCCACACACACCCCCCCCCAGTAAGTATGGTAACAAGTCCGCCCCCACCCCCCGGATACACCGATGAACGCAGTTTGTTCAAAAGCCAGATTGAAACAGTTCCAGTTCGTAACTGATAGCAGGCTTAACGCTTACACCAACCTCATGGCAGAAGCACGACTTTGGCTCAATCAAAAAGACCCGAGCTTTACTCAAGACAAGCAGTCAAACGCAGCCACAAACAACGAGAATTACAACACGGATGCCTGTCGGCCGTGTCACACATACACACACACGATCAAGGCATGCAAACAGACTAGGCAACAACATCTCTCTCTCTCTCTCTCTCTCCTCTCCCTCCTGAGTAGGCCTGTAAGTTGGTCAATCTGTTGCGCATAAAAAAAAGAAAACAAAACACCACCCCCCTTTGTCTTCATCCACATCGCCCACCCACCTCTATCCTCCCCACTTCCTGATCTCTCTCTCTCTCTCTCTCTCTCTCTCTCTCTCTCTCCGTCAAACAGGCTATCGTGTAGAAGAACCTTCAGGAGCGAGAGATGCAGGCGTTGAAATCACGAGGAGGGAGAGAGAGAGAGAGAGAGAGCTCCTACCAAAACTCACGTGCCTTCCCTCAATTCCTGAGGCCCACCATAATAAAGCACTCGGTTCGCCGCTCATCTGCAACGCATTGTGCTGAGAGTGGTCCGCATCTTCATCACATGATGAATTAATAAAGTGCAACATGCATCAACCTCAGGCGGGAGTTTGAAACAAACAGGGGTTGGGGGGACCCCCCCCCCCCCCCCCCCCCCCCCCACCCCCCCCCAAATAAAGAAAAAAAAAAAAGGACACTAGACCCCTTAAAACGAACGGCATGAAAAACGGACGACAAAGCATCGCGTTTGCACCTTGAAGCCCATGTTAAAACACACACACGCACACACGCAGGCACGCACGCACACACGCAGGCACGCACGCACGCGCGCACACACACACACCACACACACACACACAGACACCACCACCACCACCAACCCCCACCACCACCACCAACACAACAACAAAAACAAAAAACAGCCAAATCTCTCCGTTCAAACGCTAGCAACCTGACTGATTCCTGCACCGCTCTTCCCTTCAGTCTCTCTTCCCCCCATGTCGTTGTGACCAGGCCAGAGAAGTCTGATCCAACAGACCAACCACATGATTCAGACGTCGTGAAACTCCTTTCTCACCGCCACACTTCACTATGATATCCATACTCATTCTGAGAGAGAGAGAGAGAGAGAGAGAGATAGAGAGAGAGAGATGAGAGAGAGGAGAGAGACAGACAGACAGACAGAGAGACAGAGAGAGAGAGAGAGAGAAAGACCGACTTAGAGAGAGAGAGAGAGAGAGAGAGAGAGAGAGAGAGAGAGGAGAGAGAGAGAGAGAGAGAGAGAGAGAGACAGAGAGACAGAGACAGAGAGACAGAGACAGCCAGAGACACAGAAAGGCTCTCCAAATGCCAGGGACGAAGCAGGCACCACGCCCATGTGCCTGTTTACTGCCTGAGGATAACTAACTACTGACTACAGCCTACACTGCATCCGTAAGGCGTACTGTCTTTGATCCCACCAAACGCGCTGACACCCCGACTCTCCACACAGTCTGACTACAGCCTACTCTGCTACTATGGGATTGTGTTTGGTTCATCCCACCCAACGCCCCCCCCACCCTGACTACAGCCTACACTGCCATGGGATTGTGTTGGTTCATCCCACCCAAAACGCCCCCACACCCTGGCTCTCCACACAGTCCTGACTACAGCCTACACTGCCATGGGACTGTGTTTGGTTCATCCCACCCAACGCCCCCACACCCTGGCTCTCCACACAGTCTGACTACAGCCTACACTGCCATGGGATTGTGTTTGGTTCATCCCACCCAACCAACGCCCCCACACCCTGACTACAGCCTACACTGCCATGGGACTGTGTTGGTTCATCCCACCCAACGCCCCCTACACCCACCCTGACTACAGTCTACACTGCCATGGGATTGTGTTGGTTCATCCCCACCCAACGCCCCCCACACCCTGACTACAGTCTACACTGCCATGGGATTGTGTTGGTTTCATCCCACCCAACGCCCCCACACCCTGGCTCTCCACACAGTCTGACTACAGCCTACTCTGCTATGGGACTGTGTTGGTTCATCCCACCCAACGCCCCCACACCCTGACTCTCCACACAGTCTGACTACAGCCTACTCTGCTATGGGATTGTGTTGGTTCTCATCCCACCCAACGCCCCACACCCTGACTACAGCCTACACTGCCATGGGATTGTGTTGGTTCATCCCACCCAACGCCCCCACACCGTCTGACTACAGCCAACACTGCCATGGGATTGTGTTGGTTCATCCCACCCAACGCCCCCACACCCTGACTACAGTCTACACTGCCATGGGATTGTGTTGGTTCATCCCACCCAATGCCCCCACACCCCTGACTACAGTCTACACTGCCATGGGATTGTGTTGGTTCATCCCACCCAACGCCCCCACACACCCGTCTGACTACAGCCAACACTGCCATGGGATTGTGTTGGTTCATCCCACCCAACGCCCCCACACACCCTGACTCTCAACACAGTCAGACGGTCACCAACAATACACCAGCAGCGCAAATCTGCCTTCACTTTCTGCCCAGGCATGTTCTGTTCGCTCAATAGATACCCCACCCACCCCCACCCCCCAAAGCCCAACATGCCGACCGTACACGGCGTCCAAGCATGACTTAAAGTCACATAGTTAAAAACAAACAAACAAACAAATAACAAACGCACTTAAACATAGAGGGAAAAAAACTCAGCACCGATCACCGGCGTTCGCTGATGATCAATGCTAATGAAAGAAAAGGCATGCATGTGTGTAGGCACACAGACATCACTGCGGGGACACACACACACACACACACACACACTCACACACACACTCACGCGCGCGCGCGCGCACACACACACACACACACACACACTCTCTCTCTCCTTCTCCTCCCATCTCTTGCATCACCCAGCACGCTGCCTGTAAAAACTTGCATCATATGACAAGGCTCCACAGTCCATCAGCAGTGAGCAAGGAAGGGGAGGGGGGGGGGGGGGGGGGGGGGGGAATGGGGGGGGGGGGGGGGAGGGGGGGGAACGGCTAAGGGGGGGGGGGGGGTGGGGGGGGGGGGGAAGGAGAGAGGGTCGGGAAGAGGAGGGGGGACAAGCAGGCTGGCGATGAAGGAGATTTGAGGGAAGAAGAACACGGGGCGCGCGCACACGCACACGCACACGCACACACACACACACACGCACACACACACACACACACACACACAGAAGGAGGCTGGCGTTACGCTACAGAATGGAACAGTGCGCTGCAATGCCATCGACTTGGGAGGATACAGAGGAAACAGGAAGAAAAAAAAAAAACATCATAGCAAAGGACTGAGAGCAGGGAGTGAGGAAGGAAAGGGAGTGGTGGGAGTGGGAGTGAGGGGTGGCAGGGTGGTGGTGGTGGGTGGGTTTTTTTTCGGATCAATGGTCGTGCTTGCTTTAATAAAGTTCTGACTCCTTATAGCAAGGTCTCCCAGGAGTCTCTTGGGCATTAAGAGGATGTGTGTGTGTGTGTGTGTGTGTGTGTGTGTGTGTGTGTGTGTGTGTGTGTGTGTGTGTGTGTGTGTGTGTGTGTGTGTGTGTGTGTGTAGGGGGGGGGGTAAGAGTGATGGAGAGGATGAGTCTATAACTGAAAGAAGGGGAGCTGAAGGTAAACACCGTATGAAAATTAAAAAAAACAAAACAAAAAAACACCGTATGGAAATTAAAACAAACAAACAAACAAAAAAAAAAAAAAGGGGAGGGGTAGAAAAGGAGGGGTGGGGTGGGAGAGAAGAAGGTGGATAGAAGGGTGGCAGAGAAAGATGAATCGTGTTCCCTGGGGTTGAATCACACACACACACACACACACACGCGCACACACACACACACACACACACACACACACACACACACACACACACACACACAACACACACACACACACACAACAAACCAAATACATTAAAAAAAAAAAAAAAGAGAAGAAGAAGAAGAAGGAGAGAAATGAAGACGTCAATGAAAGATGGACAGGTGTGAACAGTATATCATCAGAAGATATAGAGAAGAGGTAACGAAGGAACACAAATGAACATTCAAATACATTTAAACATCATTTGTACTTGAATCCATATAATAATTTTGAAAACGTATAAAGAAGTTTATATGATGTTGTCATTAGTCACACTGTTTAGGAAGCGTAGCATCAGATATGAGAAGTATTGTTTTTTTGAAAACATTTAGACTCGAAATTACATTAAATGAAGACACTAGGTCGTTCCACAAAACAACCACCGGAGTAAATGAGGCTAGATTTAAAAGATCAATCCCTCGGTGCAGGGTCAAAAAGGAAGCAAGTATCTGCTGTCATGGCAACACGATGGATAATAAAGCAGCTCGCATAGTTCAGAAAGATCGCCCCCCCCCCCCCTCCCCTCCCCCCTCTACCTAAGAGGCCGAGGTTTGGTTGCACCCACTCCGGGACCAGACTGCTTCCAATTCAGTAGTGGGGCGACCATCCCCAACCCGGCGGGTCCCCCGGGTGGCGGATAGGGGAACGGCCCTCAGATATGGGGGTTAGCTGCGATGTAAGTCGGGCTTGCCTGGCCGAATAAGCAGCAGTCCCGGACCAACTGGCGATGTTCCTACCAGGACAGGGTGGGTCAACAGGTGGCACTGTTGTCCTCACTGAAATACCCCATGTGTTCTATGATGGGTTCATCATACGGCCAAGAGGCGCTTTATAACCTCTAGCCCGTGGGTGGGACCCTCGGAGAAAAACAATCCCCCCTGTGCTCACAGGGAAAGACGTACGGGCCATGAGCTAAGGGTGAGGCACCCTGAAGGAAAACTCCTGCTGAAGACGGAGGTATCGGGCCACTGGCGCAACTAGAGCCTCGATACCATGCATCCACGCTTCCATGATGATCGAGAACACCGGGCTGCTCATCTAACGGGATGGCGAACGAGGAAGCAGAAGAAAGCTGCACTCACTGAATCAAAAAATCAAATCATTTAAAAAACAAACAGGGAAAAAAAAAAACCGTTTCCTTTTGACACCTACACCCCCCCCCCCCCCCCCCCCCCCCCTTTCCTGCTCTTCTCTCTTCCCCACCCCCCTCTGAACCCCCCCCCCCCCCCCCCCCCCTATTCTGCTCCTCTCTCTTCTACACAGCCCTCTGACCCCCCCCCCCCCCCCCCCCCCCCATTCCTGCTCTTCTCTCTTCTACACAGCCCTCTGACCCCCCCCCCCCCCCCCCCCCCCATTCCTGCTCTTCTCTCTTCTACACAGCCCTCTGAACCCCACCCCCCCCCCCCATTCCTGCTCTTCTCTCTTCTACACACAGCCCTCTGACCCCCCCCCCCCCCCCCCCCCCCTTCCTGCTCTTCTCTCTTCTACACAGCCCTCTGAAGACCCCCCCCCCCCCCCCATTCCTGCTCTTCTCTCTTCTACACAGCCCTCTGAACCCCCACCCCCATTCCTGCTCTTCCCTCTTCTACACAGCCCTACGACCCCCCCCCCCCCCCCCCCCCCATTCCTGCTGCTCTTCCCTCTTCTACAAAGCCCTCTGAACCCCCCCCCCCCCCCCCATTCCTGCTCTTCCCTCTTCTACAAAGCCCTCTGAACCCCCCTCCCCCCTCTCCCCATTCCTGCTCTTCTCTCTTCTTCTACACAGCCCTCTGAACCAAACAACCGTAAATAACCGTCAATACGTTTCCTGTTGCCACGTCCTTGATTAAAAAAAAAACCCAAAAAAAAAACAAAAAACAAAAAACATAGCACAAGAACCGAACTACCAAAGCAGTAATAAATTAAATAGCTGCGCGCGTGCATGTGTGTGTGTGTGTGTGTGTGTGTGTGTGTGTGTGTGTGAGAGAGAGAGAGAGAGAGAGAGAGAGAGAGAGAGAGAGAGAGAGAGAGAGAGAGAGAGAAGGGGGGGGGGGGAAGGGGCGAGAGTGAGAGAGAGACGCCGGGTTGAGTAGAGTTCACCCCGTACAACTGTACAACTCGTGTCATTGTCGTTCTTTTGTGTCCGCCGCACTTCCCCTTCCGCAACCCACCATCTCCACACACACACACAAACACACACACAGCCACACAGCCCCCCCCACCCCACCCCACCCACACAGAGCCCCACACACATCCACACAGCTCCCCACCCACCCACACCCCCCCCCACCCCCCCCCCACACACGCACAGCATACACACCCACACACACCACCACACCCATACACACACACACCACACACACACGCGCGCGCGCGCGCAGCAGCACCACACACACACAGAGCCAGCCACACATACACACACACACACTCGGACACACAAACACATACACACACACACACACATCCATGGACAAACGCACTAAACAGTGACATGTACTGTGGTCCCGTTTCCGCCCATCCCATCCCCACCCCCGCCCTCCCCGCCAAATCCTCCTCCACCCCTCTCTGTGTGTGGCAGCGGTGTGTTCACATCGGCACGAGCGGGCGCGCTGTCAAGTATAGTAGGCGCGCACGAGAGGTCGTAGGTCACGCCACTGTCTGCACTTGAGCAGCATGCACCCCCCCCCCCCCCCCCCGACTCTCTCTCTCTCTCTCCCTCCCTCTCTCTCTCAAGACTACCAACGAATGCATGCATACAAAACGAGCAACTTCCTTCAAGACCAAATCGGCCTGACAATCGGCTGCAAGACAAGCAGCTGAGGAACAATTTATTACTATCTTTTCATTTTATCCATTTATTTATAAATGTATATTTGTCTCTTGCTTACGTTCTTATTGGTCATATAACGTGTTCTGATAGGTTTAGATATAGCCCCCCCACCCCCCACCCGTTTCAAATGCAAGTCCAATGTCGTTGAAACAGTTAAGATATCAGTCCTTATCCCCCCCCCCCCCCCCCCCCCCCCCCCCCCCCCCCCCTTTAAAATCATACTTCAAATGTCGTTCAAATACGTTTCGCTATCGGTTCCACCCCCAGCCCCCTTCTTTTTCAAATCATACTTCCAATGTCGTTTCAAACAGGTTTAAATATGGTTTACACCACCGCCTTATGAGAAGCGGAGGCCTTAATGAACGAAGCATCAGTGTTTCTGTGTCTTTTCCCATCTGGTCATTCTAATTACCTGCTCTCTCTCTCTCTAGCTGTATACGCCTAGGGCCTAACCTCCCCCCCCCCCCCCCTCTCTCTCTCTTCAGCTGTAAAGGCCTAGGGCCTACCCCCCCCCCCCCCCGGCTCTCTCTCTTCAGCTATATAGGCCTAGGGTCTAACTAACCCCCCCCCCCCCCCCGGCTCTCTCTCTTCAGCTATATAAGCCTAGGGTCTAACAAACCTCTCCGCCACCCCCTCTCTCTCTCTTCAGCTGTATATGCCTCAGGCCTAACAAACCTCTCTCTCTCTCTCTCTCTCTCCCCAGTAAAGATGCACTGCGTGAGGAAAAAGAAACACACACACACACACACACACACACACACAGCACAGGTGGCGAGCACTTGTGTGCGGACATCCAGCAGCGCCGACATGTCCTTGCGTGCATGCCTTCTATAAACCTGCTGTGCCATGGAAACCAGGTTTGACTGGGTCGTTAGAAATCCACACTGCACTGGGGAACTACTACGGCCTTCTCCACTGCTACCAAGTATCCAGGAAGCGGACAGAATGAAGCGACTCGGGTTCACCGACATACACTCCCTGATGAAATACAGCAAACCAAGTCTAGAACATGCTCATCTCCGGTTCAGC
>JADBJO010002587.1:112500-117500 GCA_016801955.1 Conus betulinus | reverse complement strand
AACACATCTGTCCCACTTGCTGTTATTGTGGACTGGCTGACGATTCTTACTGAGGAAAGGGTCTGACCCGATTTGATGAATTTGATGATTGCCGAACGAAGTCCGTAAAGACTACCGACGGCCTACTCGCTTTATCCAATTCCACGTATTTTTTCCTCTTTCCGTGATTTGCAACCGCCGATTCGCCCATTGTCCGAACATCAACGGTCTTTTTGCACACTTTACACAGAAAATGCATGTTTGTTTGTCTCTGCATTCAGTGATCCAGCTTCGATATTCTTCTTCCTTCTGTAGCCACAACGGATCAAATGCGTAATTTCCCTTTGGCATGATGACAGACGCAACAGTATCGGACTTCGCCGAAGATGATAGAGCATGGCGCCCTTTGTCGGAAGTCGAACTGCGCATGCGCAAACGATAAACCGACTATTGAATTGCTTCCCTTTGCTTGAAAAGCAGACGACACGCAACACGATTCGAGAGGCGAAAATCGATGTCCGAAGTATCGTTCGCGTTTGTTCTCCGATTCGTCTTCAAATGTTACGGTCAGTTTTGGTCCGAAAACGATTTTTAAGGGGATTTCAAGGGATGGTAGGGATATCTGCAGTTTTCAAGGGCCTTTTTGACCCAGTTGAAATTTAAAGGGTTTTCAAGGGTCTTCAAGGGGCGTACGAACCCTGCAATAGGATGGTTGATCCTAGTGTGTGGGATGATAATTTTCCGAGGCCCTGGTTGCAGATGCAGACTGGCCACGTAAGTCACGAATATTACCAATATGATGGTTGAACCGTTAGTCATGAAATATCACCAATTCATGGTTTGAACCCGTTAGTCACGAATATCACCAATATGATGGTTGATCCGAGTGTGTGGGATGATAGCTGTAGGTACAGATTGGCCCTGAAGGCGATAGACAAGACAGGCAGTCTGTGGACACAGATAGACGTGGCCAGTTTCTACTGGGCGTGCTGGTAGTTTCCTTCAATGTTTTCAGTCCCGTCTTTGTGCAATCTGCTGACTTTGTCGTTAACACTGTCATCGTTTTGACCAATTTTTCTTCCACCTCAGTCAATACCGTACACCCGTAAATTGTGCCCCCCCCAAAATTTGAACCTTTCGTAATCTAAACACGAAAGATATATCCAAAGAAAAGAACATGTTAAATATATTTGATGTCTTCTTCACTTCAGTGATGACCTGCCTTGTGTCGGCTTGCGTAACTAATCAGCATCAAATAACGTGAAAATGAGCAACTGGTTACAAAAACGTGAGGCAGCCGAGTGTGAATGATGAAGCCTTTTTCTTTTTTCTTTAAATAGTTGACTGCAGAACATCATTCTGACCAGTCTATCGATCGCTAAACATACGCGAAAAACTGACAGAAGAAACTCAAACTAATAGACTGTGAAATCCTCTCCAAACTCTATCAAAACCTGTTAGGTTACCTGTGGCACAGTTTGTATCCCCCCCCCCCCCCCCCCCCCCCCCCCCCCCCCCCCCCCCCCCCCCCCCCCCCCCCCCCCCCCCCCCCCAAATCAATCCCCCCACACCAGGGCAAACACGACCAAAATCAGCCCCCTCTCCTTGGTGGTTCTTTATGCTAAACCTGTTCCATAACGTACTATCGAGGACTTCAACGTCAGAAATCAATCAACCCATCTCTTTCTCTCTCTCCTTCCTTTCTCTTCCTCTCCTATCTCGCTCTCGCTCCCCCCCCCCCCCCCCCCCCCCCCCCCCCCCCCCCCTCCCCCCCTCTCCCCTCTCTCCATCCCTCTATCCCTCTCTATATATCATCCCCCCTCTCTCTCTCTCTCCCCCCTCTCTCTCTCTCGCTCCCCTCTCTATTTCTCCCTCTCTCTCCCTTCTTCTATCTCTCTCTCCCCCTCTCTCGCACCACCTCTCTATATATATATCCCCCACTCTCTCCCCTTCTATCTCTCCCTCTCTCTCTTCCCCCCCTCTCTATATACCCCCCTCTTTCCCTCCTATCTCTCCGCCCCCTCTCTCTATATATATGCCCCCCCCCCCCCCCCCCCCCTTCTCTGTCTCCCCCTTCCTTGTATCTCTCTCGCTCGTATGTTTCTTGCTGGATTACTCAGAGCTCGTGCGCCAGCTTCCACCACTGAAACAGTTCATGCACAATGCCTGTGGGAGAAGTGACGACCGCCTCCACCACTGAAACAGTTCATGCACAATGCCTGTGGGAGAAGTGACGACCGCCTCCACCACTGAAACAGTTCATGCACAATGCCTGTGGGAGACGTGACGACCGCCTCCACCACTGAAACAGTTCATGCACAATGCCTGTGGGAGAAGTGACGACCGCCTCCACCACTGAAACAGTTCATGCACAATGCCTGTGGGAGACGTGACGACCGCCTCCACCACTGAAACAACTCATGCACAATGCCTGTGGGAGACGTGACGACATGATATCCCTCATTCCAATAACCCTTTTTTCATTGCTGTGAACCCCCACCCCCCACACCAAACTGACGGCATGGAGTGCATTTGTGTATGAGAGTATTATTTATAAAGAAATACATCTATCCATCTATCTATCTATCTATCTAAGTGTGGCGTGTGTGTGTGTGTGTGTGTGTGTGTGTGTGTGTGTGTGTGTGTGTGTGTGTGTGCGTGCGTGTGTGTGCGCGTGCGCGCGCGCGAGCGAGCGTACGTACGTGCGTGCGTGTGTACAAAACATGTGTAACACTCCCCATTCCCATTCTGAGAAGCCCCGGGCGCAAGTGGCTTTTGGTGGCGGTGCAGGTACAATGTTTTCCCACCACCAGCCAGCGAGACATGTTGATAGAAATGGAACCCCCCTGTCTCCCCCCCCCCCCCCCCCCCCCCCCCCCCCCCCCCCCCCCCCCCCCCCCTTAACAAGAGGTAGCGGCTACGGTACAGGATAATTAGGTCATTGACCTACTTTTCTCTTGTCCTTTGGCTCATGCTTTTTTTCCTCCTCTCCATGAGTACCCCCCACCCCCCTCCCCTCCCTTAACAAGCCCGCCCCGTCCAATTCATATCAGGCCCACTTTTGCTCCACAAGGTCAGATGTTTTATTCTCTGATCGCTGGGTGGTCCGCACTCCCCCTTTCTTTTTCCCAGGCCACCTTCTTTCTTTCTTTCTTTACTTTTCTTTCTCTTTTTTTCCTTTTTTTTTTTTTCTTTTTTATTTCTCTTTTTTTTCTTTTTTTTTTAAATCTGCCGGACCGGCTCTAGTTTTTATTTTGCGTCATGGGGAAAAAAAAGGAAACATCCTATTTTATGATGGGGAGAGGCAACTGCCCTGCTTCCTTGGCCCTTCTATATCCGCATGAGAGAGAGAGAGAGAGAGAGAGAGAGAGAGAGAGAGAGAGAGAGAGAGAGAGAGCGGAGTGGAGTGTGTGTGTGTGTGTGTGTGTGTGTGTGTGTGTGTGTGTGTGTGTGTGTGTGTGAGCGCGCGCACGCACGCGCGCGCAGGAGAGAGAGAGAGAGAGAGAGAGAGAGAGAGAGAGAGAGAGAGAGAGAGAGTATGCATGCAGAGACTTAACTGAAACAAATACTTTACAAGAGAATGAACTGGTAATGCTGAAAATACGAGAGTGGAAAAGAAAAAAAAAACAAAAAAAAAAAAAAAAAAAAGGAAAAAAAAAAAAAAAAAGAGGAGGGGGGGAGGGTTCGGAGAGGGGTGCGCCGGAGGGGAAACAGAATCAGAACGGGGAAAAAAAATGTATGTTTGCTTGTACAACAAAATGTCTATTGTGGAAGATCCTGAAGGTGGCCATGCTACGGATATGTTCTGGGGGATGCTCTGGATAGTCCCTCTTTACTAATTAAAGGACTCCATCCTCACGACTTGTTTCTTTTTTCCTTCCTTCCTTCGTCAATTTCAGATACCCACCCAGTATACAGCATGCATGCTTATACGACACAAAACGTCCATCGCGGAAGTTCCAAAAGGTGGCCATGTATTGGCACGTTCTGACAGATGTTCTGGATTGTCCCTCGTTACTAATTCAAGGAACCCACTCTCACGACTTCCTTCTTTGTTCCTTCGTTCATCGGTGCAAGACTCCTATCCAGTACATATACCAAATTATCCAGCAAATACCAAACTTGATCTACCAAAATGTATATATCTCTCCGGGAAAAAAAAAGAAAAGAAACAAAGGGGAAAAAAAAAAACAACCTTAGGAGTTATTACCATGAAATATCACCATTTCTGGGGGAGCCGGGTGGAGGGGTGGAGGAGTAAGGCATGGTAAGGTAATGTTGCTTAGAGCCCTGCCGACTGCAAAGGGCATATCAGGGCTGTCAGGGCCTTGAAGTCAATTAGTTAGTAGAGCGTAGAGTAATAGTTAGAGAGCGTAGAGCAGACATGATCATGTGCACGTGTACCGGTATCGCTTGCACACCAGCGCGATGTGCTTCTACATGAAGGACCTCTGTCAATGCCAACGGTCACAGCAAGCTCCTCGTCTTTTACTTGCCTCTCTCTCTCCCCATGTCTCAATGATTTTTTTTTTTTTTTTTTTTTTTTTGGGGGGGGGGGGGGGGGGGGGGGGGGGGCTTGGCTTCTGCTATTGTACATAATTTCTTTGCTGAAATTTTATTCTGTATTTCGTTCTCTTCTTTTATATATATACATATTTTTTTTTCCTCCCTTTTTCATTATCAAGGAGAGTTGTACCAATGTCTGTCTCCAATGTCTCTCCCTCCCTTCCCCCCCCCCCCCCCCCCCCCCCCCCCCCCCCCCCCCCCCTTTTCTGTCTGCATTCTTTATTCATTGCTTACCGTACGTGTGCGATAATTCTCTTTTTTCCATTAATGAACTTATCCATGTTACTATGTTCTCTTTTCTGTTCCAACGAACCCCCCTTTTCAGATTCCATGCCTTTCGTTTCAGATTCCATGCCCCCCTTTTTAATACCCTTGAACACCACCAACACCCCCTTTCATGTAATAATACTATTGTCTCTCTATACTGTAGGACACCACCAACACCCCCTTCATGT
>JADBJO010002587.1:105000-110000 GCA_016801955.1 Conus betulinus | reverse complement strand
AATGGTGGCCATATCTCCCCTCACTGTGGAATGGTGGGCCATATCTGCCCTCACTGTGGAATGGTGGCCAGATCTGCCCTCACTGCAGAATGGTGGCCATATCTGCCCTCACTACGAAATGGTGGCCATATCTGCCCTCACTGTGGAATGGTGGCCATATCTGCCCTCACTGCAGAATGGTGGCCATATCTGCCCTCACTGTGGAATGGTGGCCAGATCTGCCCTCACTGTGGAATGGTGGCCAGGTCTGCCCTCACTGCGGAATGGTGGCCATATCTATCCTCACAGTGGAATGGTGGCCAGATCTGCCCTCACTGCAGAATGGTGGCCATATCTGCCCTCACTGCAGAATGGTGGCCATATCTGCCCTCACTGTGGAATGGTGGCCATATCTATCCTGACTGTGGAATGGTGGCAATATCTGCCCTCACTGCTGAATGGTGGCCATATCTGCCCTCACTGCGAAATGGTGGCCATATCTGCCCTCACTGTGGAATGGTGGCCAGATCTGCCCTCACTGCGGAATGGTGGCCACATCTCCTCTCACTGCAGAATGGTGGCCATATCTTCCCTCACTGCAGAATGGTGGCCTTATCTGCCCTCACTGCAGAATGGTGGCCATATCTGCCCTCACTGCGGAATGGTGGCGATCTGATGATCTCACAGCGAAGACTCTGAAGTGCTAGAGACTTCACCCTACCCGTACCTCTTTCCCAGTTCTTACAAACAGGTTTGTGGGGATGGTGCTTCTAGTTCTTGTGAATCAGAGAGACAAGGTGCGTGTGTGTGTGTGTGTGTGTGTGTGTGTGTGTGTGTGTGTGTGTGTGTGTGTGTGTGTGTACTGTGTGTGTGCGTATATGTGTGTGTGCATGCGCGCGCATGCGAGTAAGTTATACTAGATCTTATATAGGTCACAAACCTCTGTGCGCGCGCGCGCGCGCGCGCGTGCGTGTGTGCGTGTGCGCGCGCGCGCATGCGTGTTAATTATGCTAGGTCTTATACAGGTCACAAACCTGTGTGTCTGTGTGTGTGCGTGCGTGCATGCATGCGTGCGTGGGCCCGCGCAAACATGTAAGTTATACTAGGTCTTATATAGGTCACAAACACAAACCTGTGTGTGTGTGTGTGTGTGTGTGTGTGTGTGTGTGTGTGTGTGTGTGTGTGAACGCGCGCACATGCATGCATGTGTGTAAATGTATGTATAGTTTTCCTCCCTTCTCTCTCATGAAAACATTATCTCCAACTGTCAACATGCCAATCACCAGAGCTCTCCCTCTCTCTCTCTCTCTCGCTCGCTCTACTACTGGCCTCATTTAGTTTTCCTTGTGAGAAGGGGGTGGGAGAGAGGGAGGGGGGATACGGGGGGGGGGGGGGGGGGGGGAGGAGAGCAGTGCATCATCATCATCAACAACACAATACGTTTCGGGTGGGGGGACCCTTTTTCTGAAACTTTCTCCAACTGATGTGACCGGAAGAAACGTTCTACGTCCTCCACCTGGATCATAACTGACTAAGCGACTCCATCCACCGAGAAAAGCTCAGAAACGCACATCCCACCCCACCCTCACCCTACCCTAGGGCGACAACGGCAACGACGACGTCGGAAACTAGAACAACAGCAGCAGCAGCCCGCCTCACATGACAATGATGAAACTCCTGGCCGAAGCTGAACTCTCTCTCTCTCTCTCTCTCTCTCTCTCTCTTCTCTCTTTGTCGTCGGTGGGTGGCGGCAGCAGCAGCAGCCGTGACTCTCCCTGGTTCCAAGCCAATAACCAACCGCACCCATGATGATGATGATGATGACATCCGCCTTTCCTGCTCCTCTTCCACCGCTGCTGTTGTTGCCGTTTGGCTTTTCTTTGTTGTGCGTGCTGTGTCTTTTCTTCTCTCTCTCTCTCTCTCTCTCCTCTTTTTTTTTTTTTTTTTTCCCCTCCTGCCCTTCCTTCTTGTGTTGAACCCTCGTCAATCTTCCCCGTGTCGGTAATTACGGAGAGCCCCTCGCTAGGCCTAGTTGGCTGGTGGTTGGTTGGTTGGTTGGGTTGGTTGGTGACTGGCGCGGAGGATCAATACCTAGAAGTAGGTCAGTCCTGCCCTGCAATCTGTACTCCAGATCACACTATGGAGGGGAGGGGAATCCGGGAGAGGGAAAAAAAAAAAAAAAAAAAAAAAAAAAAAGAAATACCAGCTTCCCGTGGATGACTGCCTGCCTGCCTGACTGGCTGACAACAGTTGGGGGATTCCAGTCACACGTAGTGGTCGGCTAGAGTTGTGTTGTGCTGTGCTGTGCTGTGCTGTGCTGTGCTGTGCTGTGCTGTGTGTGTGTGCTGTGCCGTGCCGTGTTATGCTGTGTGTGTGACAACAACAGTTGGGGGATTCCAGTCACACGTAGTGATCGGCGAGAGTTGTGTGTTGTGTGTGCTGTGCTGTGCTGTGCTGTGCTGTGCTGTGCTGTGTTGTGTTGTTGTGTTGTGCTGTGCCGTGCCGTTATTATGTGTGTGTGTGTGACAACAACAGTTGGGGGATTCCAGTCACACGTAGTGGTCGGCTAGAGTTGTGTTGTGTTGTGTTGTGCTGTGCTGTGCTGTGCTGTGCTGTGCTGTGCTGTGCTGTGCTGTGTTGTTGTGTTGTGCTGTGCCGTGCCGTGTTATGCTGTGTGTGTGACAACAACAGTTGGGGGATTCCAGTCACACGTAGAGGTCGGCTTGTGTTGTGTTGTTGTTGTGCTGTGCTGTGCTGTGCTGTGCTGTGCTGTGTTGTGTTGTTGTGTTGTGCTGTGCCGTGCCGTGTTATGCTGTGTGTGTGACAACAACAGTTGGGGAATTCCTGTCACACGTAGTGGTCGGCTAGAGTTGCAACGTGTTGTGGTGTGTGTGTGTGTGTGTGTGTGTGTGTGTGTGTGTGTGTGTGTGTGTGTGTGTGAGAGAGAGAGAGAGAGAGAGAGAGAGAGAGAGAGAGAGAGAGAGAGAGAGAGAGAGAGAGAGAGAACAACAGTTGGGGGATTCCAGTCACACGTAGAGGTCGGCTTGTGTTGAGTTGTGTTGTGTTGTGTTGTGTTGTGTGTGTGTGTGTGTGTGTGTGTGTGTGTGTGTGTGTGTGTGTGTGTGTGTGTGTGTGTGTGTGTGTGTGTGTGTGTGTGTGTGTGTGTGTGTGTGTGTGTGTGTGCGTGCGTACGTGTGTGTGCGTGTGTGATGTGGTGGTGTGTGTGTGTGTGTGTGTGTGTGTGTGTGTGTGTGTGTGTGTGTGTGTGTGTGTGTGTATGCGTGCGTGCATGGGTGCATGGATGTGCGCATGCATGTGTGTTGTGCGCGCGCGAGTGCATGTGCGTGTGTGCGTGTCACATCCAGATCTGCTGATGTGTCAACTCGTCGATACGGTCATACTAGCTGCTATCGACTTTTGAGAAGGCAGCCATCCTTGATAAAAGGGGGATACCCCCCCCCCCCCCCCTCCCAATTTAAAATGTTTACCAATGAGAATGAGGATGCTGAAGATGATGGTATGGATTTCCATTCAAATCTGAGACTGCATGACAGGGCTGTACTCTACGCTTACTTTCATAACACGTATCCCGGCGTCAACCATGCCCGAGAGATACAGACACCTGCTGTGTTGGTCAGGGAATTTGAGCAACACTGTCAGAGATGCATCCTTGTAGAGAATGAAACTCGACTGTGTGGTTCACAGTCTTCCCAACTGAGCCCGTAGCAAACTCAGCTCTAGTTATGAGCCAGTTGGGGCAGAAAAATCCCTCAGGGCTCTGATGGGAATTGAACCCACGACCTCCCAGCCAGGACTCCGCGATGCTAACCCACTTCGCCACGGTGGCTGGTAAGATAGGATGGATACCTTGTCTGCCCTCAAGGGCCTCTGGCCAATAGGACGTCAACTTCAACCTTCCACTTCCAAACTGAATTGAGAAAGTACCAAGACCAGCAAGCACCAGAATCAGCAGAATGGATTTCACATCATTCACTGACAGACTGAATGAAGCACCGCACATCATTCACCGACAGACTGAATGAAGCACCGCACATCATTCACCAACAGACTGAATGAAGCACCGCACATCATTCACCAACAGACTGAATGAAGCACCGCACATCATTCACAGACAGACTGAATGAAGCACCGCACATCATTCACCAACAGACTGAATGAAGCACCGCACATCATTCACCGACAGACTGAATGAAGCACCACACATCATTCACCAACAGACTGAATGAAGCACCGCACATCATTCACCAACAGACTGAATGAAGCACCGCACATCATTCACCAACAGACTGAATGAAGCACCACACATCATTCACCAACAGACTGAATGAAGAACCGCACATCATTCCATGACAGACTGAATGAAGCACCGCACATCATTCACCGACAGACTGAATGAAGCACCGCACATCATTCACCGACAGACTGAATGAAGCACCGCACATCATTCCATGACAGACTGAATGAAGCACTGCACATCATTCACCGACAGACTGATGAAGCACCGCACATCATTCACCAACAGACTGAATGAAGCACCGCACATCATTCCATGACAGACTGAATGAAGCACCGCACATCATTCCATGACAGACTGAATGAAGCACCGCACATCATTCACCAACAGACTGAATGAAGCACCGCACATCATTCCATGACAGACTGAATGAAGCACCGCACTTCATTCACTGACAGACTGAATGAAGCACCGCACATCATTCACCAACAGACTGAATGAAGCACCGCACATCATTCAATGACAGACTGAATGAAGCACCACACATCATTCACCGACACACTGAAATAAGCACCGCACATCATTCAATGACAGACTGAATGAAGCACCACACATCATTCACCGACAGACTGAATGAAACACCGCACATCGTTCCATGACAGACTGAATGAAGCACCACACATCATTCACCGACAGACTGAATGAAGCACCGCACATCATTCCATGACAGACTGAATGAAGCACCGCACATCATTCCATGACAGAC
>JADBJO010002587.1:47500-102500 GCA_016801955.1 Conus betulinus | reverse complement strand
GACCTCTTCTTCCCCTCCACACCCCCCACCTTTTTTTGTTTGTTTGTTTGTTTGTTTTGCTTTGATCTTTGCTTGTTTATTATTGAGATACAACATTCTGTGAAGGCTGTTACCGAGTGGTTTTACAGAGCTCAACAGCATCTGAGCTCATCAAACTGGCGTCGTCGAGATGTCCGCATTTCCTTTCATGTTTACATCAATACGTGTGTGTGTGTGTGTGTGTGTGTGTGTGTGTGTGTGTGTGTGTGTGTGTGTGTGTGTGTGAGTGACCCTCTCTCCGCCCCCTCCTCCATCCACCCAACGTGGCACGCGTGGGATGTCAATCAGTCAGTCCTTTCGTCTGAAAAGCCCAGCAGTCAGATCACCCACCAATAGAGGTCTAGTGGGAAGCAGAGGGGGGGGGGGGGGGGGGGGGGGGGGGGGGGGGTGGGGGGGGGGGGGGGGGGGGGAAAAAAACCCTCTGACCCAATCCAGACTGGAATCATGAATCCCAGATTCTCTCGCTTCTAGGACAGTGTGCTAATGCCACTGTTTGTTTCTTTAAACACAGATCACAGCGCAGAGTGCAAATGTTAGAATGCGGTAGTTGTAAGAGCAGACGCAAGATGCGTGCACGTGTGTGTATAGAGAGAGAGGTGAGGATGGCGATAGAGTGCTGGTGGAGTGGGGCGGGAAGGGGAGGTGGGGGGCGAGGACGAATGCAAGAAGAAACAGCCAGCCAAAGGAAGCTGGCGGAAAGCGAATGGTAACGCCTTGAACCCTAGTGGAGGAGATACCTGCCTCCTGTGGCCAACATCTGAACCCCCCACTGGGAGAGACTCCCACCTCCTGTGGCCAACATCTGAACCCCACTGGGTGAGATTCTCGCCCCCTCTGGCCAACATCTTAACTCTACTGGGAGAGATTCCCTCCTCCTGTGGCCAACATCTGAACCCCACTGGGAGAGATTCCTGCCTCCTGTGGCCAACATCTGAACCTCACTGGAGAGATTCCCGCCTCCTCTGGCCAACATCTGAACCCTACTGCGAGAGACTCCCGCCTCCTGTGGTCAACATCTGAACTCTACTGGGAGAGATTCCTGCCTCCTGTGGCCAACATCTGAACCCCACTGGGAGAGATTCCCGCCTCCTCTGGCCAACATCTGAACCCTACTGCGAGAGATTCCCGCCCTCCTCTGGCCAACATCTGAACTCTACTGGGAGAGATTCCCGCCTCCTGTGGCCAACATCTGAACCCCACTGGGAGAGATTCCCGCCTCCTCTGGCCAACATCTGGACAATCCAGTGAAGATGACGATATCCAATAAATACAGCGCTCTCTCTCTCTCCTCTCTGACGATATGAATAAATACATCTCTCTCTCTCTCTGATGATATGAAATAAATACAGCTCTCTCTCTCTCTCTCTCTCTCTCTGACGATATGAAATAAATACAGCTCTCTCTCTCTCTCTGACGATATGAAATAAATACATCTCTCTCTCTCTCTCTCTCTCTGACTTTCACACTGTCATTTACTTTCTACGATGCTCCCAGATGGGGCCATGGCCTCATTGAATAAATTATCATTCATTCATTCCATCTCTCTCTCTCTCTCTCTCTGATTTTCACACTATCATTTACTTTTTACAGATTGTGTCCTTCAGATGGGGGCCATGGCCTAATTGAATAAATAATCATTCATTTCATTCATTCATTCTCTCTCTCTCTATCTCTCTCTCTCTCTCTCACACTGATTTTCACATTGTCATTTACTTTTTGCAAATTGACCCCTTCAGATGGGGCCATGGCCTAATTGAATAAATCATCATTCATTTCATTCATTCATTCTCTCTCGCTCTCTCTTGTTGTTGATTTTCACATTGTCATTTCCTTTTTGCAGACTGACCCCTTCAGATGGGGCCATGGCCTTATTGAATAAGTTATCATTCATTCATCCCCCCCCCCCCCCCCCCCCATCCCCCATGGTCCAGACCGGCCGGACCTCCGCACTGCAGCCCGATTCATACCACCACGGTCCTGCCTGACTGGGGGACTCTGGCTCCTTTCACCCTGACTCTCTCTCTCTCTCTTTCTTACAACTTGGGCCCTCTCTCACAACTGGCATAGATCCCTACAGCCATCCAACAAGCCCTTCTCATACAACTGGCATAGATCCCTACAGCCATCCAACAAGCCCTTCTCATACAACTGGCACAGATCCCTACAGTCATCCAACAAGCCCTTCTCATACAACTGGGCACAGATCCCTACAGCCATCCAACAAGCCCTTCTCATACAACTGGCACAGATCCCTACAGCCATCCAACAAGCCCTTCTCATACAACTGGCACAGATCCCTACAGCCATCCAACAAGCCCTTCTCATACAACTGGCATAGATCCCTACAGCCATCCAACAACCCCTTCTCATACAACTGGCATAGATCTCTACAGCCATCCAACAACCCCTTCTCTCACAACTGGCATAGATCCCTACAGCCTTTCAACAAGCCTTCTCATAAAACTGGCATAGATTCCTACAGCCTTTCAACAAGCCTTCTCATAAAACTGGCATAGATTTCTACAGCCATTCAACATACCTTCTCATAAAAACTGGCATAGGTCTCTACAGCCATCCAACAATGGGAGGAAAGAAAGAAAATGAAAATGAAAAAAAAAAAAAAAAAAAAAGAAAAGAAAAGAAAAGAAAGAAAAGAGAGAAAAGAAAGAAAGAGAGAAAAAGTAAAAATAAATAAATAAATAAATAAATAACAAAATAAAAAAGAGGAAAGAACAAATGTTGGCCTAAGGGTCAGGCACAGGGCACACGGGCACCAGTACAAACTACAGGCTGGTGGTGATGGTGGTCTTACTTTGGCATTTGTCCCGCACTCGTGTGTCGCGCGGACTGACCAGTCAGGCTTTCTGTTCGGACTGCGAGGTGGGGGGGGGGGGGGGGGGGGGGGGGGGTGATGGGGGAGCCGAAAAACTTTTGGGGGGGCGGGGTGACGGGGATGGGATAACATGGGGGGGGGGGGGGGGGGGGGGCGAAAAAGATTGGGGTGGGGTGTAGGGGGTGTGGGGAGAGACAGGGAACCAAATGTATGTAGGGTGTAAGAGAAGCGTCAACAGCAGTACCCTTCTGACCCCAGTCCCACCCTCTCCGTCATCTTCCCTTCCTGATCATCTCTTATTGGCCTGTGCAAACTTCCAGTATCTCTCTCTCTCTCTCTCTCTCTCTCTCTCTCACTCACTCACACACACACACACACACACACACACACACACACACACACACACACACACACACACGCACACACCAGGGTTCATACGGACTTGGAGAAACAAAATTCCCAACCTTAGCACCGGTTTTCCCAACCATGTAACATCTCACACACATATGATAACGGCAGGTTTAAAAAAAAAAAAAAAAAGCTTGAATGCACGCAAAAGTCGATCAATGGCGATCTTCTTGGCAAGCACAGTAACTCTTGACAGCAAATGGTTACACTCCGTAAGTAGAGCAACTGTCAGTTGCGATGTCGGCGATTTCGGACAACCAGTAATTATTTGTTTGCGCCTTTGTTGTTTGGTTTTCTATCTCTTTGGTTTTGACGATGCTTGTTTGAGTTTTTGAAGATGCTTGTTCAATTTTCCCAAACCTTCCTGACCCACAGACACCAAAAGCCATTTTTCCCAAACTTTCACAACTGGGAAAAGGACCATCCGTTTATTCCAAACCCTTCCAACTATTCCCAACCTGTGGGAAGCCTGCACACACACACACATGGATGGACTCTTTTGAGCTATTATTATTCGACAATGTCTTTCACACTACTTAAAGCAAATAAGAATATAGGTTTCTGGATTCTGGATTTGACATTAGAAAAGTAGTTAGACTCAGAATTAAAAACTTACTTTGAGAATATTTCGACAGGGTCGCCCTGTAAACAATCAGATCCTGACAACTGTTCACCCCACACAACAGTCACCCCATCAGGCCTCGCTGCCACAACAGCAACAGTGAGCTGAAGAAGACAGGGCGACCCTGTCGAAATACTCTCAAAGTTTTTGATTCTAACTACTTTTCCAATACTTAAAACAAAATTCCATTTGACCTCCACACATTTGTCCCACGAAGTTAAGAATCTTTTAGAAACAACCAAACCATATTATCACTTTATGTGTTTTTGATGTATGAACTTCCCTATCTCGATTGTTTATTGTTTTTGTTTGCCCCCCCCCCCCCCCCCCCCCCCCCCCCCCCCCCCCCCCCCCCCGTCCCCCCCCCCCCCCCCCCCCCCCCCCCCCCCCCCCCCCCCCCCCCCCCCCCCCCCCCCCCATTTGCATGGCACTGCATGTCAGCCAAACTCCAAATCCTATGCATATATACAGTGATCCAGCCAGTCTACCCGTGACTGTCACCAACTCCTATGCATATATACAGTGATCCAGCCAGTCTGCCCGTGACTGTCACCAAATCCTATGCATATATACAGTGACCCAGCCAGTCTGCCCATGACTGTCACCAACTCCTAATCATATATACAGTGATCCAGCCAGTCTGCCCGTGACTGTCACCAACTCCTAATCATATATACAGTGATCCAGCCAGTCTGCCCGTGACTGTCACCAAATCCTATGCATATATACAGTGACCCAGCCAGTCTGCCCATGACTGTCACAAGTCTTGACAGGACAACTGGTTCCAGCAATAGAACTTCCACTAGGCCTCTCCTCAAAGGCCAGCACACCCACGCATGCACGCAGGCATGCACCCCTCAACGGTCCCCCCCACCACCACCACCAAAACACACACATCAGCGCAAGCATTTAACGAGTACAAGCACACTAGCCTTGAATATCTTCCTCCTGAGATGCGCTGTCAGAAACCGGCAGCCCCTGTGCCATGCTGATGATCAGACCTGTTTCTACTACAGCTGCTGGTGTATTTCTCCATCACAGCAGACCTCTTTCTACTACAGCTGCTGCTGGTGTATTTCTCCATCACAGTAGACCTCTTTCTACTACAGCTGCTGCTGGTGTATTTCTCCATCACAGCAGACCTCTTTCTACTACAGCTGCTGGTGTATTTCTCTATCACAGCAGACCCGTTTTCTACTACAGCTGCTGCTGGTGTATTTCTCCACCACAGCAGACCTCTTTCTACTACAGCTGCTGCTGGTGTATTTCTCCATCACAGCAGACCTCTTTCTACTACAGCTGCTGCTGGTGTATTTCTCCATCACAGCAGACCTCTTTCTACTACAGATGCTGGTGTATTTCTCCATCACAGCAGGCCTGTTTCTACTACAGCTGCTGGTGTATTTCTCCATCACAGCAGACCTCTTTCTACTACAGATGCTGGTGTATTTCTCCATCACAGCAGGCCTGTTTCTACTACAGCTGCTGGTGTATTTCTCCATCACAACAGACCTGTTTCTACCACAGCTGCTGCTGGTGTATTTTCTCCATCACAATATGCCTACTTTCCTAAAAATGGGTGTACACATACATCTTCCACACTGGTGAATTTTGTGTAAAAGCAGGGGGTCCCTGCTCCTGTTCCCGCGTCAGTCATCCAGACGCAAGATTCCACGCATGATGTTGCATGAGTCGTCACTTTGGTTGAAGCGCTCGAACACAATGGTTATACACCTCAAGTGCAGCTACAGTTCAATAACTTCGTCTCCAGATCTTTTTCAGACATTTTTTCCGGTTCGTCTCATTCATCATATTTTCGCTAAACATGTGTACAGAATACGGCGAGATTGTACGGGTAAACAGGGCTGAATATGATACAGCATAGCTTGGTTATTCCTTGAAGGCTGAAACCACAGTGAACTGTGAGAGAGGGATTTAAAGTGAAACAATGAAAAAGCTGATGACCTGTTCTTCATCGTGTCAGTCTCATTAACGCCCTGATAAATGGTCCTCATGTTTGCATACCAAAGTCCCCACTTCAGAATAACACCGTCAGCGTCACGCCGCTGGCTCTTTCCTGCTCACGTTTTTCATGAGAAGTTGGGACCCCCATTCTTGCTCGACTCTTGCTGCCCTCTACGACCACCACAGTACATCTAATGATATGGCAGCGTCATAGGACTCTTGCTGCACTCTAAGGCCGCCACATATAATGAATGATATGGCAGCGTCATAGCACTCGGTCTGAAAGACAGACAGGGGAGAAACGCCTCTGGGAGTTCTCTAAAGACCAGACATCATGCATTAACAGCAAAAAAAAAAAAAAAAAAAAAAAAAAAAAAAAAAAAAAAATGCTGATTTCATATTTACATTTTTGTATCCAAACTTTTTATAACAGTCCCCCTACCTGGCTTTAACAGGTTGTTGGGCATACTGATTTACCATGGGTGGATTGTCTTCACTCTCACCATTCCTGACATCTACCATAGGTGGATCGTATTGACTCTCACCATTCCTGACATCTACCATGGGTGGATCGTCTTGACTCTCACCATTCCTGACATCTACCACAGGTGACTCTCACCATTCCACAGACATTCTACCACCAGGGTGACTCTCACCATTCCTGACATCTACCACAGGTGACTCTCATTCCTACCTACCAGGGTGACTCTCACCATTCCTGACATCTACTACTCATGACCTCACATTCCTGACATCTACCATGGGTGACTCTCACCATTCCTGACATCTACCATGGGTGACTCTCACCATTCCTGACATCTACCATGGGTGACTCTCACCATTCCTACCATGGGTGACTCTCATCACCATGGGTGTCTCTGACACTCTCACCATTCCTGACATCTACCATGGGTGACTCTCACCATTCCTGACTACCACAGGTGACTCTCACCATGACATCTACCATGGGTGTCTCTCATCATTCCTGACATCTACCATGGGTGACTCTCATCATTCCTGACATCTACCATGGGTTCTCTCTCATCATTCCTGACATCTACCACAGGTGACTCTCACCATTCCTGACATCTACCATGGGTGACTCTCACCATTCCTGACATCTACCACAGGTGACTCTCACCATTCCTGACATCTACCATGGGTGTCTCTCATCATTCCTGACATCTACCATGGGTGGATCGTCTTGACTCTCACCATTCCTGACATCTACCATGCGTGACTCTCACCATTCCTGACATCTACCATGGGTGACTCTCACCATTCCTGACATCTACCACAGGTGACTCTCACCATTCCTGACATCTACCATGGGTGTCTCTCATCATTCCTGACATCTACCATGGGTGGATCGTCTTGACTCTCACCATTCCTGACATCTACCATGGGTGACTCTCACATTCCCTGACATCTACCATGGGTGACTCTCACCATTCCTGACATCTACCACAGGTGACTCTCACCATTCCTGACATCTACCATGGGTGACTCTCACCATTCCTGACATCTACCATGGGCCGATTGTCTTCACTCTCACCATTCCTGAAGACAACATCCTGCTTTCCCTGTACTATGCCCTAACAGAGTGGCAATCTTTTTTTTCTTCTTTACCTATGCATTTTGCTATTTAACTGAAAAAAATAAAATAAAATAAACAAAATGCTCGAGAAAGGTTTAAAACCAACAATGAGTGGAGTAATCCCAAGTTATGTTAATGAACCAAGGCACACACCGTCAGTGATGGGTCTTGACCCTGAAATGATTTATGTCCTGACCCTTAAATGATTTATCTGTCTTGTGAAAATTGGGGTCACACATGGTCCTATCACATTTCTCGCTTTTAAACACCTAGGTTGGACGACTTCAAGCCTTTCTCTCTCTCTCTCTCTCTCTCTCTCTCTCTCTCTCTCACACACGCACACAGAGTTGCATGCATGCGCATGCGTGCGTGCACACACACACACACACACACACACACACACACACACACACTGAGAAGATTCTTTATCATTCATGTTAATGATATACACCCAACTGACCAAGGACATCACCGTTGCGCGATCAGTTTGGAAAGGGGAAACAAGAATACACAACTACAGAAAAAACAAACATATGCAGCCGCTGCGAGTTGCACACATCTCATGACAACCTCATGCCCACGAAAATCCTCCCTCAACTGCCTTCTCTAGACTGAACACTCGCACTCCCTAAATAACAGTGTGTATGTGAAAACAACGAGCGTCCTTCGCTGTCCCATCAGTGCATGTGTAAACGCCGATGGTCCTACCCCCCCCCCCCCCACACCCTCCACTTCAACACCGCCCACCCACACCTCCCCACCCCTCCAACTCACTCACCTTGCCTCCCCACCCCTCCAACTCACTCACCTTGCCAATCATTTCCTCCCCGTCTCTCTCTCTCTCCCAACCACCCCTCCCCCCCCCCCCCCCCCCCCCCTCTCTATCCACCTTCAAGGACACTCCTCCACAAAAACATGGCGCACGCGCGCACTGGTGAGGTGGCAGGCCAACAGAAGGCAGGCAGGCGCGCGCGCGCGCGCATACACACACACACGCACACACACACACACAGAAGCCAGGCAGGCGGCCATAGCTCCAGAAGCTTCCGACCAGTTGACCACTTGACCATTCTCCCCCCATCCCCACCCCTCGCCCTACCTCTTCCTCCCCAGCCCTCCCGTCCTCTCCCTCTCCTGTTCACCCCCTTGCACTACTGACTGGGTCTGTGCAGTGTAGTGTAGTAGTGGGCGCCAAGTTCAGGAGGCTAGGCGCATGGAGCACAGAAGTATGCCACGTAGGGAGTGGCCACCCACCCCACCTCACCCCTCCACACCCCACTCCACCCCCCCCCCCCTTCCCCATCTTCCCCACCACCCCCCTCCTCTCCCTCCATCTCCCTTCCTTTGAACTTGTGTAGAAGACCCTAGAATCTGTGGAAGGTGAAGGGGGGGGGGGGGGGGGGGGCACGCTGTTGAAAAGAGGGTGTTTAGTTGGTGAGTGAGAGCCAATAGCGCTCCCCCCCCCCCCCCCTCTCTCTCTCTCTCTCTCTCTCTCTCACACACACACACACAGATGGGTAAACGTGGTTATAAGAACCGAGATAAATGTGTGTGTGTGTGTGTGTGTGTGTGTGTGTGTGCAAAACCGTAACAGGTTGACTGTTAATTACTTCCTTTTAATTAATCTCTAAAACTTGCCATCTCCACCCACCTAACCCCATCCTCCACTACCTGCCCACCCCCCCCCCCCCCCACCCGAAACAAAAAAAAAAAAAAAAAAAAAAAAAAAAAAATCAGAAACTGCGCATCACAGAGTGAGCAGGGGTAGGGTGTGCGTGTGTGTGTATATATGCGTGTGAGCCAATGACAAGAAATTCCTCCATACTGTTGTTGTTCACTACCTTCAGTCCTAAGTCACTTTAAAATGTTCAGGACTCCGATGACTTCCAGCCTCAACACCACAGTGAAGTAAATATCCATCCACTCAAGGCCAACCCAAGCCTTAGAGAGAGCGAGCAGACTACTGGCCTGTGGATGTTTTTTGGCTCAGGAGGTGGAAGGGTGAAGAGGGTGAGGGAGGAGGGGGGGAGGTGGGGGTCAGGGGTCAGTGAGCTTGGGGAGGGCAGGGAGGGCCCGCCTGCTCTTTCTGCCTCCACTCATCCATCTCTCTCTCTTCCTTTCTCTCTCCACTCATTCATCTCCCTCCCTCCCTCTCTCTCTCCCCCCCTCCCACCCATCCATCTCTCTCTCTCTCTCTCCACTCATCCACCTCTCTCTCCCTCTCTCTCTCTCTGCTCATCCACCCTCTCTCTCTCTTACTTTCTTCCTTTCACTCTCTCTCCCCCACTCATCCCACCTCTCTCTCTCTCCACTCATCCATCTCTCTCTCACTCATCCACCTCCCTCTCTCTCCACTCATCTACCTCCCCTCTCTCTACACTCATCCACCTCTCTCTCTCCCCCCCACTCATCCACATCTCCCCCCCCCCCCCCCCCACTCATCCACCTCTCTCTCTCCCCACTCATCCACCTCTCTCTCTCTCTCTCCCCACTAATCCACCTCTCTCTCTCTCTCTCTCTCTGTGCAGCCCAGGCGGTTCACTCACTACACTACGTCAGCCAGTGCCGGGCGGGGAGGGAGCATAGGTACTGTGGAGGAGGGAAAATGGGCCAGTACTGAAACACACACACACACACACACACACACACACACACACACACCATTGATAGAACAGAAGCCATGGATGGCTGTGTAAGGGGAAGGGGAGAGAAGAGGGAAGGGGAGAGGAGGAAGAGGTGAGGAGGCCAAGTTGGGAAGGAGCAGGGTTGGGTGGGGGGTGGGGGGAGGTCAGGAGAAAGGAGCGTGGAGGGCGATGAGGGCAAGCAGGCATTGACCCCAGCACCTTTGTACCGTTGGCCCACTGCCAACCCACCTACTTACTGACCAGTGGCAAGCCACAACTAGTGGCCAGCCCCAGTCTCTCTGTGTGTGTGTGTGTGTGTGTGTGTGTGCAAGCTCCCAACCCTGCAACCCCACAAGCAAAAGCGAACCTCCTCCTCTCTCCACGGCCATGTACAGGGCTGGCAGAATGTAGTACAGGGGGGGGGGGGGGGGGGGGGGGGGGGTACGTGGTGGTTTCAAGAGTGCTCAGGTTTTAAATGTCCTGGATGGGTTGGGTGGGGGTGGGGGGTGGGAAAGGGAATGAGAGGGGAATGGACAGGTTGTTCCACCCCCTTATCCTTCCCTCCCTTCCTGTGTATAAAGAAGTCCTCATGGCTTGGAGAACGGGGTGGGGGGGGTTTTTTCAAATTCCATGTTACTTCTCTCATGGGGTGACCTAAAACACAACTGTCTGAGGGGGGGGGGGGGGGGGGGGGGTCTTTCAAATTCCATGTTACTCCTCTCATGGGGTGACCAAAAACACAACTGTCTGAGGGGGGGGGGGGGGGGGGGGGGGGGTTCTTTCAAATTCCATGTTACTTCTCTCATGGGGTGACCAAAAAACAACTGTGAGGGGGGGAGGGGGGGGGGGGGGGGGGGGGGGGAAGGAGGTGGGTGAGTGTTTGCGCGAGCACGTGTACGTTTAGTCATATGTGTGCGTGTGCGTGTGTGTGTGTGTGTGTGTGTGTGTGTGTGTGTGTGTACACGCACGCATACACACACACACGTTCTTAGCACCCAGTTAAGAACAGTCGCAAGCGTTCATCTCATACGTAGTACAGCCATCCAACCCATCCCACAGCTGACCAGACCAGTGCCTCACAATTTCTTTGTAATTTAAACGTCCAGTAATAGCTGCATACACAGGCTGCCACTTTGTCCACACCAGGTAATCCCACTTGGGTGTTCCACACACTTAACATGTTACCCTGACTTTGTCCACACCAGGTTATCCCATGGGGTGTTACACTTAACATGCCCTGACTTTGTCCACACCAGGTTATCCCATGGGGTGTTACACTTAACATGCCATGACTTTGTCCACACCAGGTTATCCCATGGGGTGTTACACTTAACATGCGCCACCAGGACTTTGTCCACACCAGGTTATCCCATGGGGGGTGTTACACTTAACATGCGCTGACTTTGTCCACACCAGGTTATCCCATGGGGTGTTACACTTAACATGCCCTGACTTTGTCCACACCAGGTTATACCATGGGGTGTTTACACTTAACATGCGCCGACTTTGTCCACACCAGGTTATCCCATGGGGTGTTACACTTAACATGCCCTGACTTTGTCCACACCAGGTTATCCCATGGGGTGTTACACTTAACATGCCCTGACTTTGTCCACACCAGGTTATCCCATGGGGTGTTACACTTAACATGCCCTGACTTTGTCCACACCAGGTTATACCCATGGGGTGTTACACTTAACATGCGCCTGACTTTGTCCACACCAGGTTATCCCATGGGGGTGTTACACTTAACATGCCCTGACTTTGTCCACACCAGGTTATCCCATGGGGTGTTACACTTAACATGCCCTGACTTTGTCCACACCAGGTTATACCATCGGGTGTTACACTTAACAGGCCCTGGCTGTCCACACCAGGTTATCCCATTGGGTGTTACACTTAACAGGCCCTGGCTGTCCACCCCAGGTTATCCAATCAGGTGTTACACTTACTTAACACGCCCTGGGTCTGGCTGGTTGTTATTGCTGGACGCCTAACACACACCAACAATCAATGAAGACCCTGACCCTCACAGTGCCAAGACTTTCCATCAGTACAGTGGCACATAAAACATCTGACTGACTGCTGCTGCTGCTGTTGCTTTACTGGTGTTTATTGTTTTTTTTTTTACTTTTTCTTTGGGGGGGGGGGGGGGGGGGCGCAGGGAAGAGGACAAGGGTGGTGACTAGTCGGTGATAAATGTTTCGTATTTACCAGGACCCCTCAGAATTACCTGGCAAGGGACCAGGTTACTGTGAATAATGTTTAGATCATAGCATAAATTCAATTCCCTAAACTTTCACTGCTTCCTCATCACTGGAAAGAAATTTTAGTCAAAAACAAAAAAAGAAGAAAACAGCAGCAGCGCACTACTGTCTTTCATACAAAACAAACAAAAAAAAAAAACACGCATGCACACACACACACACGCACACACCCACCCACCACCACCAGGACCAATGACAAGTATCATGCCCCAATCCACCCCCCCCCCCCCCCCCCCACACACCACACACACAAAGTGTGACTGCAAGCAGTGTGCGGCCATTCCGGTCTGAAGGGAGAGGGGGGTTGGGCGGGGGGAGTTCCTACCTGCAAGGCTCCCAACCTTTGGCAGGCGACAGAGTCAAACGCTTTGGTGTGAAGCAGGAAACAAGACAACATTCCACAGCAAGGGGCTAGCTAGCTTACGTCAAACCTTCAAAGCGGATTAAGCGGTCAATCCTCTCTTGTCTTGGCCTACCAACCAACTGGTCCCCCTTCCAGTGTTAATACCTGACTCCGCTCACCCCATGCTTCCACAAGTTCCTGTCCCACTTGCCCAAGGTACTCTATCCTCCCCCCCCCCCCCCCCCCCCCCCCACCCCTGCCGTTTTGTAAGTAAAATGCCTGTCCCTAGTGGGGCCTCTGGTGTAAACTGTTGTCCAGAGGTGTGGAAAGGAACACCTTGGGCTATGGTGGGTTTCTGTCTCCAGTGGCCTACTGCTGATGTTAGGGAATCAGCAGAACCCCATCCTTTTAAACTCTTTTTGATCAGACTCATCTGTCTGTAACCTTGAACACCGCTGTAGTTTTTAAACTTACCACTAAATCGCAATTCCTGCACCAAACACAGTGGAAAACCGGCATCTCCCCCCCCCCCCCCCCCCCCCCCCCCCCCACACACAAAACACAAAGAACTACAAAAACAGTGAAGAGGGTAAAATACAGAAGCAAAATGAAATGGAACAGTACACAACACAACACGAAACACTACAAACAAGATGTTTTGAAAGACCCAACAGATATCAGCCACACAAATGCAAATAATGAAGATTTCAAAACGCACCTTTGGACACGGGTTAAAAAAAGTTAATATATGTGTTGTTAAATCATTAAAAAAGAACTTAACTGCCAAAGACTTTCAATTTGAATCATCGCACAGGATTCTGTTACTTACTTCTCCATTAGGCAAAGAAAGAAAACCCCAAAATATGCTTCTTTGAGATTAATTTCCAAATTCTTTTTATCATCCGCTAGTCCAAGCTTTTCCTGCCCAACTTTTTACAACAATCCGGCACAAAAATGGAATAAGCTCCCATCTTGTGTTCACTGAAAAAAAAAAACAAAAAAAAAAAAACCACAATAGTTTGGGGAGGGTGGGGGGGTGTCCATTTTGTGGGGGTTTGTTTGTTTGTTTGTTTGTTTTTTTTTTAGAAAGGGGGGAAACAGTCCCCAAACTTCCAATGACTTTTTCTTTTTTTGTGTTGTTGTTGTTGTTTTTGTTTTTGTTTTTTTTCAGGATGGGACCTCAAAGTCAAACCCCCCTGACCTCTCTCTCTCCCACAACCCTCCTACCCCCCCCACTGACTTCTCTCTCTCCCACAACCCTCCTACCCCCCACTGACTTCTCTCTCTCCTGCAACCAACCCCCCCCCCCCCCCCCCCCCCCCCCCCCCCCCCCCCCCCCCCCCCCCCCCCCCCCCCCCCCCCACCCCCCCCCCCCCCCCCCCCCCACTGACTTCTCTTTCTCCCTCAACCCTCCTACCCCCCACTGACTTCTCTCTCTCTCTCCCTCAACCCTCCTACCCCCCACTGACTTCTCTCTCCCACAACCCTCCTACCCCCCACTGACTTCTCTCTCTCCCACAACCCCCTCCTACCCCCCACTGACTTCTCTCTCTCCAACAGCCCTCCTACCCCCCACTGACTTCTCTCTCTCCCACAACCCTCCTACCCCCCACTGACTTCTCTCTCTCCCACAACCCTCCTACCCCCCACTGACATCTCTCTCTCCCACAACCCTCCTACCCCCACACTGACTTCTCTCTCTCCCACAACCCTCCTACCCCCCACTGACCTCTCTCTCTCCCCAAACCCTCCTACCCCCCACTGACCCCCTCTCTCCCCCAACCCCCCCTACCCCCCACTGACCTCTCTCTCCCACAACCCTCCTACCCCCCCTCCCTCTGACTTCTCTCTCTCCCACAACCCTCCTACCCCTCCCACAACCCTCCTACCCCCCACTGACTTCTCTCTCTCCCACAACCCTCCTACCCCCCACTCTTCTCTCTCTCCCACAACCCTCCTACCCCCCCCACCCCCCACTGACTTCTCTCTCTCCCGCAACCCCTACCCCCCACTCAAAACTAGCCAACAAAAGCCTGGAATTGACTTTATACAACCTGAATAGAGTTCTAAATCAACACTGTTTCTGACTGGCTCAGGTCAACAAAGTGGTCAAATCATTCTTTGGGAGAAAACAAATCACATTTACCTAAATTATGAAGGATGCAGATACTCAACATTTCACAGCAGCCTTGTTCACCACACTGCTAGAACTATATAGTAGAAGATTGTAGAGAGACAGACACACAGACAGACAGACAGACTGACAGAGGAGAGATAGGCAAACTGAATAGAATAAGTAGCACCAAAACATCCCTCAGCGCCCATACCATGTTCTCCCCTCCATGTCTTTCTCGTCAGGCATTCATTTTTTCATTTTGCTACTGAAATGTACAATATTATGAGAATGTCTTTAAAATCTTAAACCGTAACACCTATTTCATTCACCACTAAGAAAAAAAAAAAAAACACCAGCTAGTTCAAACACAGTTCTGCTTGCTGTGATACTGGCTAAATAGCTTACAGGCAAATAAATTTCGCATCTCTACAATAATCTGTTAAAAAATGAGAGTCAGGTTAATCTGCCCATCTTGTTCCCTTTTCCAAAAAACAAAACAAAAACATTTTTTAACCGTTTCTCCATTTTTTCCCGGTATACAGATACCACATTCTCAAGAAGGCCCATAATTATTATCACGTGAGCCTATAATTACAGTCGGCTTATTTTCAATCTGGGCTTTTATTTCGCTTCTGAGCAATGTCAGACATACAAAACCACTGACTGTAAACCAATAAAGGAGAATAATTCACCTGCATATGCGCACACATGAACATGTAGCACTGCCAACACAGAATAGTAGTAAAGACAGAGAAGTTCTTCATCTGCAGGCAATATAGGAAGAAAAGATCGTCGGCATCAATTGTGAACAATTCACTTATCCAGTGACTTGAACTTGTTCAACTACTCCTCTCAGCATCAATACGATCTGCTCACAGTCAGACTATGCACAGTACCTCAGCAAAACATTCAGATTTTTACACTAAAAAATGCAGTGTACCACTGTATGTGTCTGGAGAGGAACCATAAAGTGAAATGGAAAGAAGGTAGAACTTTGCAAAGTGTGGCGACTGCAGGCAGAGATCTAAACAACTGTTAAAAGTAATTATCATGACTCCACCGAACAACATGGACAAATGAATCACAAGACAAAACACAACACGTTTCGACCTCTTAGGTCTTCTTCAGGCAAGATAAACAACACTTAGGACAACGAAAATGAAGAACAATCAATCACTTATCTTTGTCAAATTTGGCGCAAGATGGGCATTGTTTGGTGGAGTCACTATAATTTTTTTCAAATTTGCAATGGAAAGAAGTAAACATTAGATAAACTAGTAAGTAAAATAACTTGCTCCCATATTGAAAAGACCAAAAGCACACAACTCCAGACCAATGCTGGCACCAGGCATGCCTACCCCAAAATTTGCTTTCAGGGACAATTCAGACAGAAATCAGGGACAAATCCATAAAATCAGGGACAGAACAGTGTCGCCAGATTTCACTGAGAAATCACACACACACACGTCTTGCAGAAGGCAAATGAAACTCCTTTCCTCCCTTGTTGCAGACAAGGCCACTTTGCCAAGAATTCTTTTTTGAAGACACAACCTCAGTTCACGGTTGTTTACTTCTTCTTTTCACTGCTTTCTGACCCATCCGAAGAGTCAGAATCCGATTCTGTGTCGACATCATGTCTCCTCTTTGACGCTATGTTCTGACTTGAAAGTGAAAGTTAAGTTGTTTTTTTTTTTTTTGTTTTTTTTTTGCACGCATGGGTATTACGTCTACTCACTCTAGCAGACGATATTCTTGGCTCAGTTCTGTACAGCATGATAAGATCCGATTTTTAACTCCCGATTTTTTTTTTCCAGGACACACGATTTTTCTTGCCTGGGATGCGTGTTGCAAATCCGGGATTTCCGGGGCAGTGGCTTCTAAAATCAACTTTCCAGGACAAATCCCGGATGGTCAGGGACGGTAGGCATGCCTGCAGCACCCATTCAATTAACAAACATGCTGACTAAAGCCCTACAGAACACAGAACTCCCCCCTCCTCTCCTCCCACCCCATCCTCAACACCCCAACTCCCATCAAGAAAAAATAAAACAAAGCAAGCTTGCCCACATACCCTAACCTAACAATGCAGTCATGGCAACAGCAGAAAAAAAGTGCACAGACAAATCCGCATTTATTCCAAATGGGAACAACCATTTGATTTGCAAGCCAAACAAATTTTGGTGCCGCAAACAGCATGGGCTTCCAGCAACATATGCTTTAAAACCCCCCCCCCCCCCCCCCCCCCCCCCCCCCCCTACATGGAGCTTGGAAGAAACAGTTCATTTACATCTAAAGAGAATTTATAAAAGAGATTTGGGGGGAGGGGGTAAGATGATTTTCTGAAACTATTTGATTTATGGGAAAAACTTCAAAAGAAAGAATTCACAGATCAGACATACCTAAGTCAAAAGAATTTCACAATGAAGTGAGCTCATATAATGTGGATTCCACTTGGATGCCAAAGTAATGCTTTCAACTCAAAAACTTCACACAGAGATCTACACTCACTAATGGCAAAGCACAGGTTGCTTTTTTTTTTTTCCCTTTTTTTTCCCGTAAACACAGACAACATACATTCAGCACACAGAATACTCACATTAAAAAAAAAAAAAAATACATAACCAAAATAACCTACTAAAAATAACCGCTGATGACTGGCAAGTTTGACAAGAGAGTGAAACAGACAGATTGAAAGAGACCAACCCACAAGAGCATGTGTTTGTACACATACACTGACATCTGAGGAATGGAGACCCCCCAATTGAGAAACAAACCTAACATTTCCAGCACTAAAAAGAAGTCTCACATATGACCAATGTCCCATTTGTTCACACCAATTTCAGCTGCAGCACTTAGGAATGAGGGTGAAGAAGAAGAAGAAGAAGAAGAAGGGAGGGAAAACACTGAAAGGTATTCGATTTTGGACAAAGTCTCCAAACAGTCCACCAGAAAACCCTAACTCATGGGTCCCATACACACGACTGTGCAACATGTCCTCCTTCAGGTCGATCACCAGAAAACCCTAACTCATGGGTCAATACACACGACTGTCATACGTCCTCCCTCAGGTAGATCACCAGAAAACCCTAACTCATGGGTCCATACACACGACTGTGCCACATGTCCTCCCTCAGGTTGATCACCAGAAAACCCTAACTCATGGGTCCATACACACGGCTGTCATACGTCATACGTCCTCCCTCTGGTAGAAAAAAGGGCAGCCCTGACTCATGGGTCCAGACACACACGACTGTGCCACATGTCCCTCCCTCAGGTAGATCTGCCAAAGGGCAGCAGCTACTTTCAAGTGTGATGCTCTGTTCAGATACATCAGCAATATCCTGGTACAATGAAACCTCCTGTCCCTGCAACCACCTCATGAAACCCTCTGATTAAGGACAGTGGGAGTTCAACATACCAAACTACCAATGTTCTGGGGAAAAATGTCTCTGAAGGACAGTGGGAGTTCAACATACCAAACCACCAATGTTCTGGGGAAAAATGTCTCTGAAGGACAGAGGGAGTTCAACACACCAAACCACCAACAATGTTCTCTGGGGAGGGAGTTCAAAACACCAAACCAACAATGTCTCTGAAGAAGACAGAGGGAGTTCAACACAACCAAAACCACCAATGTTCTGGGGAAAAATGTCTCTGAAGGACAGTGGGAGAGGGAGTTCAACACACCAAACCAACAATGTTCTGGGGAAAAATGTCTCTGAAGGACAGTGGGAGTTCAACACACCAAACTACCAATGTTCTGGGGAAAAAACTGTCTCTGAAGGACAGTGGGAGTTCAACACACCAAACTAACAATGTTCTGGGGAAAATGTCTCTGAAGGACAGAGGGAGTTCAACACACCAAACTACCAATGTTCTGGGAAAAATGTCTCTGAAGGACAGAGGGAGTTCAACACACCAAACCAACAATGTTCTGGGGAAAAATGTCTCTGAAGGACAGTGGGAGTTCAACACACCAAAAACTACCAATGTTCTGGGGAAAAAATGTCTCTGAAGGACAGAGGGAGTTCAACACACCAAACCAACAATGTTCTGGGGGGAAAAATGTCTCTGAAGGACAGAGGGAGTTCAACACACCAAACCAACAATGTTCTGGGGAAAAATGTCTCTGAAGGACAGAGGGAGTTCAACACACCAAACTACCAATGTTCTGGGGAAAAATGTCTCTGAAGGGATAACTGTCTTACAGTTACACTGGCAACTTTCACATAGTATTTAGTTATTCAGACACCACTTGCAAACTTTTCTCAAAGAATGTACAGAACGGGGCATTTTTCAACTTCAGCACGTCACTCGCAGAGTTTTATACAGTCTTTCTTTGTTTTGAGCATGTGCATCACATGCAAATGCAACTGTTTGTTGAAATGAAAATGAACTGTAAATTGTACTGGAAACACATGTGAAATCATACAGAAAAACTGTCTCAAGAGTTTGGAAATGTACTGAATTTACACTCACTGGTCTGGCTACATCAGAAGTTTCCAAGGATGACATCATGTGAGAAAACAACCCATGCTGTTATGCTACACCTTGCCAAAAAACCAGTACATTTCAGCGTCAGGAAGTATTTGTAAATTGAGCTTACTGATGAGGGCTTTTTCATCAATGCTGTTGGAATGACAATTGATCTGCGACTGTGAACTCATTTTGTGTATTTTTGTCTTGGGGGTGAAAAAAAAAAAGCCTGAACATTTCAACTTGAGCTAAAAAAAAAAAAAAAAAAAAGTCATAACTTTACATGGAGCAAGATTTGTAATTGCAATGTCAGTGAAACCTTATATATGAGTGGATGGGAAACCCTGGATTGAGAAAACAAAAACCTGAACATATTAACTTGCTTGAGCTACAAACAATCAGGAACTGTAATTGGAGCTGGATTTGTAAGTTTCCAGTGAAACCCTACATCTTGGAAAGGAAACCCCGATGTACATGAACCCACGTATGTTGTGTACATGTGCACATGCTTACAGACACGTATGTTGTGTACAAGTGTGCATGCTTACAGACACGTGCGACACCTTACCTTACCTGCCACCTCCACATGCACGCGCCGCGCCACGACCGTGCCATTTTTATTCCCAGCCACACACTCGTATAGTCCTTCGTCACTCAACCGGTTCTCCCGCCGTTTTGCGGTGAATGATGCGTCGAAAGTAGAGTGATCCATTCTGGAAGAGGTGAATCCTGCGGTCCCCAGGCTGTGGAATGAGGGGCTGGCCGTCCTTCTGCCAGCTGAACTGGACAGGGCCAAAGGTTTTGCTGGTCACTACCAAGCAGTTCAGAAGCAAGGGGGATTTCTTCTCCACAGTCACATGGTGTGGAGCCGTGACAATGGCGATTTCTGGCTGTGTCCCATTTTCTGGCCCATCCCCTGAAGCAGACAGTGGGAAACAGAACCTCAGCATTGTTTATCGTTATTTATAATGCATGAGTAATTCGAGGAGGCGCATCTGTCATTCAACTGGAAAAAAATTGGATCAATGTCTAGAATCGTGGTCTGGAGCAAAATAGAATTACTATTAGTTGGAGTGGGGTGGACTTTTTTTCATATTTGACCAGAAACACAACCTATATTGAGTGCACAGGCCCTGATGTACTACAGCACAGGTTTTACCTGTCACAATCAGATTTACAGATAAAATGAAATTGTCAGTCACACACAAAACAATTACAGAATCACTTTACAAACATGGGCATCCACACTCATCTTTAGTCCACATACACACAAATCTGCATCTAGTCCAACAAAACAAATTTTCTTTTTCTGTTATTTGGAGTGGGAGGAGCAGGGGGGGAGAGGGGAGGGTAAAAAAGGGAAAATCTGATCATAAGAAATCAAACAAACTGTCATGGAACGGGAGGGAGACTCTGGAAGAGGTCTGTGCCTAACCTCAGGAATGTACTTGTTGTGAACATCTACTATGATGACGGACATACTTTTTGTTGAAATCTCATCTGACATTTCAAAATGATACCACCACAGCATATGACACTAACGCAACAATGAAAGCCTTATCTAACACTCAAATCAAACTTACAAAAACAAAAAAACAGACAGACACAAAAACACACACAAAAAAAAACACAACCAAGCTACCCCCAGAACAACATTATGGACAAAAAGGACCTTTTCCCCTTCATGCTTCTTCTTCCTAAAGCACCGCCCATCCCCACGCTTCAGTGCCATGCTGTGCTCACAGTGCACCGCCTGCCATGGACTCCGGAGTCTCACACCACAGCCATACATATAACCAGTACTCTGAGAAACTAAAATGAAAGTTGAAATTTTAGACCTTGAATTCATCCTTTAGGAAATGCCACTTTAAAAAAACTAGGTCAGGTATCTAACTTTGAATTCATCTTTTAGATAATGCTTCTTTAAAACAAAGTCAGATATTTAACTTTGAATTCATCCTTTAGAAAATGCCTCTTTAAAAAACTAGGTCACCAGGGCAAATACCTAACTTTGAATTCATCCTTTAGAAAACGCCTCTTTAAAAAACTAGGTCACAAGGTCGGATATCTACCTTTGAATTCATCCTTCACAAAATCCCTCTTCACAACCTAGCTCAGATATATATCTAACTTTTGAATTCATCCTTTACAAAATGCCTCTTTAAAAACTAGGTCACTGGGTCAGATATCTAACTCTGTATTCATCCTTTAGAAAATGCCTCTTTTAAAAACTAGGTCACCAGGGCAGATATCTAACTCTGAATTCATCCTTTAGAAAACACTCTTTAAAACTAGGTCAGATATCTAACTAATTGCCTCTTTAAAAACTAGGTCAGATATCTAACTAATTGCCTCTTTAAAAACTAGGTCAGATTTCTAACAGAAACAAAGAAAGAAAAAGCATGATGAATTGTGCCATGCAGGCAATGATGATGTGACTCTTCACACCACACGTGGAGCGGGGTAAGACTGGCTCATAGGGAAAGAGTTCAAAGGAAAAAGGCAAAGCCTTCAGACATTTCCACGCCACCTAATTTTGGTTCTCATAGGGAAAGAGTTCAAAGGAAAAGGCAAAGCCTTCATACATATCCACACCACCTAACTTTAATTTCATAGCAAAGAGTCCAAAGGAAAAGGCAAAGCCTTCAGACATATCCATCCACACCACCTCACTTTAGTTCTCACAGGGAAAGAGTTCAAAGGAAAAGGCAAAACCTTCAGACATATCCACACCACCTAACATGAGTTCTCACAGGGAAAGAGTTCAAAGGAAAAGGCAAAACCTTCAGACATAACCACATTAATTATCTTGAGTTCTCACAGGGAAAGAGTTCAAAGGAAAAGGCAAAGCCTTCAGACACTTTAGTTCTCACAGGGAAAGAGTTCAAAGGAAAAGGCAAAGCCTTCAGACACTTTAGTTCCCACAGGGAAAGAGTTCAAAAGAAAGGCAAAGCCTTCAGACATATCCACACCACCTAACTTTAGTTCCCACAGGGAAAGTTCAAAAGAAAAGGCAAAGCCTTCAGACATATCCACACCACCTAACTTTAGTTCCCACAGGGAAAGAGTTCAAAGGAAAAGGCAAAGCCTTCAGACATATCCACACGACCTAACTTTAGTTCCCACAGGGAAAGAGTTCGAAGGAAAAGCCTTCAGACATATCCACACCACCTACCTTTGATTCTCCACCAAATGACCTTCACCGGTCTTCACAATATACAAAGCTGTAGGGTTTTTTTTGGTTGGTGTTTGTTTGTTTTCTTTTTGGTAGCAGTATACATGCCCACAGAACAGGATAATTTGCTGTTAAACAATCTCTAAACATTCAGACGCTTGTGTTACAATCTGACAACCACCACCCCCCCCCCCCCCCCCCCCACCCCATTCACCCACTCCCAGTTAGTAAATGTGCATTTCCCAGTCACCCCATGCTCCACCTGTTTCTTAACATGAGATCCCCCTCAATATGACAGGTAGGTAAAGTGTGACAGTGGCCAATCTTTAACTGTAATAAAAATTTGGGAGGGGGGGGGGAGGGGGAAATCACTTCAGAAAATACTCTCTTTAAATGATTTAAAGCCACAACTAGGTTTTCTTCGTACACAAAAAAGTTATGGACTGTTGTACGTTTGTTGGCTGGGTGCTCAGTCATCCTGAGAAATCAGAACTCGGAGATACTCTGAACATGCATACACCGAGTGATTCAGGGCCTTCTTAGCATCCATTAAAACTTGTTTTAAAGGTTTAACCAAGAGGTTCAGGGCCCTTCTTATCATCCATTAAAACTTGTTTCAAAAGTTTAACCAAGAGGTTCAGGTCCCTTCTTAGCATCCATTAAAACTTGTTTCAAACGTTTAACCAAGAGGTTCAGGTCCCTTCTTAGCATCCATTAAAACTTGTTTTAAAACATCTAACCAAGAGGTTCAGGTCCCTTCTTAGCATCCATTAAAACTTGTTTCAAAAGGTTTAACCAAGAGGTTCAGGTCCCTTCTTAGCATCCATTAAAACTTGTTTGAAAAGGTTTAACCAAGAGGTTCAGGTCCCTTCTTAGCATCCATTAAAACTTGTTTGAAAAGGTTTAACCAAGAGGTTCAGGTCCCTTCTTAGCATCCATTAAAACTTGTTTGAAAAGGTTTAACCAAGAGGTTCAGGTCCCTTCTTAGCATCCATTAAAACTTGTTTGAAAAGGTTTAACCAAGAGGTTCAGGTCCCTTCTTAGCATCCATTAAAACTTGTTTGAAAAGGTTTAACCAAGAGGTTCAGGTCCCTTCTTAGCATCCATTAAAACTTGTTTGAAAAGGTTTAACCAAGAGGTTCAGGGCCTTCTTAGCATCCATTAAAACTTGTTTGAAAAGGTTTAAAAGGTCAAAAACAGAGTTGCGGAACTCTAACAGATGATGAAGATGACCTATTCAGAGTGTACAAAAATGGCCAGACCACACACATGGATATAAATCAGGTCTCTGACCTTTCCAAGCATGTTGGGCAAAAATCATGTTTGCGCCTCTACCAACTGTGCACGTCATGTTGCCTAAAATAGCCATGCATGGTTGCAACAGACATGATGATAATATGAACCACCACGTCATCTGCCTTGTCAGACTGATTCAACACACCCAAGTTCAAGCATCAATTTGACAAAGTATCACACACACACACACACACACACACACACACACACACACACACACACACACACACACACATACATACATGTGCAAACACACACACATGCAAACACACACACACACACACACACACACACACACACACACACACACACACACACACACACACACACACACACACATACACACAGGGTTTCAATCGTGTCACCCTCTTGTGGTGCCATTCAGAAGCATACAAAAATGGGGACCAGGGCATTTGGTATTCTCATGGATAAAACACACACGCAGGCACACGAGTGCGTGCATGCATGCACACACACGCACACGCACACACACACACACACACACAGAGCAATCGCGCTTTATTTCAGCACTCTCGATAAATTCGCATTAACACTCATCATTAACAGGGAGGATCTACCAATATTCTACAAAATGGTCAATCTGCTTGCCCACAGACAGGATCCACAGTAAAATGGTGACCCACAAGCAACAACCAAGCCAAGAAAACTCATAATTAACACTCATAATTAACAGGGAGGATCTACCAATACTCTGCAAAATAGTCAATCTGCTTGCCCACAGACAGGATCCAAAGTAACATGATGACCCACAAGCAACAAACCAACCAAAGAAACTCATCATTAATTAACAGGGAGGATCTACCAATACTTTGCCCACAGACAGGATCCGAAGTAACATGGTGACCCACAAGCAACAAACCAACCAAAGAAACTCAACATTAATTAACAGGGATTTTCTACCAATACTTTGCCCACAGACAGGATCCGAAGTAACATGGTGACCCACAAGCAACAAACCAACCAAAAGAAAACTCATCATTAATTAACAGGGAGGATCTACCAATACTTTGCCCACAGACAGGATCCGAAGTAACATGGTGACCCACAAGCAACAACCAATGCATCAAGTAACCTTCCCCAGTGTTGTATTTCAAAAGAACACGCTACGGCGCTGCCAGTGATCAAGCTGCCACCAACTCATCCAGCAGTAGTATGTCCCCAAGTTCTGTGTGTCCCAAGAAAAACTGCCACCAACTCATCCAGCAGTAGTATGTCCCCAAGTTCTGTGTGTCCCAAGAAAGCTGCCACCAACTCATCCAGCAGTAGTATGTCCCCAAGTTCTGTGTGTCCAAAGAAAGCTGCAGTGGTGCTGACCAAAGCCAGAGAGAGATTTTAGCCAAGAAGAAATGAAGGGGGTTTAGCAAATAGCATCCAGTGATAGATTTTAGCCAAGGAGAACAAATGATAGGGGTTTAGCCAATGGCATCCAGTGATAGATTTTAGCCAAGAAGAAGGAAATGAAGGGGGTTTACCAAATGTCATCCAGTGATAGATTTTAGCCAAGGAGGAGAAATGAAGGGGGTTCAGCAAATGGCGTCCAGTGACAAATTTTAGCCAAGGAGAAATGAAGGGGGGTAATGGCATCCAATGACAGATTTTAGCCAAGGAGAAATGAGGGGGTTTAGCAAATGGCATCCAGTGACAGATTTTAGCCAAGGAGGAGAAATGAAGGGGGTGTAGCAAATGGCATCCAGTGACAAATTTTAGCCATGGAGGAGAAATGAAGGGGGGGGGGGGGGGGGGGGGGGGTAGCAAATGGCGTCCAGTGATAGATTTTAGCCAAGGAGGAGAAATGAACGGGGTTTAGCGCGAATGGCGTCCAGTGATAGATTTTAGCCATAGATTTTAGCCAAGGAGGGGAAATGAAGGGGGTTAAGCAAATGGCATCCAGCGCATGCTGAATTAGAACCAGCACTGGACACATCATCAAAGCCACTGACTAGGCAGCAACCCAGTGTGACCTCTGGTGGTAGGCAGCCTTATGACCTGACGGTTGAGGTGCAGTCTTGGGGGCTGATACAGGAAAACCGAGGGTGCAGCTGTGCGTGGTAGAATGGGAGGGACATTTAAGGGTATAAAGCCACTGGTGGGGCACATGAACCGTGACAGAGAAAGAAAAAAAAAAGAGAGAAAACTAAATTCACTACTTCAACTAAGCTGGTTCAGCAGACCTCCACACAGTCACGTACAGTTGAAGTTTTCCCTCATGCTCTCCAACAAACAAAAATCAATCAAACAAACAAGAACCCCTTGGAACAGCCTCAAGAGAGTTCTCCTTGTGGAAAGCGAGTGTCATCCAAGTGGATACAACAGACCTACGTGACAATGTTGAGGCCCCAGCCAGCGTCAAGTTCTTCAGAGTGATCCAGTGGGTCAGAGGTTATCATCAAGTGGCTACCACTTCCTACACCACTAGGCTTTTTATCAGCTCCACTTCAAGTTCAACCCAGGCCTCCACACACACACACCTTCACTGTCTCACACCTCCACCACCCCTGCCTGTGCCCAATGACTGGATCACACATTCACAGTCCACACACCTTGCCTAAGGTGTTAAAGTGCATGCTGACTGATGTCTTCAGCTCTTAATATGCAGGCATGCCAGGGCTCCCAACAAACTACCAACATGCACCAATGTCCTGACTCTGTATGATGTTCATGGCACACTTTGTGAAACAGGGGTCCAGCGGGACATACTCTATGATTCAGAGCCACACTAGCAGTTTCCTGACACACACAGAGCACCTGGCCACATGAAAATTCCACAATCAGGTCCATAAAGGTCATTTTCCATAAACATTCCATCACCAGTAAAATGCAGCAAACAATTGGCAACATGCTAGGAATACTCCCTCCTCCATTGGGATGCTCCAACTTTAAAATCAAACAGATCTAAACATGTCCCTCCAGAGCTTAGTCCTGACTCTCGTTTATCTACATTAGCTGGTACAAGTTTCAAACTGTCTCTCAAGAACAGACCCTTCAGAGTTTAAATGTGACCATCACTTCAGTCCCAGGATCCCACAGACTCCCCTCTGAATCAGTTCTTATGGCAGCCCTGCACAACACAGATTACAACCACCAAAGATTGAAAGGAACTGCACTACTAGGCTGTCTCACAGTTCCTTTTTTTTTTTGAGAGGATGGGGGTGGGGGGAGGGGGAGGGTGGCAGTCACCCCAAATCTCTCTTTTTTCCCTAAAAGAATAAAAGATATACAAAATAAAATCAAATATGATAAGGACCCCAAGCAATCCATACCAGTCTGCACATTACAGTCAAGATGGCTAAAACAAGACAGTAAAACAACACAGAGAGTGTGACAGACAGAATGTTGCTTATAGCCAAGCCAACAGCAAAGGCCCATACCTGAGTTGTCACTACTCTGAAGTCAATTTCAAGTCATAGTTTAAAAAAAAAAAGAAAAAAAAGAGAAAAATGGCCACTCATCTACACAACACCTTAAAAAAAAAAAAAAAAAAAAAAAAAAAAATTTTGTTAATCTTTCTTCCATAAAACCTTAAACCAGACTAAAAGTGTAGATATCTTTTTAGAAACTGAGAGGTCACATCAGGTAGGACAACTCTGAACAAGGATTTCAATCATGCAAGGCCCTACAGGCTCAAAGAACGTATCTGACTATGAAGACTGTTTCTTCTTCACACCCAAAGTATCAAAAGAAAAGATGTGGTAAGTAAATAACATATAACTGAACATTATTTAGAGGATGGAATGCAAGTACTCTGACAAAAAAATAGTGGCGCAAAAAACATTCTCTGTCAGCACCATTTCATGATCAACCCACCCCCTCTCCGAGACTCTCTCTCCCTCTCTCTCTCTCTCTCACACACACACACACACTTTTTTCCTTCTTTTTAAAATGTTTAAGAGTGAATACGTGAATTCAAGTTGTTCTGGTTGATCTTGCTTTCTTTGCTTTTTATCCTGGTTTTGTTTCTTCCCTGTTTTTACATGACACATACTTACAAAAACATGAGAGAAGAAGAAAAATGAAAAAAGTCAACCCTCTCCCAATGATTTTCCTTTGAAGCTGACTACCATAACGTAACTCTCTCATATAATAATGATTATGCTACAAGTCAGAGCAGCAGGTCATCTCAAGAAAGGAAAATAGAATAACTTACACACAAACACCCAGACTAACAGAACTTGCTAAAGGTCATACACCCATACCCCTTCAAGTTTCTGTTTGGGGTCGGTTCATCCACCCCCCCCCCCCCCCACCCCCTTTTACTTTTAAACAGAACTCCAGTCTAACACTGTGGAGGAGTCCACAGTCTAATGACAAATGATCTGAGTTCCACTGCAGAGCTGAGTCCTGAATTTAAGGCATTCATGAGGCAAGTTTTTTTTCTTTCTTTCTGTCTTCTCTGATTTAACCTAAAGGGTATTTAACAGTATACAGAGTTCAACGTTCATGTTTCATCCTTTGCCTTGTTTTACTACGACAGGATGTCACCTTCATATTTGGAGGAGCAAAACATTTCTAAAATCAGGCATCAGCAAGGGGAGGGAATTTTTTGCGAAGCAGTGTCTGTCAGGGAAAACTTAATGGAGTTGTTTTTCTTTGGGCCATATCCACTCTTCCATGAAGCTTTGATAAAATGAATTTATCTAGATTAATGCAACCTTGTTCACACACACACACACACACACACACACACACACACACACACACACACACACACACACACATGGGTGAAAACATAACCTCCCTGTCGAGGCTAATCTCTTGGAGACAGACAAGTAGGAAAAAATACCATTAACGAATATTCACATCACTTTAATAGAAAGCTCTGCTTGATCTTAGGGCCTTGACCAAGAAGCTGCAGGAGGCAACAGCACAGAAGTGGTTGAGTCATGTCACCCTGAGAGGACCAGAGCTGCTAAGGCCTTAATAAAGAAAAAAATTTTTAATGTAACATTTTGACACGAAGTGTAGTGAACCAAATTTAAAGCACTGAACTTGTATGTGATGTCAAACATCACTCTCAGGAGCACTTCACTTCACAAAGAACATGATGGTGGGTTGAGAAAAAATGGAAATCAAGCTGGTTAATAAGTGATTGCATGGTTTAAATATGAAACCAATACACAGTGGCAAAAATTGTGACCGTCTTTAGCAATTTTTCTTCTGCCTTTTGTCCCTCTCCTCCCTGGACTTGGCTTTTTTTTTTTTTTTTTTTTAAAACAAATCCTGTCTACAGTTTAAATAAGAACAGACACCAATGAACACCAACGACGTGACTCAGCAGCAGTGCAGTGTCTCCTCTAGTGGGTTGCCCCTTGACGATTTGACTCTGACTGCTCCCTGTGGATTGTCAGTGCCCGGCTGTGGCTGTGGACAGGGAGGGGGGGGGGGGGCAGCAGGCGGAATGAGCGGCACAGAAGATGGGAAGCACAAAAAAAAAAAAAAAAAAAATCTACTGTCTAAAGATCTACTGTGCCTAAATACCGTTTAAGCTGCTCTCTCAAGCTAGCGTAGTTTTTTTTTTTTTTGTTTTGTTTTGTTCTTTTTTGTTTTTCTCTTTGCATATTATTTTGTCATGAAGTGTATCAGCTTAGCATTGTCAACGAAACTTGCATGCAATGCCTACGGTCTAGCACCTGGCAGCTCTGGAGCTTTTTCAGGCTCATCAAGAGAACAGAGCCAGCTGAAGATTCTCCTACACAAGTAGTTCTAAGCATTCTACAGTGGACAACCTTCCACAATGAAACACAGTCAGTGAGTAACGCTGTTGTCACACTCGCCATGACACTGCCGTTTGTGCCGAAACAAGTGTGCGTAACACCACTATTTACAGTTCCTTGCATTTCTCAGGTACTTTTCTGAATGAAACTCATTTCAAAATTGAAATAACCTTGCACAACACCATTCATTCTGGTTTCTTGCATTTCTCTGGTACTCTTTCGCATATGTATCTCAAACTCATCAGCAATTTTTTTTTTTTTTTTTTTTTTTTTAAACACTGGGGTAAATATCAATCCATGGTGCTGTGATCTTGTGAGCAGCATGCGACTTCACCTCACTGGGAAACAGAACACCAGACTGAGAAGTGAGTGAACCAACCCACAACCAGAACTCAAAATTGGCCAAAGCTTCCTGTCTGATCAATTCATTGCTAGGCCACCATTACCTAGGCCACTACCCAGAGTGAGAACGATGAAAGAATCTGGGGAAGAACAGAACCAACCATTCGCCCCCCCCTCCCTCCTTATACACACACACACACACACACACACACACACACACACACACACACACACACACACACACACACAAAGGCACATCTCCTGGCAACTGATAATTTTGTGCACCAATGAGGTCTCACTGCAGTTCCTACAAATTGGCATCGCCATCATGTGACATGCCTCTGAACAAAACAGCAATGACAGCAACACTTCACCTAAATTAGCAACTGCTTCATTTCAGAACAAGAGTAAGTTTCCACTGGGAAGACTCACATGGTGCACAGACCCTTACTGTAGGGAGTTTGACTCTGCCACTGGCAGCAGGCGATATCAGGCAAGCCTGACACTGGTTGAAGAGTCTTCCCTGGACCAAGCATTCAGTGCTTCAAATCAAAACCAGTCTTCTGCAGATAATTCCACACAGTTAAGCGATGGCTCATTCTCAACTTTCGTTGTCCTGAGTCTTGTTTATCTTGCCTGAAGAAGACCTATAAGGCTGAAACGCAGTGTGTTTTGACTTGTGACTCCTTTGTCCACGTTGTTCGATGGAGTAGTCATAATAGTTAGGTTTAAAATGAGTCTTCTGCAGTGAATGATATTCTCCACTGCTATCTTCTTCTGGTCATCCCTTGCTTTGATGCTGTCAACAGTAACCGATACCTCATCATCCATTTCTTGTCTATTGTAGTCGGCCATTTAAGCATCTTGCAATTCATCATCAAAAATTATCATCCTGGTCTAAGCCTGATTTTACAGAAAACGGTTTTCCGTGATAACGATCAACGGATGAATCACCCATTTGACACAGCATGCTGTATGGCTTACTTCACAGGTCACAGCATTCCGATCACTGGTTAGAAGCACCACCTTCCACTTCCCACTCCACAAAGTGCAAACTGATCCCCTGATGATAATCATCCTGAAATCTGCTGCCATGTTTCCGCATTCCTGTTTTGTCTTTTTTTCTCTCTCCTTTTTTCTCCTTAAAAAAAAACAAAAAACAACAACAAAAAAAAACACGAATATAAACAATAACCACATCAACAGAATCTGAACAATTCACATTCAATCACAACTGTGCATGTGAATTTCGAGCAGACACTGCTGTCAGAAGAACCAAAATTGTGGTTGCAACAGGCGCATTAAAAAAAAAAAAAAAAAGACAGTACACAGCTCTTACTGCCACTTAAAAGATTTACGACCCTCTCTTCCCCTGCATTCCCCTTTAACCCCTCCCCCTTCCCCCCCCCCCACCAACACCCCCCCCCCCCCCCCCCCCCCCCCCCCATCTCCACGCCACCTCTGTCCTCTTTCTAGCCCGGGAGACTTCTCACAGTTACACATATCGCAGACAGCCTTTAAAGAAACGACAGGGGTGCACCGACTCAAGAACGATTTATCGTTGTTTCACTTTTCCCCAGGACTTATTACAGTTGACGCAAACATTGCAGGTGCTCACTGTCGCTTTACTTTCCCCCAAGGACTTGTTACAGTCTAAGTGTCACTTTACCTTCCCCCAAGGACTTGTTACAGTCTAAGTGTCACTTTACTTTCCCCCAAGGACTTGTTACAGTCTAAGTGTCACTTTACTTTCCACAAGGACTTGTTACAGTCTAAGTGTCGCTTTACTTTCCCAAAGGACTTGTTACAGTCTAAGTGTCGCTTCACTTTCCCCAAGGACTTGTTACAGTCTAAGTGTCACTTTACTTTCCCCAAGGACTTGTTACTTACAGTCTAAGTGTCACTTTACTTTCCCCCAAGGACTTGTTACAGTCTTAAGTGTCGCTTTACTTCCCCAAGGACTTGTTACAGTATGAGCATCGCTTCACTTTCCCCAAGGACTCATTACAGTCTAGGTGTCGCTTTACTTTCCCCAAGGACTTGTTGCAGTGTAAGTGTCGCTTCACTTTCCCCAAGGACTTGTTACAGTCTTCCCAAGGACTTATTACAGTCTAAGTGTTGCTTCACTTCCCCAAGGACTTGTTACAGTCTTCCCAAGACTTATTACAGTCTAATCATACAAGGTATTCAGGGATCCCATCAGCACTGCGATGCCAATCAGCCTGATCACACAAGGTATTCAGGGATCCCATCAGCACTGCGACAGAGGCAGGGTTCTCTGGGATCTGGACTGGAGTAACTGGGGGTCTCGCAAAAACCTGTGGAGGGGCGGTCACTGACAGACAGCACACTAACCTACACCAAGTGCAGAAGACAGAAACGTAAACCGCTGTTGCTTCTATTTCCGCCATGCAACTTCAAGGAGCAGCATGCTTGATCACTGGACAAAAGAAAACAAAAAAAAAAAACTGGACTGGCATGGTAAAGAAGGGAGACTTTGATGCTTATACACATACTATCAACCATTCAATACAGACTAGAAATAGTTTGGACTGGTTTCACAGTGCTGAAGGTTGGACCCGATGTCCTGCAGAGGACTGTAAAGTTGCCAGTCTAGTTCTGAATTACAGTGTATCCTGCAGGACTTCTGGATAACGAACCAAGTGCATAACCTGACCGTCAAAATGTCAGCGAAGCACATCACATGGCCAAACCATAACGGCAGGCCTGGTTTGTAGGAGCTCAGAACATGCAAAGCCATGAACCAATGAACTGAACACACATGAGCTCCTCTGAAATGCCTCAAGGTGCATCACATCAACTGCGTGGCACTGACATACTGACCCTGTAGACTCTTGCCACAGAGGTGGCTGCTGTGCAAAGCATCTCTGCAGAGCCAAGTTTCAGCATGCACGTCACCATTGTCTGGGCCAGTACTGAAGCCTTCCTGTTTCAATCTCAGTGCCCTAAAACGTTTTCTCAAATACTTTTGCACAATGAGCCGACAGCAGGTGGAGATCTAAACAAATCTTACGAGAATTTTACAAGTGACCGCTCGTTCTTCATTTTCATTGTCCTGAGTGTTGCTTTTGCCTCTCTTGCCTGAAGAAGACCCAAGAGGTCAAAATGTGTCGTGTTTTGTCTTGTGATTCATTTGTTCATGTTTGGCAGATGTATTACTTAGACCTTTTTTCCTTCTTTTTAGATTTTGTTTATAAAATGATCAGTCATCTCACAACGATGACAAATGTTTCGTCAGAACGGCTGTCAGCCATGTGACAGTAACTGTTCTCCACGCACACCAGCATGCATGCATGAAAGGGAAAAACCACCTGTCAAAACGACGCCTTCAAATAAAAAAGAGTCTTTCCAGATTGACAATCTACCATGTGCGGACCCTAGACTCTGCAATACTGCTTTACCAATACTGATTAGTTGTACATCTCTGTGCCACCTTATATCATACATCACTATCTATGATATCCATACAAGTACGTGGATGGGAAAGGAAGTGGAACTCAAAAGAGAGGAAAATTTTTTCTTACTTCAAATGGTATCTCCGCATTACTTACTGGGAACACATAAAAAGAAAAAAAAAAAACAAAAGAAAAGAGACTGTCAGTTACAAGCACCAGTCAAACTATGCACAGGAAAAAAGGCTTTCTTTTTTATTGCAGCTTATCTCAGTATCTGCCCAAACAGTTGAAATGTTATCCAGAAAGCAACATGGGAGAATGGACATTACAGACGCAGACATGGACTCAACAGAATCCTAGCCACGATGTGACCTAGTGACCCCATTATCAGCTGGTAAAAACTCTTACCCATGAACCCATGGCAATTTGATTTGCAGTATTTGCCGAACTGTTATTAAACTTTAGTCTTGTATAATCAGCAAAGCACTGGCGGATGAGTCGTCTCCCTTCACACCAAAAAATGTGACTTCTAAAAAATAGATTGCATTTGACTTAGCATGGTCATAAAGATAATGGCCTCTCAATCATTCTGATACATACAACATATTGAACGTGTTTTCAGGACTGAGGTTATGCTTACAGAATTAATTACATCTGATGTGCAATTTTCGTCATTTTTCCCCATTTGTAATGGACTCTCCAAAGAGAAAGCATTGCATATCCTATGAAATTTCAGCATGTTGTAACACAGAGTGTAAATTAAAGTTGAATATAGATTTCTTTGCTTTCCCAATTACACCAAAAATGGTTTCTTCAGCAATCTATATATTGGGGGATGGAACAGCTCAGGTGGTAATGTGCCAGACTCCGAATTCTGGATATCCTGGAATTACAGGTTCAACAAGTCTCCACCCTGCCGTTGCAGTACTAGGGGATTTTTTTTTTTTTTCCTTTTGGAGTTGACATTGGTTGTGATTCCATTTTCCTGAGAATCCTTCCAGTAAGTCTAGAAACTGAGGTTCCAAGTGTGAATGCACACATGACCTCTTGCACACATGGAAAATCCCATCACCAACTAGAAGGCCAGTTTGGCCCCTGGTATGGATGACAGACCACACATCTCATGCACCCTGTTGAAGAATGGAAAGAATGAAGGGAAAAAAAAAAAAGGCCCCCTGTGACAGACCACACATCTCATGGAGAAGAATGGAAAAGAAACGAAAAAAAAAAGGCTGTGTGATGAATGTGGACTCAAGCAGGACTTCAAAAAAACCCAAACAGGCAACAACAACCCCCCCTCAAGCAGGCTTCAACCCCCCCCCCCCCCCCCCCCCCCCCCCCCTTGTGTGATTACGACGTGGACAACAAACCCCTAAGAGCTCACTTTGAACTTTTTTTTTTTTTTTTTGAGTGAGAATGTGCGCTATCTAACTCTGCTACAACTTCTAGAACATAAATTTGCACTTGTAAGTGCTACAACTTCTACATAAATCTATGTACAAAAAAAAAAAAAAAAAAAAAAAATTAATTTGATTCATAATTAATCTGCCTCTGACTGACAAGTTACCAAGCTCTCTCCCCAGCTTTTTCACATCATCCTTTGTCAGTCTGGAAAATGAAAAATCACGTCACCTGGGATTACAGGGCGGGAGGCATGGGGGGAGGGAAGGGGGGGGCGGAGGGTAAAGTGTGTGTGTATGTGTGTGTGTGTGTGTGTGTGTGTGTGTGTGTGTGTGTGTGTGTGTGTGAGTATGTGTGTGTTCGTGTGTGTGTGTGTGAGTGTGTGTGTGTGCGTTTCAATACACAGTATGGTGGCAAGCGAGTGGGCACTAATTAGCATTTTGCACCTTCACTAATTTAATCGGCTGATGAATGAACCTTTCCCTGCACAGAAAATGAATGGCGTCAAGAAATCAATCAAACTAAACGTACCTTTCCTTTTTTCCTGTAATTGTTAATGTGATGTAACCCTGTAAGCTGAAGCATACCCTAAGTATCATCTCACTGGCTTTGTCATGTGGACCTGTTGACCTCCAATGGCTCCATTAGCTAGCTTTCTACCAAACTCATTCTGTCTTTGTAAAATTCAGTGCATTTCCACTCTGAATTCTTTGGTCAAAATAAACAATAACAACAAATACCAGACCCTCTTGCACTGTTAAGGTGCATTATTTATTGATGACTTCAGTAAACAAACAAAAGTAGAGCACACCCCAGCCAAAAATGTGGGCCTCTGCTTTTTTTTTTTTTTAATCCTCACTGATCAAATACTTTCCACCAGCCATCTTCACCTTCCACGTGAGGCCTCATTTCTTATCACCTGCTGTTCTACAAACCAAAGAGACACCCCCCCCCCCCCCCCCCCCCCCCCACACACGCAAATACTCCTGCCGACACTCCCTGTATTGTGTAGACTTGTAGACAGGGAAGGATTAATCCCATCTACCTAACAAAGGGAGTAGAGTTTTGTGTGTGTGGCGTTTTTTGTTTGTTTGTTTGTTTTTTATTATGCGCCGCCATTAAGGCAGCCATACTCCAACTTCAGGGAAGGTGTTGCATGCTATGTGTAACGTGTCATCCATACCAACGGCCAAACCGGCCTTCTCTTCCGAAAGTTGGTGATGGAATTTACATGTGCGCAAGTTATGTTATGCGTGCGTTCACACATGGAACCTCGGTTTATATTCTCATTCCAAGGACTGTGTGGGGAATGGAGTCAGAACCAATGTTAAAACTCAGAGGGAAAATCCCCCCCTGTACCCTAACGGCCCAGCGGAGATTCAACAAACCGGCAACCCCAGGATCACACCCAGATTACGAGTCCGACGCCCTACCACTGAGCTATTCCGGCTCCCAAAGAGAGATCATACTCAACACTAGAGATCAAAATGTATGCACCTTGCTTTCCTTATGGCGTACCCACCATCCTGTTGGTTTTATTGTGGAGTGAAAACCAGCCGCTGTGGCCCACATTATAAGAACCCACAAGCCTATTATCAGCCTGAAGAGGTTTTTCTTTTTTATATTACTCTGAAGAACTTTCACCATGCTGCCCCAAATCCACCGCCATCAGACGGAAGGTCACAAACTGGGATTACTTTCCAGGTTAACAGCACACATCTGCTTACCAAGGTAAAGAGCACTCTTCCTCCCCTCCTCCGCTTCACACATGGGAAGTCCTGTCAGTGTCAGTGAGCACAGGATCAAGGCTTCAACCCATTCAGGTCAAACTTAGGGGCTCTTGGTGTTCTGTTAGTTATGCAACCACACAGCTTAAAAAAAAAGTGTGCATTTTATTTTAGTTCCTGAAAGTTACAGTTTGTATTCATGAGCATGGCATCTCAAGTCCATATTCTGATGGTAAAACACACACACACACACACACGCGCGCGCGTGCGCGTGCCGCTAAAATAATGCAAATGAGGCGTAATGCAAAACGCCGTGAAATGCAATGTCAGGGCCAAGTGTGTGAAAAAGTGTGTGAACAATGTAAATTCAAACTGAGGCGATTGCCTGGGAAGGCACTTACACATCACTTGACGTTCTGCACTGCCGTATATGCTTAAAAAATTGAGGCAAAAAAAAAAATCTGCTCATTTTAAAAACTGCGTGGTTTGTGTACATTTTGCAGGGAGCAATCCTCTCATTTATGCCATTTGTAAATGCAAACACACACACACACACACACACACACACACACACACACACACACACACACACACACACAAAAAAATGTCTGGTTTTCAGGAGCGCCAATCACTTGTAGACCTGAGTTTACTTATTTCCTTTTCTTTCTTTGTTTATTCTATTCTGATTCTACTTGTAAACATAACTGTAGCATCAAAGTCAAGCGTCACACATGGATAAATACAAAAGCACTTACATCATTTACTTACATCATTTTTCTTCTCTCACTCTCTATGCTACAGTCTTGCAGTGTTAAATGCAATGAAACATTTCAATGATCTAACACTGATACTTTATTACTTTCTTTTCACAACAGATTTTTCTATACTGAAATCCCAACAGTTTTACTTCTTCCTTCCTTCTTTCTTTCTTTCTTTTTTTTTTTTTTTTTTTTGCTGTCTCATCTTTGTGCCGCGCCAGCGGCATCATCATCCCCCTTACGCTCCCCCTGTGCCGCTGCTTCCAGTTCCCCATCCACACCCATAAACTGGTTTGTGCCAGTCACAGCACCGGCACCAGCAATACACCAGGACAGTCAGTGGTGTCAGGTCGTCATGACACATGTCATCAAGAGACACTGCACTGCTCCCAGAGTCACTTGGTGTGTGTTCGGTGGCGCCTGTTCTGATCCAACGCATACAGGTCACCTACACATAAACCCCCTACTGAAGACAATACAGACTTAGTCATAGAGCCAGTGTGAACGAGTGTCCCCCTCCAAAGGGCACCATCCTGTCCAACCACAATGTCCATTGTAACTCACAGCTGGGAATACTTTACACACAGATTTTCACATGGGTCTCAGGGATGCACCTTTTTTTTCTTCTTTTTTTTTTTTTTCACGAGTACAATCGTTTTCAGTCACGAGTACAATCGTTTTCCTGCAGCTTTGTTCAAAGTCATTTCAGTCACCAGTACAATCGTTTTCCTGCAGCTTTGTTCAAAGTCATTTCAGTCACCAGTGACCAGTATCACTGTATAGAAGAAAAAGAAACACCCGAAGGTGCTGGGGAGGACCCAGAGCAGCACCGTCTTCGCCTGCCCTTTGAGCAGCCCTGTACCACCCTTGGAGGCCTGCAGCTGACCTTGCAGTCACGAACACAGACAACCTGAACACCATCTCACCAAAAGCTTAGACACTAGGGGGGAAATCAAACTGAGGTGACCTGAAGACTGGAGCAGGACATGACATGAAGGACCACAGAATTTGAGACTTGACCCACGACCTCCCAGTCGGACATCCTTGACGCTAAGCACTGGGCCATGGCAGCTGGTAAAATTTCCAACTGTTCTCCCATGGAGAGTGGACAACTGTGATTATTCTTGAACTGAACAATCTGGTTGAATTACTGCTGTACAAGCAAGGTCTGCAGGTCTTCATCCTAATGGGGATATCTTTCCTCCTAGGTGAGAACACAACCTCGTTACCAGTAATCTATTGCTGACTGGTGCTTGACTGACATAAATCAATCAGCCTACTGAACTTGCAACTGTTTTCAATAGGTATTGATTTCAGCTCTTTGTTGTCTGTCTGATAATATATGCAGGGTAGCTTTCCCACTGGTAGGTACTGGGTCATTCAAAGACATGAACACACATTTGACCTGACCATTTTCATTCATCTTTCAGTCAAGTTTGGTCGTATTCACATGAAGAGCTCTTCTTCACAAATCAAGGGTGTCACTTCCAAGTGCTTGACTTGGGAGTGTACTGAAGCACAAGCATAAGTCTACACGTTTTCCCCACATTCTTATGTACACTGTAATGTTAACTGTAGAGTATTACAACCTTACAAAATTAAATCAAAATTGCAAAGGTAGGTCAATCTTTTTCACAGGTGTACAGAGAAAGCCCAACCATACCCACTGGTTTCCAGCTATGTGCACATTTCACACTGTTACTTTCCTTTCATTATTATTATGCCAAACCAGAATAGGTCACAGAGCTGGCTGAGCGACCCTTGACCTTCTAGGAACCAGGGATTGTCTGTCTGTGGCATGTGTCCTGGATGGTAGTTCACAAACACTGTGAAGACTGCAGTGCAGAATTGTTGGGATCACATCACTGGACATTCTGGGTTTGTAAAGTAAAAGTTCACTGTACAAATACCAATTCAACCAAGTGAATTTTCCAGTTTTCAATTGATCTTTTTTTTTTTCTCCTCCTGAGACTTATTACTGTGGGTTCTCTTACATACTGTATGCTATGCCAGAGGCCTAGCTTCACAGACTTCTCCCAAAGACTAACTCTCAGACGCACCACCTAGCATCCAATGGACATGGAAAGGAGGCAAAACATACACACACACAAGCACACGCACGCACACACTGACACAGGCATGCACACACACAAGTGCACACCCCACACACACACATATACTCACTACCCAGGCAAGACTCAAACCACAGAACTTAGAAGTTAGATTTTGCCCATTTCTGGGTAAGTGTGATATCCACTGAGCCACCCTTTCCAAAAAGCAGTCCTGGAATTTGTAGTAACTCTACAGCTAAAACCAGACTGACTGACAAGGAAAGCCATAACATTCCATTCCATTTCATTGTAGTCACAGCCCAGCCCACTACCAGCGGCCACATCAGGGCAGTTACCGTGTCAAAATTAATTCAAACCGTTTCAAAGGAAAAAAAAAAAAAGGCTTTTTCAGTCCTGTGCTCTGTCTGTGTCATTGGTGGTAACTAACCCCCTCTCTTTTCCAAATTTTGCTTCATTTTCCACCCTCAGTCACTCTGTTTTGAAACTTCCATAAATATCTTACCCTGAATACCTTCACAGAGTCTGCTGTAAAAGAGTTTAAAATGTGTCTACTCCAATGTCATGCCCTGTTTCACATTCGTGGCTCTTCACAAGGTATGTGCCGCTAAAGCCTCCTAACCTCTTAAAAGACACAAGTGCATATAAAAACAAAAAATCAAAAAGTGTCCGACTTATAACCTGCTCATAACTGCTTCTTCTTTGCAGCCACTAGTGGCAAACGGCAGGACCTTTTTCAGGTTGTGATGATCTGAAAAAGTGCATCATCTGTTTTGTGTGTTCCAGCCCTCTTGCTGGTGGTCTTTTACATAACCCATGGCGTCAGATCTGTGTAAGGGAGACGATCTGGAGAAGTCTTTACGAATCATTCTTGTTCAGATCAGCCGCTATTTGGCTGCCTCAAATTTCATCATGATTAGGTACCCAAACCAGAGCAATATTGTAACTGTCATATCTCAGGCGTGTAATTTTTCTTTTTTTCTTTTTTTTCACAATTCAGAAGTCCGCTCAGAGTGGTTCAGATTACAGCCAGAACTGGCCTCCAAAGCAGAAAAGAAGTCTAGAAAACGAAGGGCATAAAACTATAAACATTATCTAAAATGGAAGGGGAAAAGCACTTGGTGTGTTGATATAGATCATGTGAATTAGTCATACCAACAAATCTGCGCTCTTATGTTGTTGTTTTTTTTTCTAACACTGATATTTGTTCGTTATTTAAAAAAATATATATATATATAAAAAAAAATAGATTTTGCAATACCATAAATATTTTTGTGAAATCTGCAACAGAGAAAGGGATGGGAGGATGTATGAAAAAAAAAAAAAAACATATAGCATGAATATTTTGTGTACACATTTGTTTCCAGCTGTGTGCACATTTTACACCGTTACTTTCCTTTCGTATCATGCAAACCAAACAGGTCAGCGATTTTTCCATACGGTTTTCATCCATTCACTCTGGCCTATCAGGATCTTGTTTTGTCAAATGTTTCATGCAGGTTTTTGTTTGTCTGCTTGTGTGTTTGTTTGTTGGTTTTGCATGTTTTCTTTTTGTCTGTTTGTTCCTGCATGGGCCAACTGTCATTTTTGCAACTGGATTAACTGGAGAAGATTTCAGTCCCTCTACTATTTGAGACTTTCCTACTTTTCCTGACTGATAATTGTGAGAGTATTTCAAGACTTTACAGCTAAAAGTCACGAGATGGTTTTCAACTCAGCAGTAACATCTGTTCTATACTTGAAATATGCATCATAACATAAAGCACACAGTCAAGATTTAAACAGGAGAAAATATCCCTTTTCAAAATATTCAGGCACCAGTAAGCTCCCCAACACCATCTGACCAAACCTGAGCCTGCACAAATGCCATCTTGTTGATCCCAAGATACAGTTTTGCAAACCTGACTGATTTGCATTTCAGACTTCGACTGTGAACCCCTTGTGGTGTTTAACAAACTACAACTTCACTTTTTTTTTTTATTGTTGTTGTAACTAATGCAAACCTGCCACATTACATCACACTCTGAATAAAACAAAAACAACAAAAAATATGAAAGTATGTGTGTTACAAAAAAAAACAAACAACCAACCAACCAACCAACCATCTTTGGTACTTGCAGACATACTGACAATGCAACATGTCCTACAAAGCTCACCTGCAACACTGCCACAGAGACAAAAACTTGATGAACTTTTTTCCTCCCTGGAGGAACATTATTTTTCAATTTTCTACACTTTTGTTAGGCTCTTTTTAATTTTAGTCATGTATTTATTCTGCATTTCTAATTTTTCTTATTCAAAGTATTATTTAACTCTCTTCAGTTCTTACCCTTGAATTTCAATCACCGGTGATCGACGAGTTTCTTCCCAGAATTATGGTATTCAAAACAACATTATTGTTATCTGAAGCAATGTGTTGCCTTAAAAACCCGAAACAGACACATTCATCACAAAAAATATTATTATTTAGAAATAATGCGCAGAATGTTACCAAAAAATCATAAAAAATTCATGGAAAATGCAAAAATCTCATAAACTGTGGAGAGTTAATGGACTTAGAGGTTGGCCAAGAACTAAAATAATCTTGGGTTGCTACTGCTAGTACTTTCATCATGGAGTGCTTTTGAACATATTATATACTTAATCATTGAACTGACATCAGAGAAAAAATCTGCACCCTAGAATGCACTTGAAGCTTCCTTGTGCAGCACCACCATGAGCCATCCTCAATCACCATGAGCCATCCTCAATCACCATGAGCCATCCTCAATCACCATGAGCCATCCTCGATCACTGAGAGCCATCCTCAATCACCATGAGCCATCCTCAATCACCATGAGCCATAATCAATCACCATGAGCCATCACCAATCACCGAGAGCCATCCTCAATCACCAAGAGCCATCATCAATCACCATGAGCCATCATCAATCACCATGAGCCATCATCAATCACCGAGAGCCAACTGAACCCAATCAACTTCCCTGGAGCCCCTTCACCAGCACAGTAGCACACACAGATCGCTGTCATGTACAGGGCGTCTATGTCACTGTCATTTGCTCAACACTGAAAATTCTGCCACATCGTATCATCAAACATTGTGAGCGAATAGAAAAAGGAATGATGGTTACTTATCCCTGTGCCATGGACAGCACCTTTTGGCACAGTCTGACCAATGTGTTCTATAGGGTTACCTTTTGGACAGTCTGACCAATGTGTTCTATAGGGTTACCTTTTGGCACAATCTGACCAATGTGTTCTATAGGGTTATCTTTTGGAAGTCTGACCAATGTGTTCTATAGGGTTACCTTTTGGCACAATCTGACCAATGTGTTCTATAGGGTTACCTTTTGGCACAGTCTGACCAATGTGTTCTATAGGGTTACCTTTTGGCACAGTCTGACCAATGTGTTCTATAGGGTTATCTTTTGGAAGTCTGACCAATGTGTTCTATAGGGTTACCTTTTGGCACAATCTGACCAATGTGTTCTATAGGGTTACCTTTTGGCACAGTCTGACCAATGTGTTCTATAGGGTTATCTTTTGGAAGTCTGACCAATGTGTTCTATAGGGTTACCTTTTGGCACAGTCTGACCAATGTGTTCTACAGGGTTCCCTTTGGCACAGTCTGACCAATCTGTTCTATAGGGTTACCTTTTGGCACAATCTGGCCAGTGTGTTCTCTGTGTTCTACAGGGTTACCTTTTGACACAGTCTGATTAATGGGTTATGTACGGTTACCTTTTTGCGCAGTCTGATTAATGGTTTATGTAAGGTTACCCTTTGGCACAGTCTTCTTAATGGGTTCTTCTATACCTTTTGGCACAGTCTGATAAAATGGGTTCTGTAACATAAGGTTACCTTTTGGCACAGTCTTATTAATGGGTTGTAAATGTTAATATGACAGTGTTCCTTCAAAGAGTGCCCCCTTGCACTACCTGACACATTCTTTTTTTTTTTTTTAATGGCGCAATAAACTCTGAAGCAGTAAGTCCATGGACACTACATAAAATCATTTAAAAATCACAACAAAATTTCATTCAACAACCTTTTTTAGCTGACCTCTTTTCATCTGCTTCTACAACTAGACAGCGAGTAATTCTGTCTCGCCTGGAACGGTATACATTTCTTTTAAAGAAGTTTTTACTGGACCTTTACTAGACCGAAGACTCCTCTTCATGCAGTTGCAACCAGTCACTTCGACATCACAAAATTCACATGGTGCCTTCTGCATTCTTTGAAGAATTCTCAGCAGCATAGAGTGCACACTGAGGGCAAGGCTGAAACCACAGCTAGAAACTTTAGCTTTCAAACCTGCTGTGGAGAAGTCTGACTCCGAGCAACATGACAAAGGGGCCAAAAGACCACACTAACAAGCAAACAGAAAACAAGAGCAAGCTGGGGATTTCCACAAGGCACAGACTGACAGAGAGCTACTTCTCCACCAGCACACTGCCTGCATTTTCTACTACATCAAAAACTGCATAGCATGAGAGAGAGAGAGAGAGAGAGAGAGAGAGAGAGAGAGAGAGAGAGAGAGAGAGAGAGAGGGGGGGGGGTGGTGGGTGTGTGGGTGGGTGGGTGGGGGTGAGTGAGTGAGTGTGAGTGTGAGTGTGTGTGTGTGTGTGTGTGTGTGTGTGTGTGTGTGTGTGTGTGTGTGTGTCTGTGTGTGTCTGTGTGTGTTTGTGTTAGTGTGTGTGAAAGAGAGAGAGAGAATGAGAGAGAGAGAGAGAAAGACAGAGAGAGAGAAAGCAAGAGAGAAAGACAGAGAGACAGACAGACAGATACAGACAGAGACAGAGAGACGGGGGGGGGGGGGGGGGGGGGGGGAGGGGGGGGGGCATTAGCAATGCATCCCACTTTAACTCCCAGACAGTAATGGCCCATTTATGACAGGTAGGGTTTTACATCCCTGATAATGTAAGGGTTTCCATAACTCCCAGATGATGTTTAAGGTTTACACCCCTACCAAAAAATCTTCTGGAGGTTATGCCTGCCAAGGATTGTGTAATATATCTATTTCATCTAAAAGTGACTGTGGTCATTGAGATTTATAACAATGTTCTTACACACACACACACACACACACACACACACACACACACACACAAACACACACACACGTGTACACACACACACACACACACACGCACACACATAGTCTGTGTGTGTGTGTGTGTATGTGTGTGTGTGTGTGTGTATGTGTGTGTGTCCGTGTGTGTGTGTGTGTGTGTGTGTGTGGTGTGTGTGTGTGTGTGTGTGTGTGTGTGTGTGTGTGTGTGTGTGTGTGTGTGTGTGTGTGTGCGTGTGTGTGTGCGTGCATGCGTGCGTGCATGTGTGTGTGCATGCGTGCGCACACACACCTGTGTAGCCATCTATCTATCCATCATTACATAATTCTTATATAATATTACGTCCATTCTTGGCTAGAGATCAAGCTTGAAGTTCTTCTAGTTCTACAATCCAGGCTGGTGTCTACAAATACAATGTCAATCATCGGGGTGATTACTTGGTACTGCCAATGGAAGAGCTGCCTGCTGATGCTAATCATTCCTTTCCCATGTCACTCAGTCAAACATTTATGTCACTCAGACTTTTGCACATTCCTCCCATTGTAACGGAGACTGCACATTATGCCAGTACCTGCATACAAGATCACAAGTCCCGCACTCTACCAACTGATCTGTTATTCCAGCCGCCACTCATTGTTAACAGTCCCGCACTCTACCAACTGATCTGTTATTCCAGCCCCCAATCATTGTTAACAGTCCCACACTCTACCAACAGATCTGTTATTCCAGCCGCCAATCATTAACTGTCCCGCACTCTACCAACTGATCAGTTATTCCAGCCCCCATCATTAACTGTCCCGCACTCTACCAACTGATCTGTTATTCCAGCCCCCAATCATTGTTAACAGTCCCACACTCTACCAACTGATCTGTTATTCCAGCCCCCAATCATTGTTAACAGTCCCACACTCTACCAACTGATCCGTTATTCCAGCCACCAATCATGAACTGTCCCGCACTCTACCAACTGATCAGTTATTCCAGCCCCAATCATTAACTGTCCCGCACTCTACAAACTGATCTGTTATTCCAGCCCCCAATCATTGTTAACAGTCCCACACTCTATCAACTGATCCGTTATTCCAGCCGCCAATCATTAACAGTCCCGCACTCTACCAACTGATCTGTTATTCCAGTCCTTTTTTTTTTTTTTTTTTTTTTTTGCGTTAAGCAGCTTTCATTCACTTTTTTCCAGTTCATTTATTTTAGTGTGTGCGTGTGTGCGTGCGTGCGTGCGTGTGTGTAAGCGTGCATGTGTTTATGCGTGCGTGAGTGCATGTGTGCGTGCATGTGTGTGTGAAATCATAATATGATAGAAAATTGAAAAAGGCATGTTCCAAAGCTGAATTTCAGAGAAAGACAGCCAGCACCATCTTCTCTGTCTCAGAGGTTGTTTAGGGTGGAATCAGGGAAGACTGAAGACCTAATCTTCTACAGATCCCTTGACTTTCCTACAGCCACCTTGACCCTACACACTGTGGCTTCAGCTTGGTGGTCTACAGAGCAAACCCTCCCCGTCTATATTATGCCCCTTGTGGTCCACTGGGCTTAAGACAACAGAGCAAACCCTGCCAGTGTATGCTATGGCCCCTGTGGTCCACTGGGCTTAAGACAACAGACCAAACCCTGCCTGTGTATACTATGGCCCTTGTGGTCCACTGGGCTTAAGACAACAGACCAAACCCTGCCTGTGTATATACTACGGCCCCCGTGGTCCACTGGGCTTAAGAAAACAGAGCAAACCCTGCCTGTGTATACTATGGCCCTTGTGGTCCACTGGGCTTAAGACAACAGAGCAAACCCTGCCTGTGTATACTATGGCCCTTGTGGTCCACTGGGCTTAAGACAACAGAGTAAACCCTGCCTGTGTATGCTATGGCCCTTGTGGTCCACTGCCTGTGTATACTATGGCCCTTGTGGTCCACTGGGCTTAAGACAACAGAGCAACCCTGCCTGTGTATACTATGGCCCCATGTGGTCCACTGGGCTTAAGACAACAGAGCAAACCCTGCCTGTGTATACTATGGCGCTTATAGTCCACTGGGCTTAAGACAACAGAGCAAACCCTGCCTGTGTGTATACTATGGCCCTTGTGGTCCATTGCCTGTGTATACTATGGCCCTTGTGGTCCACTGGGCTTTAGACAACAGAGCAAACCCTGCCTGTGTATACTATGGCCCTTGTGGTCCATTGCCTGTGTATACTATGGCCCTTGTGGTCCACTGGGCTTTAGACAACAGAGCAAACCCTGCCTGTGTATACTATGGCCCTTGTGGTCCATTGCCTGTGTATACTATGGCCCTTGTGGTCCACTGGGCTTTAGACAACAGAGCAAACCCTGCCTGTGTATACTATGGCCCTTGTGGTCTACTGCCTGTGTATACTATGGCCCTTGTGGTCCACTGCCTGTGCATACTATGGCCCTTGTGGTCCACTGCCTGTGTATACTATGGCCCTTGTGGTCTACTGCCTATGTATACTATGGCCTTGTGGTCTACTGCCTGTGTATACTATGGCCCTTGTGGTTTACTGCCTATGTATACTATGGCCCTTGTGGTCTACTGCCTATGTATACTATGGCCCTTGTGGTCCACTGCTTGTGTATACTATGGCCCTTGTGGTCTACTGCCTGTGTACACTATGGCCCTTGTGGTCCACTGCCTGTGTACACTATGGCCCTTGTGGTCCACTGCCTGTGTACACTATGGCCCTTGTGGTCCATTAGGCTCAAGACAACATAAACTGTCTGAAGGGCTTTTTTACTGCTTTATCGGCCCTTTTTTTCCCCCACTATTCATATTTTCATAACCGCATGTTTACTTTGTTTCTCACAGGTCATGTCAGTTCTGAATGAGGTCATATGGGAAAGTCACATAACAGGAAAGACTGGTTTAAAAAAAAAAAAAGAAAAAAAAAAGACGTTTTCACGAATGAATGAATGATTACTTATGATGCTTAATCTTAGACAAGCTATGAATGCTTACAAACACAGAAAAGATTAAAAGAAAACATAATTGAAACCAATAAGATGATAAATAATGCAAACAGTACTATTCACGTAACGCTGCAGATAATGCTGATGCCAAGTGGTGATCTTCAGGTTTTAGACTCTGGGATTAAAACTAATCAAAGTTTTCAACTGCTACTTGGCATTAAAACACTCGATGGTTGTAGTTAAGAGTTTCTCATCTGTGGCACTGCATTTTTTATTCATTTTATATTATGGCTGAAACTGATGTTATTGTTTCACATGTTACTTTATTTTAAAAAATACACCTTTCAAAGTCCAAGTGTATATATATATATAATATATATATATATATTCATCACTTGCAACTTGACATATCAATCATTGAAAAGCTGAGTAAACTGATATATAACAGTCGTTTACAACTTGAAATATGAACCACTGGTGGACAAAGAAAGGAAAGCTGCTAAAAAACAACTTCAAAAATATTGTGCACAGAAAAATCTGAATATCCCAAAAGATTTAGCTAAATTAGAGGAAATGACTTCCTCACATGAAATGTGTCGTCAGCACTGAACACTTTACCAATAAAATATATCTTTATAGTGTTGAAAATGGCTGCCGTCAGCACTGAACACTTTACTAATAAAATACATCTTTATAGTGTTGGAAATGGCTGCCGTCAGCGCTGAACACTTTACTAATAAAATACATCTTTATAGTGTTGGAAATGGCTGCCGTCAGCGCTGAACACTTTACTAATAAAATACATCTTTATAGCGTTGAAAAATGGCTGCCATCAGCACTGAACACTTTACTAATAAAATTACTTTAATGGAACTCCCTCGCCCAGGACACTGTTCATGCCAAAACCCCTGACACATTTGTGTCACGGGTCAACAGGCATCTTCAGTGATTTCTACATAAAGCTGTCTTGTTGTGTGAATGGACGAGTGGAAGGATGTTGCGGGCCTGAGCTGCCTACTGCACGTAAGTTTTTTGTCATTTATTTCATGCCCTTGACTGGACATACAGAAAAGCAGAAGTAAAGATCTTTGTGGCTTGCAATGGTTTTTGTTTAATTAGACACAACTTTTTTTTTTTTTTTAATGTCAAGTCTACAAATAAAACACAAAAAATCATAACTTTCTTATATCATTGTGATACCGATTTCCATCATATATGAATTTAAGGAGGAAGAGGTGACCTATCTATATTTGATCAACAACAGTGTGTAAAGTCCAGCTCCTTTGGAATACCCAGCACACATCCTGTCCCATCTTGCCTTCTCTCACAGCTTGCTTGTGCAGGTTTTGTTTTTTAGGTCTGTTAGTATCTCCGGGATGGTGTCAAGAGTTCATACATCCTTTTAACTGCAACTTTCTCTTGACAACCCGTCATGTTCAAAGAGACTTTGTCCCCTGTTACTAGTGTTAGTGTCACTAATTAAAATGAATTAGGAGTAAGAGACATTCTCTGATGTGGGCAATCTCTCTCCAATCGAACACACCCACCCTTTCCTTTGTTCTTAAACCGTTCATTTCTCCAGGTTGTATATGAACAGTCTATAGCCAGAATTAGAGGAATGATGCTTGGTCTAGATATGCTGTAGTCTTGAAACGTCCATAAAGTAAAAGCTATACTATTTTCAACATGATGGGAGGGCTTGTGAGGGTGGAGGGGGGGGGGTGCTTGCCTCAGGATAGGTGCAAACAGCCTGATCAACGGTCATTCTGCACTGGCCAGTGTACTTAGCCGTGTTGCTTTCTTGTTTCTGCTTTGTTTTGGATTTTCTGCGGACAATCGCAACTGATGAGATTTTGCCACACTGGGATGATTGGTCACTGTGGTGGTGTTCACTGGATTTTTTGATGAACAGTAACTGATCACTGAAAGTTTCTTGATCCTGCTGCAGCAAAGACCAGCATCAGTTTTCTGATGTGTGCACTGTTCACACTACATCAAGTTTGTAGCAACGTCAGTCCCTGACAGCGATAGTCATTGTGGGAAAAACCCTGTCAGTCTCCTCCACTGACCGTCAGTCAGTAACAACAGTTTTGGTCAGTCTCTCTGTGCAAGGTTTCTGGTTGTGGAGGTTGGTGGGAAAAAAAAACCAAAAAAAACAAACAAAACAAACACACAAAACACCACAATCAAAATGATTTTTCAGTATTCTTCCTTCTTTTGGTTATTTTTGCCACTTTATCCTTATTCTGACCTACACTCATTTCTTCACATCTCACTTTGATTTTGACACCAAAGGAAAAAAACACTACGAGAGCCAATCAGCATTATGCTTCTGATGAAACCAGATGAAAGACCTTTCTTTGTTGATTGGTTATATGCAAAAAGGGAAGCACTCTTCACTGAAGTACATGTGTTCTAGCTTATATGCAGTAACCCTGTTCAGTTCTCTGACCAGAAAAAAAAAGCTTCTGAAACAAGACCCCTTTGTGTAAATATATCCTACTTAGTGTTTGTTCTTCTCCTTTTATGAATTTCTTTCATACCCTTTTCCTTTTTTGATCTATGTGATTTATCTCAGTAAGCTTGGTAACGCTGCTTATAGCCCAGCCTACCACAAAGGGCCACATCAGGGCTGTCACCGCACTAAAGTCAAATCACAAGTCTTTTTCAACATGCACACACAAAAAAACAAACAAAAAAAAAAGCATTTACACAACCCTTTAAAACACATCTTCTAAAAACACACTGGAAATTTTGTTAAAAAATCTTTCCTCCTTTTATTTCAGAAAGTGATATACTCCCCTTTATACACGAGATAAAATCCTGACAAGTGATGTCCCTTGGATTTTTCATGAACTGGACCAAATTACCCTGTGACGGCCTCCCATAAATTGATAGATAAAGTCGCACAGGGCTGATCGCGACTGAACAAGGAGTGGTGAGGGTCATTTAGCGGTAAAATGAGATTTTTGCACCAAACACATACGAAAACCATTAAAGCATATTACGTTTCACTGATTTTACCTAAATTAATCTAGAAATGTGATTAAATGGATTTTTTCACACTCCATGTCATCAATTTTAAGCAGCACCGATAGCAAAAAGTTACTGGTGCACATCCCTCACAGAGCCCCTGCCGCGTCGCACATTATTCGAAAGCTCAGTGTTTAAGAATCTGTACACAATGTTCTAAAATAAACCAATCAGAAGGCCTTTAGGAGGCATTCAAAGTCGTACACAAAAGAAAACATTCCAACCAATCAGCAATCAAACCCCAAAATGTCCTTAGTAACTCAGCTGTTTAACAACAGAGACGATGCCTTTCAATGACCACAGCTCAATGGAATCTATTGCATTTTGCCTTTGTCGTCGCTTCACTTCAGAACTCGGTGACAGCTCGAGTATGCTACAGATACAACGCTGTATTAATCAAAATCAGGAAATATTTTCGATTATGAAGGCCTGGGAATTAGAGGCCTTATAAACGAACATTTCACCAAAGCAATAGCAATATTTTGATTTCGATTCCAATGAAGAAACTGACAGCGAAGCTGACGATGGGTTCCCCATCAACTTCGACCAGTGAGTGTCCAGCTGTTTGGACTCGAAATTGAAGATGAAAAAAGAAAATGAGGAGCCAGTTCTAAGAACTTGGTGACAGCGAAGTATGCTACAGATACAGGTATGAATTGCAATGGGCAGCCTCTACCAGATCTACAAAAGGCAGAGAAAAGTTTTCCTGTAACTGCATGCAGATCAAAATGATCATTTAATGCATTCCAGCTGTGTGGCCTACATATTATGTATGAGTGCAAGTTTGTGGAGAGGACAGGAAGCACAAGTTTGAACGTCAGGATGTAGTGTGTGTGTGTGCGTGCGTGTTTGCATGTATGCACGCATGCGTGTGTGTGTGTGTGTGTGTGTGTGTGTGTGTGTGTGTGTGTGTGTGTGTGTGTGTGTGTGTGATGTGTGTGCGAGATGACAGGAGGGATTCCATCCAGGCAACTGAAAAGGAAGAAAGAATAATGCACAAGCATTTGCTTCTGATAAGGTATGTTGTGTTAATTATGAGTACATGCTGTTTTTATCATAGGATGTCATGAACTGTGAGTCCAGTATGTGTATTGTGTAAACGCACAGTACAAGAGAACCCACTTTTTTTTAAACGCTGGGCAAAACAAAACTGGAAATACATATTAATTCCATCAATTGTGAGTAGTGTACCTGTGCTAAGATAACATTAAAAACAAAAGTCTCCATTAAATAAAAAAGTCAGATTTGTCATTTTTCAACGCCCTGAACAGCCATTAAATACACCAGTATACTAACTGGGAATAAAATTCAATTATCAAAGTGTTTGCAATGATTATTTTGATGGTTTCCCACATTTTCATAAGTTTACAGCAAAATGAAACCTTGGTTGCTAAGGACAAGTGGTTGGGAGAAAGTACGGAAACTTTAAAGCCGTTTTCTTTTAAAATGGCTACCATGTTAATCGGACACTTTGAAGGGCAGTAACTTTTTCACAAAATTTTTTAACAAACGGAAATTCTTTCTACATCATTGGAAAGGTCTTTTTCTCCTCTTTCTGTTGATATATATATCTTAGTGAGTTCAAAATTCATTTTGTGGGAGTTGTCACATGTATGTTTTCTCACAAAAAATAAACACTGGAGTGCAAGACTATAACATTTTTTTTCATCAAGATTTTGTTGGTTGAGAACGAAGAGAACTCATAATGTAATGAAGCCATTAATTTCTGAGCACAAGCTGAAAATATTGGCCCTAACTCAGAATGCAGACTTCTTGAATGCTCTTCTTTTTTAAATGTTCAGTTGGACTACTTTTAAAGTATGTGGACAGTTAGCAAGACAGACTTGTAGAGAAGGATGGACAATCATGCACACAAACTCATTATGGCTTACAGTAAAAAAAAATCATAAAAATAAATAAATAAATTAAAAACACACACAATACAGAGGACCAAAAACAACCTGTTCTCCACTCTACGCACACATAAAATTCAAAATAAAATCATTCAAAATTAAAGACCAATCACCTAATTCAATTCATTGGCATATTTTTTTGTGTGCATTTTAGTTTTAATTTTTCCATCAAATTAACTGTTATGTCTTGACAATATAGATTTTTTTTTCACACAATGATCCCAGGGAAAAAAAAAACACACTGTCCCAGACAGCTTGTTTTTCAAGACCTGCGGTTACAACACACACACACACACACACACACACACACACACACACACACACACACACACACCACAAACACGCACACAACACCACCACACACACACACACACAGTGACACAGACACAGTGACACACACACACACACATACACACACAACACACCCAACAAACACAACACAACACACACACACACACACACACACACACACACACACCACACCAGTGAGGATTTATTATCAACCTCAGCCAGTAATAAAGTTTCACTTGGACTTTGAGGTGACACAGAAAAGTATGCATAGAGGAGGAATGCACTGATAAATAAATGAATAATACATAAAAATATTGACAACACTAACAACACTTTAGTTTCAGCTTCACCTATGTTTGCATTTTTGCTGGGACTGAAGTTATTAAAAAAAAAAAAAAATCTTTAAGCTTGTTTTTTTTCAGGCCAGCTTCAAATTAGTTCAAACCTGAACCTGAATCAGTTTAATGAAGACACCTGGTTGCCCACAGAACCCCAGCAAAAACCAGACACTTCCTCACTGATGGCTGCCCACAGAACTCCAGCAAAAGCCAGGCACTTCCTCACTGATGGCTGCCCATAGTACTGCAGCAAAAGCCAGACACTTCCTCACTGATGGCTGCCCACAGAACTCCAGCAAAAGCCAGACACTTCATCACTGATGGCTGCCCACAGAACTCCAGCAAAAGCCAGACACGTCATCACTAATGGCCGCCCGCAGAACTCAGCAAAAGCCAGACACTTCCTCACTGATGGCTGCCCACAGAACTCCAGCAAAAGCCAGACGGGTCATCACTGATGGCTGCCCACAGAACTCCAGCAAAAGCCAGACACGTCCTCACTGATGGCTGCCCACAGAACTCCAGCAAAAGCCAGACACGTCCTCACTGATGGCTGCCCACAGAACTCCAGCAAAAGCCAGACACTTCATCACTGATGGCTGCCCACAGAACTCCAGCAAAAGCCAGACACTTCATCACTGATGGCTGCCCACAGAACTCCAGCAAAAGCCAGACGGGTCATCACTGATGGCTGCCCACAGAACTCCAGCAGAAGCCAGACACTTCCTCACTGATGACTGCCCACAGAACTCCAGCAGAAGCCAGAGACACTTCCTCACTGATGGCTGCCTTCTCCACAGTCCTCACCTTTCTGACATTGTCTTTCTTCTTCAACAGATCGGATACTTGAAAAAAGGCATAAAACTTATAAACTCTAAGATCCAATAAGAGTGAATTTCCAAATTCACGATACATACTAAAAGACTGCTTAAAAACCTCTATCAGTCTATGACCTATTTCTATATAAAAAATTGGTGCTATCTGCTTTGATCTACCACAAAATTCACTCATCACTGTTTTATTACTAAGTGGGTACTATTTCATAACTTCCTCCAAACTAGTAAAAAAGTTCCAATTGTTAGTCTTTGAATCTACACTGGAGCCTGACTTCACATGCAACAATCTCTTTACTGAAAAATGAATGTACATGCAACAAACAACAAACAGAAAACACACCCAAGTTAACACAAACTCTCAGGGCATTAAAAACAGTGTCTCAGTCAGTTTCTCCAAACTTTTTCTAAACCTTTAATGAATGCAGGAACACTGAGTGTACCCCTAAATAAATAGCTCTGGTAACAAATAACATGTCATTCCAAATTTCTCTGCAATGATAACTTACAGGTTTCAAATAATTTTATGTTGTTCTTATGAAAGGCACATTACTCATTTATGTGAACCAAACTTAGCACATGTCTATCATGTACACAATGGGTTAAGCATGAATAAATCTGTATAGATCTGGAATCCCATGATTCCTCCACCTTGGATGCCCATACATTTTTTTTCTGATTTTACTGAAATCACTGCATTCATAAATGCATCCCAGGTGTAAGATCTGAATTCAAATGTCAATGAAGTTTGTTCAAATAATTTCATTTTATGTTTATGTAATGAACTCAAAGTAACACAACATTTCAACATGAAGTGCAAGTGTCCCAACAAGAGTTATGAAAGCCAACCTCACACTCAACAAAACTAGTAACAGAACTCTTCCAAGTGTTGTCAGTCACACCCACTATCAAGACAATGTGTACTACTACTGATCAATGTGATACTGGACATGTATATATGTACGACGATTCACACACACACACACACACACACACACACACACACTTTATCGTAAGTGACTGTCTAAACTGTATGGAAGAGGCAGGGCGAATACCAGGGTGAAATTGGGGAGGGGGTGGGGGGGGGGGGGGGGGGGGGGGGGTGGGGGGGGGGGGGGGGGGGGGGGTGGGGGGGGGGGGGGGGGGGGGGGCGTTCGCACTGACAGTGTTGCTGTTGAGAATCGATCCAGCTCCTCTGCGAATCGCTTCCAGCAAAACATGATGCTGGTAGTAAAGCGCTAAACCCAAGGCGTTTCCACAACCCATGAGTCACTAAAATCACCGTCATTTTGAAGTTCTCACATTACTACTTCACCCTGACCTGCACTTGACTTGGTGGTACTGGGCACAAGAGCCCACATTGAAAAAGTGAAAAACAAT
>JADBJO010002587.1:37500-42500 GCA_016801955.1 Conus betulinus | reverse complement strand
CCTGTGGACACTCCCTATATAGACAGACAAGCATTAATCCCCGTCTACCTCACAAAGGGAGTGGAGTTTTTGTTGTATGTATGACCGGTTTTTTTTTTTTTTGTTTGTTTGTTGTTGTTTTTTTTTTATCCCGCCATTAAGGCAGCCATACTCCATCTTTGGGGAAAGTGCATGCTATGTGTAACGTGTCATCCATACCAACGGCCAAAGTAACCTTCTCCTCTGAAAGTTGGTGATGGGATTTGACGTGTGTGCAAGATGTTATGCGTGCGTTCACACACGGAACCTCGGTTTATAGTCTCATTCGAAGGACTGTATGGGAAATGGAGTCGGGACTAATGTTAACTCCGAGGGAAAAAATCCCCCTGTACCGAAACGGTGCGGCGGAGATTCGACCCCGCAACCCTTGGATTACGAGTCCGGCGCTCTACCAACTGAGCTGTTCCGGTCCTTGGATTCTGTTTTTAAAGCCTTGGTGGTGTGAAATAGATGGTACATCTCCGTTTGATGCAAAGGGAGAACCAACGCACAGTCAAACCGTACTCTCTACTGATGAGACTGAACCAAAGGACCAAAGGCTCCACCTAATATAAATGTTTGTGTTATAAATTGACTACGATGACCGCCGAATTCTGCCGGTGGGTGATTTTTTTTTTCATTTGTATTCGCATGCCTTTTTTTTTTCTATCCCAATCTTCTTTCTTCCTCCATCCCCCCCCCCCCCCCCCCCCCCCCCCCCCACATCCACTACCTTCACGCTTTTTTTTTTTTCAGTTGTTGTTGCGATTGTGACGGGAAAATTGTTAGCTTCTACCTGTTGTCTTTTCACCATGTATTTACACACGCACACAAACGCACAACTCCGCCTGGTTGTAACTTTCCGGGAACATCCTGCCGGTCCCAAGCCCGGATAAAGGAGGAGGGTTGGGCATGGGGTTAACACCCCCATCCCGTAAAAAAGCAACTTGTTACAGAAACGCCAAACAGACCAGGGAACTTCTACCCTGGGAGAGGAAGGGTCCTCCTCAGAGGATGTATGACGCCATGTGGTGAAAGCCGTGAGTCAACGGAAGCCACAAGGCCGACCCCCCCTTCTATCGACTAGGACCCTCAAAGTCCGAACATGGAATGTATGAGATCCGGCGCAGAAGATGGGGATGGATTGGGCACACCCCCTGAGGAAGCCAGCCAGTAACATCACCAGACAGGCGTTATCATTGGAACCCCCCAGGAAAACGGAAAAGAGGAAGGCCAAGAAACACCTGGCGACGGGACTTTGAGGCAGACAGCAAGAAGATGGGACACACCTGGAAACAACTAGAGAGGGCAGCCCAGGATCGAGGACTCTGGCGGACTGTTGTCGGCGGCCTATGCTTCAAGAGGAGCGACAGGCACAACTGAACTGACTGACACAAACGCACACGTACGCAAACACACACACACACACACACACACACACACACACACACACACACACACACATATGCACACACACACACACACACACACACACACACACACACACACACACACACACACACACACACACACACACAGAGGCAGAGACGGAGAGCGAAATTGGGGTTGGTAAGGAAATTTGTTACTTTCTTAGCGATTAACATTAAATAACAATTATGGGTATGCATGTCTGCCAAAAAATGTGTGTGCGCGCGTCCGTGCGTGAGACAAGAGATGTGGGTGATATGGACGTCATGGTTTTCATTCTGTTTTGTTTCTTTTTTTTTTATTTTTCATGTAACTCCGCTTTGATTTTTTGGAGGGGAGGGAGACCGAGGGAGAGGCGGAGGGTGACAGTTGTTGCCATATGGAAACATCGGGTTTGTTTCGCTTCACGACCTTTGTGACACGTTGATGCTGAGTAACGTGCAATTAATTTCAAGGTCTGACTCAGTCATGTCCTGGGCAATTAACAGGAGTCGAAAAAAAAAGCCACCAGTTGCTAAACCTTCACATGGATCAATGTGTTTTAACAGATGATTTCTCTATCTCTCTCTCTCTCTCTCTCTCTTTCTCTTTTTTTTTTTTCTTCTCTCCTCTCTCTCTCTCTTTTGGGGGGTAGGGGAAGGGGGGGAGGTGGATTGTTCTTACGGACCGAGAAATAAAAACTGTCAGGGGGAGGGGGGGGAAGGGGGGGGGGGGGTTTGCCAAAGCTGGAGAATTAATTGATAGGAATGTATGTGAATAAATTTATAGCACGTATGTAAAGATGCAAGCATTCGATATTTGGAGATAAAAAAAACAAAAAAAAAAAAAACAAACAAAGAAACAAACAAAAAGATCTAATTGTTCTCTTCTAAATCAACTACTTGTTGTTGTTGTTGTTGTTGTTGTTGTTTTACTTCCACTACAAGTCTTGTTTTAAAAAACAAACGAAAAAAAAAAAAAAAAAAAAAACATTGTTAGTATTTCTTGCTTGCAGAAGGGGCGTTATGGTGACAAATCATTTTATTTTTGTCAACATTGTACATATAATAAATCACTTTACATATATACCGCTATGAGTAATTCCACAACACACACACACACACACACACACACACACACACACACACACACACACACACACACACACACACACACACACACTCAAAGGTTAAATGAATGACTTGGGACCAGAGATCTTCTTGCATATATCTGTCCCCAATTCGACCCCATACTCGCCGTACTCGCGAAAAAGCACGCGCGACGACACGTGTGCACACCCGCTTTCACCCGGAAGGAAACGATCGAGACACTTCCGGTCCTCTTCTCTGACGCCGCGGCCATCTTACCAGGACCCACAAAGAGAACAGGACCCACAAAGAGAACAGGACCCACAAAGAGAACAAGACCCACAGAGAAAACAGGACCCACAGAGAAAACAGGACCCACAGAGAGAACAGGACCCACAAAGAGAACAGGACCCATAAAGAGAACAAGACCCACAGAGAGAACAGGACCCACACAGAGAACAGGACCCACAAAGAGAACAGGACCCACAGAGAGAACAGGACCCATAAAGAGAACAGGACCTACAGAGAGAGCTTTTTGCTTTGTCTTCCTATTGGTAGCCGACGATCTGGTCCTGGTAGCGTGAAGAACAGGACCCACAAAGAGAACAGGACCCTCAAAGAGAGCTTTTCGCTTTGTCTCCCTGTTGGTTGCCGGCGATCTGGTCCTGGCAGAGTGAAGAACAGGACCCACAAAGAGAACAGGACCCACAGAGAGAACAGGACCCTCAAAGAGAACAAGACCCACAGAGAGAACAGGACCCACAGAGAGAACAGGACCCACAAAGAGAACAGGACCCATAAAGAGAACAGGACCCACAAAGAGAACAGGACCCACAGAGAGAGCTTTTTGCTTTGTCTTCCTGCTGCTTGCAAGCTTCTTCCTTTTACCCTGTTCCTTTAGGTGAACACCTTCGGTGTGTCGAAGATGACTTCACACATGAAGGGGGGGAGGGAAGTGGGGGGGGGGGGGGGGTTTCAAAGGGAGACAAGACGAAACACCACACACACACACACACACACACACACACACACACACACTCAAAAGAACAAAGAAGACAGAAACAGAACCTCAAGACAGACAACTGCCTATAAGAGAAAAGTGCCAGTACATATGGAGCTGCAAGCTGGCAATACTATGCAACATCCAGGGCCCCCATAGAAATGGATGCAACCCTAGCCTAACCCCCCCAGACCCATGCCCAGACCCACAAAAGCGCCGCACTTTTTACCAAATAAGAGAAAATGATAATACTTGGAAAGTGTAGGGCGTGGAAGAAAAGCTGCCGTCGGCTGTTGATGAGGGGGAGGACGGTACTGTCGGGGTGCGGACTCATGCCTTCTCGGGCCGCGCCTTCTCCGTCACCGTCATCACCACCACTGTGGGTACACAGCCTGGACCACGTCCACCGACAGCGTAGTTGGATGAAGGAGGCTGCGCAAATCTGGAAGAAAGCTTTGTTTATGTTGGTGGTCAGTCTGGAGGTTGTGTCAGTCTGGAATAAAGCTTTGTTTAGGTGATTGAGGCTGTGGCAGTCTGGAATGAAGCTTAGCTTGGATGATTGAGGCTGTGGCAGTCTGAGTATAGCTTTGTTTATTGCCTGAGGCTATGTCAATCTTGAATAAAGCTCAGCTTGTTCATTGTGTCTATGCCAGTCTGGAATAAAGCTTCATCCGTGCTTGTTCATTTCTCCAGTCGTCGTCGTTGTTGTTGTTTGTTGTTGTTGTTGTGTGTGTGTATATACATACATACATACATACATACACACACACAGACGCACACACACACACACACACACACACACACACACACACACACACACACAGTGTGTGTGTGTGTGTGTGTGTGTGTGTGTGTGTGTGTGTGTGTGTGTGTGTGTGTGTGTGTGTGTGTGTGTGTTGTGTGTGTGCGTGCTAGGTACAGAGTATATGGACGAGTTTGGAACATCCTTTGGAGAAAAGTGGAGGTGTCTCCTTGTTTATTCTGTGTGCTCGGTGCTGGCATTTCTGCTAAGCAATTTGATATGTCGTTGAGCAGCATTCGTTTGGGAAAGATGGCCGTGTAATTACTTCATCACTCGATCAAGATTTACCGTATTTGTTTTGTTGTTTACTGTTTACGATTCCCTAGGGTGTGTGTGTGTGTGTATATATATGTGTGTGTGTGTGTGTGTGTGTGTGTGTGTGTGTGTGTGTGTGTGTGCGTGTGCGTGCGTGCGTGCGTGCGTGCGTGTGTGCGTGCGTGTGTAAAGATGTTTTTGGTTCGCTACTTGGGTTAGAAATCGGTTCTGGAAGCGTGCCTGGTGTCTTCACAGAAGCTATGATGAGGTGAGGTGAGGAATAGTCGTGCTGTGGTTTGACCTAGATGTGGTCGATCAGCACACCCTCCCAATGACAAACAAGCACGTCAAGAGTCTGCAAGGCGTCCAGTGCCCAGCCGCCAAGGTGGATGGGTGTTCCAGGGGTACAGGGGAACCTCCAGTGTGGATG
>JADBJO010002587.1:25000-30000 GCA_016801955.1 Conus betulinus | reverse complement strand
GACACGGACCCACGTGTGTGCATGTGCGCATGTGTGTGCGTGTGTGTGTGTGTGTGTGCGTGTGCGCGTGCGCGCTTGCGTGTGTGCACGCTTGTGTGTGTATGTGTGCACGCACATGTGTGCCTGCATTAATGTACGCGTGTGTGCGTGTGCAGACGTGTGTGTATGCGTGTGTGTGTGTGTGTGTGTGTGTGTGTGTGTGTGTGTGTGTGTGTGTGTGTGTGTGATTTGTGGGTTTGTGTGAGCACATACACGTATCTGCACATGTATGTGTACATATATGTGTATATATGTGTGTGTATTTGTATGTGGGCGTGTATGCATGTGCGTATGTGTATGAATTTGTGTTCATGTGTATGCGTGTTTGTGCGCACGCATGTTCGTGAAGATGTTCACATGCACACATGTGTATATGTGTGTGCGTAGGAGAGAGTGGACGTATGCGCAGCACGATTGTGTGTGTGTGTGTGTGTGTGTACGCGTGCGCGCGCGCGTGTGCATGCGCATGCGTGCATGTGTGTGTGTGTGTGTGTGTGTGTGTGTGTGTGTGTGTGTGTGTGCGCGCGCGCGTGCGTGTAGTGACTGCGTGCGTGAATGTTCAGAGATGACTTAGGATCAAGAACAAGAACAAAACCATCAAATACAACATATATGTGTGTGTGTGTGTGTGTGTGTGTGTGTGTGTGTGTGTGTGTGTGTGTGTGTGTGTGTGTGTGCGCGCGCGCGCGCGCGCACACACACACACACATACACATAATAATAATAATGATAATAATAATAATAATAATAATAAAAATAATGAATACTTATATAGCGCCTATTCTCGGCTAGAGACCAAGCTCTAAGCGCTTTACAATCAACACTCGTTTACACAACGGGCTGCCTACCTGAGTAGTGCCGACTGAAGAACTGCCAGCTGGCGCTTCATTCAGTCGTTTCCTGTGTCATCCAGTCAGTATCGTTCAATATCGATCACCCATTTTCCTCACTTCCTTCATTCTTTCCATTTCTCACTCAGGGTGCATGCTATGTGTAAACGTGTCATCCATACCAACGGCCAAACTGGCCTACTCTTCCGAATGTTGGTGATGGGATTTTACGTGTGTGTGCAAGATGTTATGCGTGCGTTCACACACGGAACCTCGGTTTATAGTCTCATTCGAAGGACTGTATGGGAAATGGAGTCAGAACCAATGTTAACTCCGAGGGAAAAAATCCCCCTGTACCGAAACGCCCCGGCGGAGGTTCGAACCCGCAACCCCAGGATCACCAAGATTACGAGTCAAGCGCTCTACCAACTGAGCTATTCCGGCTCCCACATAACAATAAAAACACGGTTACAGTTTAGGCCCAAAACGCTGTGTATTCTCTATTCCATCCAAAGCTGCACCTGGCCTTTGTCATCAGGTCAGCCAGTACCAAAACATACTCATCGCACAGTCCGGCCCTTGACCCACACCATACCTGACTCTGTGGCAGCTCTTGAAGGTGAAATCAACATCCTATTGACCCTCATGTCCGTTCATTTTTTTATGCAAACACGATCCACATGACCCTTCGTTTTCTTGTCATCTGTTTAGATTTTTCACTCCAAAATCCTTGTGCCCTACCAATGGCGTAGTGCACAAGGAGTCCACAAGTCATGGTATCGTTCTGCTATTTTTGCTGGCATAAGGCATTGAACTAATCTATTGACCTCAAATTCCAGGACGGGAAACATCTTTTTCACATTCAAAAAAAAAATTTCCCTTGAGCTAGAGTGATTTTCATCTTATCAAACTGCGTTCTTTTTACTTAACCCTGGGCGGTAACCCCGAACTCTGTACTGAATCCTCCTTAGCCCGTTCCGTCCGCGGGCGACTCGATGCAGTCGGTCAGCTTCGGACCTTTCCGTAAGTCGAAGTAGTAAGGAAAGACAATTCGAGCCGAGCAGACGACGAATACATTATGAGTAAAACGCAATCTGATTCATGTAATTTGATGTTGTCGTTGATTGAGTTTTACAAGCTTTTTGCATGAAATCACACAAACAAGTTCGTATCCACCACAATCATTCCGCGTTATCTGTTGTGATTTTAGGTAACGGAATAGCTGACGCATCAAAATCGAGTCGTCTGATCGGGTACGGGGATTTGCGCGCCATGGAGGCGATAGGTTGGTAAACCCTTGGCGACAGTTTGGCCGTCAAGTTACGTGGGGTAGGCTTTGCCTTCTCAGCGTGTGGTTTGGTTTTCGAAGGGTCGACTGGGTCAACGTGACCATTGAAATACCACCTGTGTTTGAGTTAAGGCTGAAGATCCTGCCCTGTCGGCGCGATAGCGTAACTGGGCTTGCGGAAGTGATGGTACACCTACCTTGCTGAGGGCAAGAACAGAGCAAAAACATCAATGACGTGCATGATGATACTGATGATGATAGGGGTTTTTGTGATTGTACTGCGCATTTTTCTTTTCTCTCTCCCCCCCCCCCCCCCCCCCCCCCCCCTTTTTTTTATTTATTTATTTATTTTTTTTTTTTGCAGTAGGCCTCCGTTTCGTTCCTAATTTTGTAGTGGTGTAACTTGGAGGGTGTTTGTTTTTTTTTCCTTAAAAAAAAAACTCATTTCGTGTGTGTGTGTGATGGGAAATGCGCTTGTAGCCAATGAACGCTATACTATGTGATTCACTATGACTGATATTTGTCGGGACGCTTGGTGATGTTAAACGATAGTCGAACGCGGTTAAAAAAAAAAAAAAGTTCTGAGTGTGCTGAGTGATAGACGTCGCTGCAGCAATGCTGACACAGCATGTCTTAGATGGAAATGTAACGTTCAGTGTAAGGGACAAACAAAAAGATGGAATAAATGAAATAAAAAGTGAAATACCGGATCGTTTATAAGTCGGTCTAGCGAAGACACTGCAGAAGCCGACTCACTTCGGTGGTGTTAAGGGGTGTGTGTTTCTATTCAACAAAAGCAAAGCACCTTCTACGCTTAAGCGCAATGATAATAATAATGACGATGATAATAATGATGACGACGATATAATGAAAATAATAGCAATAATGATGATGCTCCTAATCATCATCATCATCATCATCATCATCATCATCATCAAATCAACATAACAATGATAACAATAGATAATGATAATTGATAAATGATAATAATGTTAATAATAATAAGAATGATGATGATGATGATGACGATACACGGCGAACGAGAAGGAGACATTGCCTCTATAGGTCAAGACTCCTGCACGCTGTAAACTTGAGGAACATGTATTTCTCCACACCCCTTCAGATGGGTGTATATTAGAGGTTGCCAACGGTTTCTCATGGAGCAGTGGGTGAGTTGTGCACCAAGCGACCCCCACACTGCACACACAGATGGGTATTACCATCATCCCTCTACACACAATTGAAAGGTACAGTTGGTCTCCACTTTGCTCGTGGACAGACGAACGAGAGCGCGCGCGCGCCCCCCCCCCCCCCCCCCCCCCCCCCCCCCCCCCACACACACACACACAGAGCACCCATTCGCTCGAACGTAAAGAAACCATCACGCTCACACATAAAATTCGGAGAGCATTTATATAAATGTTTCATTGCGGATAAAGTGTACAAGATCTTGCTTGTTTTCCCTTCTTCTGCTTTGTTTCTCTTTTTTTCCCCTTTATTTCTTTCCTTTTTTGTCACTTTATTATTATTATTATTATTTTTTTGCCATGCCCTCGAAAACTAGGCTAAAACAAAGAGTTAAAAAACAAACAAAGAAAAAAAACCCCACAGAAATATCAAAGGCATGGAGCATTGAGGACAAGAAGGAAAAGAAAAAAAATATTATCACACACACACACACACACACACACACACACACACACACACACACACACACAACGAACTTCATATCAAACATAAAAGCAAAACATCCGGACTTATGCCTGTGCACACATACGTAAAAGAGAGAGAGAGAGAAAGAGAGTCTGAACGTAAAACGAAACAAGCAACAACTTTTCCCTCTCTCTCTCACTCTCTCTCCCCACCCCCACTCCTCTCTCCACTCTCTCTCTCCCCTCTCTCCACTCTCTCTCTCTCCCCCTCTCTCTCACTCCCCCCTCTCTCACTCTCTCTCACTCTCTCTCTCCTCTCTCTCCCCCCTCTCTCTCACTCACTTCTCTCCCCCCCCCCCCCCTCTCTGTCTCTCTCTCACTATCTCTCTCTCTCCTTCCACTTCACGACAGGTATAGTAAACATACTGTCAACACCCCCCTCCCCACCCACCCATACCCCCCACTCTACCCCCATACGGTGGGCATTTGTTTTTCTCCGGCACACCGACGAAACTGCGAGAAGCACCACCGGCTTTGGGGTGTGGCTGTGCGGGGCGAGGAAGGAGCGGCCACGTGGGAAGAGTCTGTGGGAGGAGGAAGACCTCTGAGAGGGCAGGGAGGCTGAGTCCCGGGGGGGGGGGGGGGGGGGGGGGGGGGGCGGGAGGTGGAGGGGGAAGGGGGGGGGGGGGGGGCAGGAGGAGAGGGGAGCAAGGAAGGAAGGGTTGGGAAGGGGAGAGAGTCCTGGATGTGGGAGATGATGGTTGGGGGAGGGGGGGTGGGGGTGACTGACTCGGATTAGCCCGTCTGTTGAGGTTCGGTGTCAGTGTGTGTCAGGAGAGTGAGTGCTGGGTCAGCTTTACTTGCGACAGGAGGTGACGGGTGGAGGGAGGGAGACTGGGGGAGGGGGTTTGTGTGTGGTGGTGGTGGGGGTGGGGGGTGGGGAGTGAGTCGAGGTGGAGAGGGAGAGGAGGGGGGAAGGTTTGGCGCGGGGGGGTGAGGGGTGGGGTGGGGGGGGGGGAGATGATGGGCACGGGAGAGGGGGAGGGAGAGGGCGACTAATGCAGCAGTGTGACGAACTACATAACCGCGCAAAAAGAAGAAGAAGAAGAAGAAAAAATTAAAAACTGATCTTGAAAAAAAACAAAGTAACGAAAGAGAGAACACCCCCACACTCACTCCAAGGGGCGAAAA
>JADBJO010002587.1:17500-20000 GCA_016801955.1 Conus betulinus | reverse complement strand
GCTAACAGCGATGAATTGCATGCAGTCCTTTGGTGCTATGTGCTAGGGAAGTGTGTTATTAGAATTATCTATGTCAGTATATAGCAATCGTCCATCTCTGAAGTGTGTTAGTTGAATTATTAGCCTAGATGCCCCCGCGTCTTGCGACACAAGAGGCAGTCAAGGCGCTCCACTGTGCACGGTCCTCAGCCAGTTGGTGTCACTCCATCCTCTATCAAAAAGTCTGAGGTCTCTCTCCACTGTCTGTCACCAGCTCATTACTGGTCGTCCTCTGTTTCTCTGGCCTGCTGGAGTCCACTTCATGGCCTGGTTTGCAGGTCTTGATGAAGGTAATGTCAAGACATGACCCAGCCAGCGGAGGCGCCGTCTGCAGACGATGGTTGACACGGGGAGCTGTTGGACCTCTCCCTGACCTCTTCATTTGCTACAAAGTTTGACCATTTGATGCCCAAGATCTTACGTAGGTACTTGGTGTCAAAAGCGTCGAGTTTCTTCTCCTGGGTGGTCTTCAGTTGCCAGGTTTCACAGCCCTATAGCAGCGTTGAAATCACACTGGAGTTATAAAATTTCAATTTGATTCCAAGGGAGAGGATTTCTGCTGTTCCACATTTGGTTCAGCTGATTGAATGCTGATGTTGCCTTCCCAGTTCATGGTCCCGGTCACTGGCATTGTTGCTGGAGTTGCCTAAGTATGTGAAGTTCTCTGCTTCTTCCACTGCTTTTGGTCGAAGAAAACGTCTGTTGGTACTTGGTGTTTACCGGTCAGCATGTTTTTAGCCTTGTTGGCACTGATAATGAGGCCAATGTTGCCTGCAAACTTGCTGATATTGTCTACAAGCACCTGCAGATCTTGAGTGGTGCTTGCAAGAACGGCAATGTCATCGGCAAAATCCAGATCTGAGAGGCTGGTTCCTTCTGTCCACTTGATTCCCTTTCCTTGGGTTGCGTGTTTCGGAACCCAGTCAATGCAAGTGCAAAGAGGAGAGGGGAGAGGATACAACCTTGCCTTACTCCGGTGACAACTTCAAACCAGTCACTGTAGCCATCTTCCATCCCTGACTACTGCACTTGGAGTTGATGTAAATCTGTTCTGTGAATTGTCTATGTTAGTATATAGCTGTCGTCCATCTCTGAAGTGTCTTAATTGAATTAACTATGTCAGAATATGCAATTGTGCATCTCTGAAGTGTCTTAATTGAATTAACTATGTCAGTATATGCAATTGTGCATCTCTGAAGTGTCTTAATTGAATTAACTATGTCAGTATATGCAATTGTCCATCTCTTAAGTGTCTTAATTGAATGAACTATGTCAGTATATGCAATTGTCCATCTCTTAAGTGTCTTAATTGAATGAACTATGTCAGTATATGCAATTGTGCATCTCTGAAGTGTTCTTAATTGAATGAACTATGTCAGTATATGCAATTGTGCATCTCTGAAGTGTCTTAATTGAATGAACTACGTCAGTATATGCAATTGTGCTCTCTGAAGTGTCTTAATTGTATTAACTATGTCAGTATATGCAGTTGTGCATCTCTGAAGTGTGTTAGTTGAATTGTCTATGTCAGTATATAGCAATCGTCTATCTCTGAAGTGTGTTAGTTGAATTGTCTATGTCAGTATATAGCAATCGTCTATCTCTGAAGTGTGTTAGTTGAATTGTCTATGTCAGTATATAGCAATCGTCTATCTCTGAAGTGTGTTAGTTGAATTGTCTATGTCAGTATATAGCAATCGTCTATCTCTGAAGTGTGTTAGTTGAATTGTCTATGTCAGTATATAGCAATCGTCTATCTCTGAAGTGTGTTAGTTGAATTGTCTGTGTCAGTTTATGCAGTCGTCCACCTCAGCTCGCGGTCTTCAAAATGTTTAGATTTCATGCCCCCCCCCCCCCCCCCCCCCCATTCACCTCCCTTATCATGACCCCCCCATCCCTCCTCCCTTCTCCTGCCCGCCCCCCCCCATCCCCCACCGCCACCCCCCCCCCTCCCCCCTTTTCGAACCAAGTTATCTGCAATCGTGTATTGGTAACTGACAACCTGTCCGTAATGATATTACCGCTTTGGAAACTGACAGGAGTGTTCGATGGGCTGGAGGTCGGATCTGTGTCAGTTTCCTCCTCCTCTTCTCTGCTTACTTTGTGCGCAGTTCGTATTCTGCATCACACACCACCACCACTACCACCCTCCCCACCCCTTATCACATTGCCTCCTACACACACACACACACACACGCACGCACGCACGCACGCACGCACGCACGCACGCACACAGAGACGCTCGCACGCACCCGCACACTCACACAGACACACACACACTCACTCACGCACGCACACACAGGCACGCACGCATAGACATATACGCACGTACGCGCGCGCGCGCGCGCGCGTGCGCGCGCGCGCGCGCACACACAACACACACACACACACACACACACACACACTCACAACACAACCACACTCTCTCTCTCTCTCTCTCCCACACACACACACACACACA
>JADBJO010002587.1:0-5000 GCA_016801955.1 Conus betulinus | reverse complement strand
AGAGAGAGAGAGAGAGCAGCAGCAGCAGCAGCGGCGGCGGCGGCGGTGGCCCGTAGGACGGAGACAGTGTGAACTGAACACGCCCCAAGCAAAAGGCTGCACAGTAGTGGCGAAAACAGTGGGGCGGCTGATTCAATACGGTCCGGCAACAGGTGCGCCAAAGTCGGTCACCAGCACGCCGGACCAAATGACTGAACCAGTGAGTAAGTTTGGGGGCGACAACATGAAGATAAATGAAACTTAGAGAGAGAGAGAGAGAGAGAGAGAGAGAGAGAGAGAGACCACAAAGTGTGGGGGAAGGGGTGGAGGGAGGAAGGAAGGGGATGGATGAAAGGTGGGGTGGGATTGGGAAGGGAGGGGGAGGGGGAAGAGGGCGAGGTAAGGGGGAAGGAGGAGGGAGGAAGACCAATTTAAAAAAAAAAAGGGGGGGGGTGTGTGTGTTAAAAAAACGAAGTGACTGAGGGCGGAAAGTGAAGCAAAAATTCAGAAAAGAAAAGGGGTTAGTTACCACCAAGGACACAAACAGAGCACAGGACAAAACACCCGTCGTCTGTTTGTCTGTGTCTTTGGTGGTAACTAACCCCCTTTCTTTCTTTCTAAAAAAAATGCATGCACGTATTAGTATGTGCGTGAGAAGGAATGAGTGAGTGTGTGTCTTGTGTGTGTGTGTGTGTGTGGGGGGGGGGGGGGGGGGGGGGGGGGGAGAGAGAGAGAGAGAGAGAGAGAGAGAGAGAGAGGAGAGAGAGAGACTCAAGACCTCAAGATGATTTATTCATATTAGGCCTCAGCCCATCATGAAGGGGAATGTGAACATTTAACTGGATGAGGATATACAACAGATTCAAATTAATACTAATGATGATATTAATTATAATCATGTACACTTCAATCAGTCATTACACCTCTTAGTTTAAATCCTTTATACAGAAACAAAGAAAGGTTACGTACATCTTCGGGTCTAGTCAATGACGTCAGCAGACTCAATTTAAACAGTGAAGGATATCTATAATATTTGGGCTCAATTAACGTTTCACGTATATGCCTGAGTGCTGGGCAACAGAGAACAAAATGCGCCTCATTTTCTTGGCTCTCAGTGCATAATGGACAACTGAAGTCATTAAACGTTTTATACCGATATCGATGTACTGCCAGTTCAGAAATCCCCAGTCTAAATCTAGTGGTAATATATTTCAGATGCTTATCAATATCAAAATGTAAGTAAGGTTTTAAACTGTGATCACTGCAAAAAGTTCTATACAAGGTGAATCTATCACTAGTTTGGATATGATCGGACCAGGTTTGCCACCGACAGTCAATAAGCCTTTGTCGGAAGCAACATATAAAATCATGAACACTGCCGACACCTTGACTGGCCCAAACAAAACCAAATCCATTTTTAAACAAGCATAAGCGAACATTTGTGGCCCAGTTTTTCTTACCTCTTGCATCCAGATCATACACATATCATACGCTTTACGTGGAATCCTGTAACTCTCCATTTGGATCAACTTAAGCCAGTAACGAATACACTGAACAGCAGAATTTTATATAATGGATATCGATTCGTTTCACCATAATAAGATCATTCGGTGTTCGCCTGTCCACCCCTAAAAAATTTTCTTCAAAGCAAAAAAATGGACTGATTCACAGTGAATAACGGCATCATCTAGACCCCACAATTCAGAGCCATACTGCACAATTGGCTGTATCTGAGAATCAAACACTTTCATGAAAAAATTAAAAGAACTGTTATTTAACACATACAACCTTTTCAGAAGATAAATCAGAACACTTTTAGCTCTGCTTGCAAGGTCTTTACATGCAGCGATAAACCTCGAGCGCGTGGAGAAGAATATTCCTAAGTATTTATACACATTTACTACAGGCAAAATCACAGCCATCTTTCTCTCACACTCAAATAGCCACCCTTCCAGAATACTATAATATTGCTCTTAATCATATCAACTTTAAGCTGAAGAGATGTTGCGGCACGCTGTAAACTATTCAATTGAGTCTGCAAACCTGTAACTGTTTCAGCCATCAAAACGACATCGTCGGCCAACAACAGAATAAACAATTTAATTGCATTTAGCGAAAATCGAGCACCATGTCTTCCATTGCTAATTACTTCAACCGTTAATTCATTAATGAAAAGAGAGAAACAGAACAGGACTGTACGCATCTCCCTGTCTTACACCAGATGTGCAGGCAATGTAATCTGTTGTCAGAGAATCACATCGAACTCTAGCTTTAACATCATTGTACAAGCTCTTAATGAATTTAAATAATTTACTTTTTATGCCATTTTTAAAGAGAACTGGCCAGGGAAGATTTCGATTAATCGTGTCAAATGCTTTTTCGAAATCAATAAATGCAACATAAAATTTCCGGTTGTAACAAAACTGTTTCTGAATGAGAGCTAGTAAAGAAAACATGTGGTCGACTGTTGAGTATCCTTTCTTAAATCCCGGCTTGACACTCACCTGTGATGTTGTTTTCTTCCACCCATTCTTGCAATCTGTTATTTATCACTATACCAAATACTTTACCGCCAACATCGCTCAAAGACAGACCAGCTGTCAGGGAATTCACACCGTTATCAAACAATTTGTTAAATATTTTGAAGAAAAAATGAACTACTTGGTCGTTTGAATTCTTATAAAACTCTGCAGTAATATCATCAGGCCCAGCTGCTTTACGGTTTTTCACTTTTCTAAAAGCAAGCAGAATTTCTTCTTTAGAAATTGGACGATTCATGTAGCCTTCCGTTTCATCCTCTACTGAGTCCTCATTTACCATATTGTCAGTATCCGTATCCAGCAATGCTTTAAAATGTTGAAACCAGGAGTCAATAGATATATTATTTCTACGCTGTTTTTTTCTTTCGAAAGATGCAATATGGATAACGTCCCAAAATTCTTTTTGGTTTTTCACTGATAATGTAAGTTTGTCTAACAATGCTTGGTTGAACTGTTTTCTCTTCCGCTTTAATGAATTTTTGTACTCACGTCTTGCAATAACATATTCATCTCTCTTTTTAGTTACTGAATCTACTTTCTCTTGAGATTTCACTGCACAACGAAATACCCACAATAATCTTCTAGTGTTACTTTTACAAAGTTTACATTCTAAATCGAACCATTTACCTGAAGTTCCATTGTTATTAAATGATGTTCGTTTTGTCATGGATTCAGCACTCTCTGATACAATCATTAAAAGACTTAAAAGCATCATTCACGTTAAAGTCAAGTAAATCAATCGCAAGACCAATTTTGGTGTGAATTTCTCCACTGCACAAAGTACTGACATATATATATATATATATATATATATATATATATATATATATATACACACACACACTTCTCATCCCACACAAATTTTGTGCATGACATAATCCTCATCTTGCACACCGAGATCAGGAGATTGCACCTTCGGAAAAACAACACATGCTGTCACTGGCAAATGGTCAGAATCAATACGATCAACAACTGATAATTCACAATAGTCATACAATATCATAAAAAGTGTGCGTGAAAAAACGAAATAGTCTGTGACACTGCTTCCAGAATCAGATATAAATGTGTAGCAACCTTCATAGTCACCTTTGCACATGCCATTCAAAATGCTCAGATCTAATGCAGTGCACATATTCAACAATGATTTCCCATAATTGTTCAGAGTATGGTCATTTGATCGCTGAGTCAAACCATGAGACAATTATCGAATTATGGATGAAATCATTTTCTACAGAGTAATCATGAGAGATATGAGACGTTCTACTGTTCAAATCACCATTTAAAATAACATGCACGTCATTCTGCAAAAGAAAGTCAGTTAAACATTCTTCAAGCATACTTATTCCGTGGTCAATATCAAAATGAGTGTAGAAAGGAGATCCCTCTGGAGGTATATATGTACAAACATATACAAATATCTTATCTAAACCAAATAATTCTTTATCAATCAAAAAAGTGCAGCAACTGATATGGTCCATATCAAAATTTTTGATGTAAGGAAGAAGACCATTTCTTATTAAAACAAACAAGTCCTCCAGACCGTCTACCATGTTTCGTGAATATTACATCAGGTTTACAAAATAATTTGTACGGTAAATATGTCAGACTGACATTCCTCAACGAATGTCTCAACTAAACAAACAAAATCAAATTCACAAATAAAAGAAACGAAACTTGAATCACATAATTTTGATAACAATCCATTTACGTTCCACAGCAAGAAAGAGAAACGATTTCGTTTTGCAAGCAGCGAATGCTGCACGTGCTTGCTCACTCTGTCACCTGACGGCACGACCTTACTGTCCTGGTCAACACCGCGGCGCTCAAGTGTGTCAGTGACAGGTGGGTCAGGTGAAACGCACAAACGGTGCTCGGGGAATTTTGTTCCCTCTCTTGCTGCTTTCAGAGGGAAAAAGTACATCTATAAAATGGCCGGCCAATGTCCTGTCTAGACTCGCGCAAACTTTCCCCATCACCAAGGAAGTACTTCTTGCCATCTATAAGCAGGTGGTCAAAAACCACTGTGGCTCTCTTCCCATCACTTTTGGCTTTTTTCAGATGGGGTGTGACAGTTTGCGTCTGATTTCCCTCACACGTAATGAGAAGTCCTCCCCAACAAAAACATGGTTCCTTGCAGCTTCTTTTTTACTTTAGGGATTTGAATTTTGTTTTTGTAAAAGGAGCACCTCACAATAATTGGGGAATCCTGTCTGCCATTCAAGCGGTGAACTCTGTCATATTCTCTATATCAGTTGTTATATCCAACTTATTAGTAATGACACCACGTAGTTTGGCTTCACACTCTTCACTGGAACTCGTTTTTGATCCCTGGGTATTCCTATAAATATGAGATGTTTTCGTTTAGATCTGCCCTCAAGTCGTCAGTCTTTTTTTCCAACTGTTCTACACGAGAGAGCAGATCAGAGTTTTCCTTCGACAAATTCAAATTTCCCTGTTCAAGATTTTCAACTTTATCTTTTA
>JADBJO010002586.1:281463-286463 GCA_016801955.1 Conus betulinus | reverse complement strand
CTGCTGGTAGGCAGAATTATCTACCACTGCAGATATGAATGCTTATCTCCCCTTATTTCTTCAATCTTAGACATAAGAGCAAGCTTTGCTTATAATTATATATATATATATATATATATATATATATATATATATATATATATATATTGAATTATAAACAAAGCTTGCTCTTATGTCTCAGATTGTAGAAATAGGGAGGTGGCAGAATCATCTTCCACTGCAGATATGAAGGCTTACCACCTCCCTATTTCTACAATCTGAGACATAAGAGCAAGCTTTGTTTATAATTCAATATTGCTTGCAGTCATTGCAACATCTAGCTGCTCTGTAAGTTGCTGGAATGGTGCTCGGTACTTATCCTTGGAATTTATTGTTTCATTGTAATTAGTGAGCTTTCTCCCCATTGGAGATGGTCTCCCTCTTTGGAGACTATAAGCTTGCTGAAGGTTCATTTTGAGAAGCATTTATTTATTCCCCATTCACCCACTCAAGCACATACTGTCAGTTAGGCAGAATCATCTACCACTGCAGATATGAAGGCTTACCACCCCCCTATTTCTACAATCTGAGACATAAGAGCAAGCTTTTTTTATAATTCAATATTTCTTGCAGTCATTGCAACACCTAGCTGCTCTGTAAGTTGCTGGAACGGTGCTCGTACTTATCCTTGGAATTTATTGTTTCATTGTAATTTAGTCCCTTGCGGATTCATTCCAAGAACTGGCCCTCAGCACTTGTGTCTTAAGAGGTTATCTTTTTATATTTTTCTACTTTTCACAAGAAAATGTAGCTTGTTTTGCTCTTTCATGATTTTTTTTGCTTCTTAGGTGGCACCTTTAGTTTTTTTTTTTTTGAAAACTCAACAAACATACTATGGTATTGCACACCAGCCTTTTTCTGGTATAGCATTCTTCTTAAAACCGAAAAGGCAGAGGAGTCAAATTACCACTTTCCGCGGTCACTGAGGAGAAACATCAGGTTTCGAAATACCGGTATCTGACCAGGAGTTATATGTTAGTGAGCTTTCTCCCCATTGGAGATGGTCTCCCTCTTTGGAGACTATAAGCTTGCTGAAGGTTCATTTTGAGAAGCATTTATTTATTTATTCCCCATTTCACCACTCAAGCACATACTGTCAGTTAGGCAGAATCATCTACCACTGCAGATATGAAGGCTTACCACCCCCCTATTTCTACAATCTGAGACATAAGAGCAAGCTTTGTTTAATTCAATATTTCTTGCAGTCATTGCAACACCTAGCTGCTCTGTAAGTTGCTGGAACGGTGCTCGGTACTTATCCTTGGAATTTATTGTTTCATTGTAATTTAGTCCCTTGCGGATTCATTCCAAGAACTGGCCCTCAGCACTTGTGTCTTAAGAGGTTATCTTTTTATATTTTCTACTTTTCACAAGAAAATGTAGCTTGTTTTGCTCTTTCATGATTTTCTTTTGCTTCTTAGTGGCACCTTTAGTTAGTTTGAAAACTCAACAAACATACTATGGTATTGCACACCAGCCTTTTTCTGGTATAGCATTCTTCTTAAAACCGAAAAGGCAGAGGAGTCAAATTACCACTTTTTCCGCGGTCACTGAGGAGAAACAATCAGGTTTCGAAATACCGGTATCTGACCAGGAGTTATATGTTAGTGAGCTTTCTCCCCATTGGAGATGGTCTCCCTCTTTGGAGACTATAAGCTTGCTGAAGGTTCATTTTGAGAAGCATTTATTTATTCCCCATTCACCCACTCAAGCACATACTGTCAGTTAGGCAGAATCATCTACCACTGCAGATATGAAGGCTTACCACCCCCCTATTTCTACAATCTGAGACATAAGAGCAAGCTTTGTTTATAATTCAATATTTCTTGCAGTCATTGCAACACCTAGCTGCTCTGTAAGTTGCTGGAACGGTGCTCGGTACTTATCCTTGGAATTTATTGTTTCATTGTAATTTAGTCCCTTGCGGATCATTCCCAAGAACTGGCCCTCAGCACTTGTGTGTCTAAGAGGTTATCTTTTTATATTTTCTACTTTTCACAAGAAAATGTAGCTTGTTTTGCTCTTTCATGATTTTCTTTTGCTTCTTAGGTGGCACCTTTAGTTAGTTTTTTTGAAAACTCAACAAACATACTATGGTATTGCACACCAGCCTTTTTCTGGTATAGCATTCTTCTTAAAACCGAAAAGGCAGAGGAGTCAAATTACCACTTTCCGCGGTCACTGAGGAGAAACAATCAGGTTTCGAAATACCGGTATCTGACCAGGAGTTATATGTTAGTGAGCTTTCTCCCCATTGGAGATGGTCTCCCTCTTTGGAGACTATAAGCTTGCTGAAGGTTCATTTTGAGAAGCATTTATTTATTCCCCATTCACCCACTCAAGCACATACTGTCAGTTAGGCAGAATCATCTACCACTGCAGATATGAAGGCTTATCACCCCCCCTATTTCTACAATCTGAGACATAAGAGCAGCTTTGTTTATAATTCAATATTTCTTGCAGTCATTGCAACACCTAGCTGCTCTGTAAGTTGCTGGAATGGTGCTCGGTACTTATCCTTGGAATTTATTGTTTCATTGTAATTTAGTCCCTTGCGGATTCATTCCAAGAACTGGCCCTCAGCACTTGTGTGTCTAAGAGGTTATCTTTTTTATATTTTCTACTTTTCACAAGAAAATGTAGCTTGTTTTGCTCTTTCATGATTTTCTTTTGCTTCTTAGGTGGCACCTTTAGTTAGTTTTTTTTTGAAAAACTCAAAACATACTATGGTATTGCACACAGCCTTTTTCTGGTATAGCATTCTTCTTAAAACCGAAAAGGCAGAGGAGTCAAATTACCACTTTCCGCGGTCACTGAGGAGAAACAATCAGGTTTCGAAATACCGGTATCTGACCAGGAGTTATATGTTAGTGAGCTTTCTCCCCATTGGAGATGGTCTCCCTCTTTGGAGACTATAAGCTTGCTGAAGGTTCATTTTGAGAAGCATTTATTTATTCCCCATTCACCCACTCAAGCACATACTGTCAGTTAGGCAGAATCATCTACCACTGCAGATATGAAGGCTTATCACCCCCCTATTTCTACAATCTGAGACATAAGAGCAAGCTTTGTTTATAATTCAATATTTCTTGCAGTCATTGCAACACCTAGCTGCTCTGTAAGTTGCTGGAACGGTGCTCGGTACTTATCCTTGGAATTTATTGTTTCATACCGAAAAGGCAGAGGAGTCAAATTACCACTTTCCGTGGTCACTGAGGAGAAACAATCAGGTTTCGAAATACCGGTATCTGACCAGGAGTTATATGTTAGTGAGCTTTCTCCCCATTGGAGATGGTCTCTCCCACTTTGGAGACTATAAGCTTGCTGAAGGTCATTTTGAGAAGCATTTATTTATTCCCCATTCACCCACTCAAGCACATACTGTCAGTTAGGCAGAATCATCTACCACTGCAGATATGAAGGCTTATCACCCCCCTATTTCTATAATCTGAACATAAGAGCAAGCTTTGTTTATATTCAATATATATATATATATATATATATATATATATATATATATATATATATAATCCCATCTCCTTCCAAATCAGTAGAAGTATGTGTTAGACAATGCAAACATGAGGTGGTATGATCTGTACCGACCATGCAGATGTGCATACGACATAATCTATAGACTTGGTAACCCTGCTGTGCTTGTGTTTGGTGCGGAAATATTATGATAATTCAGATCATGCATTGTCTTCCTTCATCCAACGTTAGTGTGTTTTTCCAAGTTCTGACGTGCTCTGATATGCTGATGCTGGTGGTGGGTCCTCTAGATAGCTGGCTTGACAGAGAATTCGATGTGCCAAGATTTAAAGAGCTGGGTACATGGCCATGTAAGGTGGAGCAAGTGATACGGTACATGATGCCATCCTTGTCGGCATGGATGCTTTTGACCCTGTCCATGCAAAGAGCAGCCTCTGTGTTGTGGCCTCATCGAATCAATGCTGTGTGGACGACGAAAACATCGCGAATTGTTGCCGGCATAGTGATCGTCATCATATTTCTCACCAACTGTCACTTTCTGTATGGATATGATCGTGATGCTCATTATTGTCCAGACTCGTGTTGTCGCGAGGCTGTATCACAAATGTACAACTGGTTTAGGTCAGTAGTTTGGCTTTGGATGGACTTTGTTCAATTTTCTCTTCTGCCCTCTGTCGTGTTGGTGGTTAACAATAGCATTATTGTATGGAAACTTGTCAGATATGTCAGAAAGGGCAGGCATCTTCCCGTGCAACAAGCCACTGAAGATTACAAACTACAGCAAGTGTCTTCATTGACCGTGACTCTTATAATTGTCAGTGTTTGTGTTATGTTCTCCTGACAGCACCCAATACAGTATTAAACATCATGCATCTGTTGATGATCAGTATGGAAAATACAAAGTCTTGACAGTCGTCAGTAGAATGCTGTTCTACAGCAACAGTTCTGTTAACTTTTACTTGTATTGTCTATTGGGCAGGAATTTCAGAACAGAGTTTACAAACATCACACTTGAGTGTTTTACCTCTAGAGGAAAAATAAGTCAGGCACTTAATCTTTAAGATTATGTTTGCATGTACCTTTTCATATGTGGACACAATAGCTGGAAAGCGTGGCAAAAGACAAGTCACATTATATCAATTTTAGCATGGTGTTTTACAGCTGAATGACTACCACATATCTTAGAATAAACACATTCCAATGGAATGTTCGTCAAGGACTTGAAACCCTTGGCTGTCCAGTGTTTGTATTTGGTGAGCGACTATGGAACAAGACTGTGTGATGTGGTCAAAGCAAGACATTCACAATCCTCCTTTCTTCAAGTTACTGTTCTTTTCTTTTTATGTTGTTTGCCTGATCTTATTTCCCCTTTTTGAATATCTATCATTTTTCTGTCCCTCCTTTGCACATGCGCACTCCTGTTTATTCAGCCATGATGATGTCTTCGACCCTCTTGCCATTCTATCATCTCC
>JADBJO010002586.1:275000-280303 GCA_016801955.1 Conus betulinus | reverse complement strand
GCAAGAGAGGGAAGAAGTAACTAGCATGCCAACTTCTATTACTATGATACCACCTTCCCATCGTCATACACTTGTATAAAGTATATATGCATAAACGTCATCCTTTTTCAGATATTTCACTTATATATATTTGTCCAATCTTTCTCTGTTGTTCCAGTCTTTCTCTTTTCATCGATAGTTTATCATTTCCCTCAAAACTTTTACACTAATTCTTCATTCTTCTTCCAGTTCCATCTTCCATTCTCATCTGTATCATGATAACATTTCGTTTCTCAAATCTTATGATATGTTTAGGTAACATTGCCAGCCCTCTTGGTATGTTATTTTCTTACAATAGATTTTCTCTGGTTTTGAGTGCATAAAAAAAATATACATGCGATATCGCGTGTGATATCTATGTTATCATTTTGTAATAAATTTTCTAGTCTAATTGTATTCAAGTTTCTAAAATGTTTAGATATGTATTTCTCTCTTAATTGTCTGTAGTTTGGACAGATTGTTAGGAAATGTATTTCTGTTTCTTCAACTGGACAGAAGGGGCATGTTGTGATAACTAAATTGTCTATATACTTCTTGTTAGTATGCAATTCATTTATTCCTAGCCTCATTCTTGTCAATGCTCTTCTGAACTTTGCTATAGTGATTATGTGTAAGTATTCTTCTGTTTGGTGTATGGATTTAAAACGAATAATATGTCTTAAATCGTTCGCTGTTTGTAATTTTGTCATGCCATGTTGTTTTAAAACAATCTATCATTCTTTGCTTTAACTCATTAATGAACCTGTGTTCATTTCGTGCCCCCTCATTGTTCCATACTTCTGAAAACATAACTGTCTAAACATCTTTTTATTCCTAGAGCCCAGTTTTGTGGTTTGTTTACTTCTTCTGTTTTTTCCCTCTCATATGCTTGCCTCGGTATCCTATCCGGTGTCATTTTTACCAGTCTTAGCCAATATCTAATTGTCTTTATTGTACTATCTATGTATATCGGGTATCTACCTAACTCTCCATATACTAAATAGTTTGGTGTTTTCATTCCTACCCCTAGGTATTTTTTGCTTGCGAGTAAATGTACATTTTCCGCTGTTGAATAGTTAATTAGTCCCCATACTTCTGCTGCATATAGAAGTAATGGTTTAACCTGTGAATTGAAAAGTTTGAAATAGATTTTCATGTCTATATGCCCTAAGCTATACATAGTTTTCATTATCTCTATCATCTTTCCTTTCGCTCTGCCTGCATATTCTGAGAGTGAGATATCGACAGAAAGTTTAGTTGTTAATGTATAACCTAGGTATTTATAGCTGTTAACAACTTCAATTTCTTTTCCTTTATAATACCATTTTTCCAGTTTGCCTAGGTATCCTCCTTTTCTAAATACCATGATTTTTGTTTTTTGCAGATTCACTGTTAACCCTATGTGATCAGAAGTTTCTTGCAGGTTTTTTATTTGGTTCTGTAGTCCAGCTGGTGTCTGTGATATTAGTGCTATATCATCCGCAAATAGCAATAAGAATAATTCCTCAGTTCCTGGTAAAAATTGATATCCATGTCTTCCTCTCCTTGTTACCTTCTCAGCTACTTCTGCTATTAGTAAGGAGAAAATCAAGGGAGATAATAGGCATCCCTGTTTCACTCGAGTGGGCAGTCAAAAAAATTCTGTTAATTCTGTCCCATGTCTCACACATGCTTGTACTGTTCTATATATACCTTTCAACATATTTAGCATTTTAGTCGAAATTTTGTGTTTCTTTAATATTTTCCATAATTCATCTCTGTTTACTGTATCAAACGCTTTTTGATAATCGATAAATGCAACATATAGTTTACTTCTTCTTCTACCATGCAGGCAGTTACTAATCATTGATACAAGTGTGAAAAAATGTGGTCTATGGTTGAGTAATTTTTTCTGAATCCTGCTTGTTCTCTACTTATTTTATTTTCTTCCTCTGCCCAGTTGTATAATCTTCTGTTTATTATGGCTGTAAATATTTACTTATAATGCATAGTAGGGAGATTCCTCTGTAATTTCCTGGGTTTTGTTTGTTACCTTTCTTGAACAAAGGTACTATAACAGATTTTGTCCATTCCCTGGGGAAATAACTATCTTGGTATAACTTATTAAATAATTTTGTCAGGAATGGAGTTATATTTTGTTCTATTGTCTTTAAAAATTCGGGTGGTATTTCATCTATACCAGGTGATTTGCCCTTTTTCAATTTTCTTATTGCTAGGCTTACTTCGTTGTTGGTTATCTCTTCATCTAGCTCTTGTATTTGTATTTCATCTTCATCTTCCTCTGCGTTTTGTTGTAGTCTCTCTATATTGTTTTGTGTTTCAGGTATTTGAGGATTTAGGACGCTTTCAAAGTGTTCCTTCCATGTGTGATAGTTATTGATGGTAGTGTAGTCTTCCTTCTATTAGTATTTCTTATGATGTTCCAAAATCTCTGACTATCCTTTTGGTTTTGTATGAGTGTGTCATATGTTTGTTTTCTATACTTTGTTTTTTCTTTTCTCTAATTGTCTCTTGGTATATTGTTCTTTTGTTATTATATGCCTCCTTTCTTCCTTCATATAGAGTTAAGTTTTTGCTCTTGTTCGTATGTGTCAGTCTGCTGAGTGCATGTCTAGCTTCTTTCTTTTTGTCTTTACATTCCTTGTCATACCAACCCTTGATGTTATATTGTTTCTTCCCGCGCCTGTAGTTGTATACATGTTTTTTCCTGCCTCCTTAAGTAGTGTATTAAATTTCTCTATGCTTGTATCTACATCAATGTTTATCTCTTCTGTGATCTGTTCAAGTAATTGCTTGGATCTTTCTGTTTCAATAGCCTGAATATATTCCTGTTGTTTTGTAGGATCCCATCTAATTTTCTTTGCTGTCTTATTCTTTGATTTATCTACTTGTGGGTCTGGCAATGTACTCTGAAGTTCCATAGTGATAGGCATGTGGTGAGATTCAATTCTTTCATCAATAGTACAATTTTTACATTTCAATCAATTCAATAGAACACACATAATAGTCAATTGTACTATTTCCCCTTTCCGAAAAAAACGTATATCCACAATCAAAGTTCCCGGTACAAAGTCCGTTTAAAGGGGTCAAATTAAATGTTATGCAAAGTTCCATTAATTTTTTGCCAAAACCGTTTATATGAGTCCTTTGATTTTCGTGAATATACGTCTTGGTCATCATTTGGAATATCATTGTTATCATTGATATTCAAGCCCCATTCTCCTATACGAGCATTGAAATCTCCTCCAATAATATAGTAACAATCATTTCCTTGTTCTATTTGCATAAGTATATACTGTTCTATTAGTTCTAGAGTACATGAATAATCTTTATCAGAGTAAAAAACGACTATCCACTGGATGTACATAAATGCCAAAAAACAGTATATCTTTTTCACACTTTAATAAATCATTTGTTATTTTCATGCATAATACATTTTTTACATCAGTGTTTATCATCTGTACATATTCAGACAATTCCTTTTTAATTAACATAATAACCCCCCCTGAAGGTCTACCCATTCTAGTAAATTTTACCGCTGGACAGTGTGAGTGTAAAAATTCTTGAAATTTTATGTCAAAGTCGAATGATTCTAATGTAAATGTTTCACTTAGACTACACACGTCGAACGACGTGATATATTCTAAGAAGTCTGGATCTGCTAGCTTTCCAAGTAGACCTTCGACATTCCAGCAACCAAAATATAGCTTTCTTGTTTCCTCATGCTCTCATTCACACTCTTGTTTTCGTTTTCCCCACTATTTCCTTTCACTCTTTCTCACATTCTCCATAGACTGTCCTGTATCATTATCCTTCCTTTTCTGTTGTGTGTGACCCTGGCCTGCCCCTCAGCTGTCCTCTTTATCTGACCCTTCTCTCTTGTCCTTTCTTGTTGTTTGGGAACGTGTGTTCGCTGATAGACGTGTGTATCCAGGTTGTTGTTTGTTAGTTTTTTTGTTTTTCTGTTTGAGGTCTTGATTGTTGTTTTTCTGTAGCCTGTTGTTTTGTTTTAGTTTTACCCCCACCGTTCGTTTTGTTCCGTTCTTCGTTGTCGGAGCCTATTATGCTTTGTGTTTGCATGGTTTCTTCTATTGTGAATTGTCTTGTGTTTGTTGATTTGTTGCCTAATGTGGGTGTTATATCGTCTTTCTTATGCATATCTTCCACTCCCTTCGATGTGCCTTTGTTTTTGAACTAGCATCCTCCTGTTCTTCCCTGTGTTAGTGTGTGCTTCTTGTCGCGTGCGTGGTGTTGTCATTTTCTGTGCCTCGTCCTCTTTGCCTGCCGCACACGCCGTGTCCGTGTGTGACCCTGACCTCTGTGTGTCCCAAATGCTGCCTAGTTGGTTCGTGCTGTTGTCAGCTCACCCCCCGATGTGTGTACCATTGCTTGTATGCGCATGCTATTGGTGTTTTCGTGACCTGTGTCCGAACTTTGACCTACATTTGCCTCCGTAGTGTTTTTAGTGTGTTTTTCCCTGCCTTGCTTTTGCTGGATACACCCTCTTTCTCTCTCTCATTTTTGTTACATTTTCTCTTCCTTTTGCACTGGTTAGTCTCTCCTTTCTCCCCTCTTCTTCCTCTCTCACTCTCTTTTCATACTGTTTCTCTGTCATACTCTCTTGTTCCTCCTCTAGTCCTCTTTCTCTCTCTTCATCTGATATGTCTATTCTGCTTAGCAGTGCATCGGAATCACTTTCACTTTCATTTTCTTCCGCACTTTCATCTCCCCCATCTTCATTCTCTCCTTCCTCTCCTTTTTTCCATTTATCATCATCCATACCTGATTCGTCACTCTTCTTCTGTCTCTCTCTCTTTCTTTCCTCCATTCTTCCCCTTCTTGCTTACTTTTTTGCTTACTTTCCCTTGATTGTTCACACCGTGGTTCACTCTCTCTCTTTCCTCCCATTCCTCGCGTCCTCTCGTCATCCAATCACCATAACCTCTGAATCCACTTGCACCATAGTCACTTTCACTTCCTTCTTCTCTCTGTGTCCCTTGGCCGTTCATACACATCTGTTTTTTGAAGGTATTTTCATATCCGTATGCTCTTGTCTTCTGTGCTGTCCATATCGTTCTTGTTGACTGTCCTTCGATCCCGTTCGTGGCCTGTATTCTTCCCTCACATATAGTTTTCCCCCCACAAAATAACCAGACTTGCCTTGTGATCTTAAATCTTAAACTGTTCCGCTTGCCTTTTGTTCTGTCCTGTTAGTCTTATTCCCTCCCTCTTCAACTTCTCTCGTGCCTCGTGGTTCCTTAGTACCCTCATCGCATCCCCCCACC
>JADBJO010002586.1:267500-270000 GCA_016801955.1 Conus betulinus | reverse complement strand
AAGAGTATGGCACAACATTAGCGCCTAAAGGCGATGGTAGCTTTTTTTTCTCAAGGCTACAGCCATGATCCTTGAGGAAAACAGCGAAAAGAGAGAAACCCGATCCTTAGAAACAGAATTATTTTCCAAGGGCTTACACACAAAATTCCGGCTCTACAAGTCACTAGTGGTCTCCATCCTCTTATATGGTTGCGAGACATGGACACTGATGGCCGAAACAGAAAGAAGAATCCAGGCGTTTGAGACCAGGTGCCTGAGGAAACTACTCCGCATCTCCTACAAAGAACACAAGACCAATGATTATGTGCGGAACCTGGTCACTAACCTAGTTGGGCCCCACGAACCACTTCTGGCAACCGTCAAACGACGGAAGATGGCATGGGTTTGGGCACGTCATTCGTCACAACACTCTCCAAAACCATCCTTCAAGGTACCGTTGAAGGAGGGCGCAGACGAGGACGACAAAGAAAGAGCTGGTCCAACAATATAAAGGACTGGACCAAAAATGACCATGCCAGATCTCCTCAGGGATAACACCGATAATACCTGTTTCCCTTGCGAAAACAGAGAAAACACCTGAGATTCTTCAGGAACACTGGAAAACACTTGAGATGCTTTGGGAAAACAGGGAAACACCTGCGATTCCAAAGAAAAACAGGGACAACCCTTGAGATTCTTTGGGAAAAAGGGACAACGCTTGAGATTCTTAGGGAGAACAGGAGAAAAACTTGAGATTCTTTGGGAAAACAGGAAAAAAAAATTTAGATTCCTCGGAAAACCAGGGAAACACTTGAGATTCTTTGGAAAAACAGGGGAAAACACTTTGAGATTCGTAGGAAAACAGGGAATACACCTGAGATTCGTAGGAAAACAGGGAAAATATTAGATATTCTTAGGGGAAACAGGAAGAACACTTGAGATTCTTTGGGAAAACGGATACGTGTTTGAGATTTTAAGGGAAAACAGGGAAAACAAGTATATTATCCTACGAAAGAGGAATTGTGATCTACAGGGACAGCATAATCTCTATCCCTCGTAACAGTCACTAATGTTTTCAGTCATTGTCTTATCGTCACAGTCACTGATGTTTTCTGTCATTGTCTTGTCATAGTCACTGATGATTTCAGTCATCGTCTTGTTTGTCACAGTCACTGATGTTTTCAGTCATTGTCTTGTCATAGTCACTAATGATTTCAGTCATTGTCTTGTTTGTCACAGTCACTGATGTTTTCGGTCATTGTCCTGTTTGTCACAGTCACTGATGTTTTCAGTCACTGTCTTGTCGTCACAGTCACTGATGATTTCAGTCACAGTCAAGTTCTTCACAGTCGCTAAAGTTTCAGTCGCAGTCTAGTTTTTGACAATCACTGATGTTTTCAGTCACAGTCTAGTTTTGGACAATCACTGATGATTTCAGTCACAGTCACGTTCTTCACAGTCGCTAAAATTTCATTCACAGTCTCGTTTTTGACGATCACTGATGTTTTCAGTCACAGTCTAATTTCGCTCAGTCGCTAATGTTTTTAGTCACACAGTCTAGTTTCTCACAGTCACTAATGTTTCAGTCACAGTCTTGTTTGTAACAGTCACTATTCGTTTCAGGCACAGTCTGCTTTGTCAGTCACTATTGTTTTCAGTTACAGTCTGCTTTGTGACAATCACTTATGTTTTCAGTCACAGTCAACTGTGTCGCAGTCACTAATGTTTTCAGTTACAGTCAACTTTGTCGCAGTCACTAATGTTTTCAGTCACAGTCTAGTTTCTCTTTGTCACACTCACTAAAGTTTTCAGTCACAGTCTAGTTTTTCACAGCCGTTTTCTGAGGATTACACATGTTATCGGCTTAAGAAGCCAGAATTCCCATACAGATGAGAGAGGAAAGGGCAAGGGGGAGCGGGTGGGGAGGGGAGGGGAGAGAAATAAAGAGGGAGGAGATGAGGGCAGGGGGGAAGAGGAGAGAAGGTAAGGGGAGAACAGAGGAGACAGGGGATAACAGGGCGAAGGGTGGGGAGGGGAAAGAAAGTGAGAGGGAGGAAGGAAGGCAGCGCACATGATCAAGATGGTGGTGGAACTGGAGGAAGGGGAAGGAAAAGGTTCACGTCAGTCCTTCCGGGTTTTGTTTGTTTCGTTCTTTCTTTGTTTTGTTCTGCTTTGTTGTTCATGGCAATCACAGTCATGATAAAAGGACAGGAACTGTAGGCGATGAGAGAAGGTGTGTTACAGGGGCAGGGGGTGGGAGAAGGTGTGTTACAGGGGTAGGGGTGAGAGAAGGTGTGTTACAGGGGTAGGGGGTGAGAGAAGGTGTGTTACAGGGGCAGGGTGTGTGAGAGAAGTGTGTTACAGGGGCAGGGGGTGAGAGAGGTGTGTTAAGGTGTGTTACAGGGTAGGGGGTGGTGAGAGAAGGTGTGTTACAGGGGCAGGGGGTGAGAGAAGGTGTGTTACAGGGGTAGGGGTGAGAGAAGGTGTGTTACAGGGGCAGGGGGGTGAGAGAAGGTGTTTA
>JADBJO010002586.1:235000-245000 GCA_016801955.1 Conus betulinus | reverse complement strand
AAAAAAAAAGAAGAAAGATCGGGGGAAGATACGCCCGTCTTTCCGTCGCAAGTAGAGTGACCTTTTCTCAGTGTATGGGTCAAGCAAATATATCTAGAGAGTCAAACATTTATTATTTGGAGCGCACGCCAGGAAAGCAAATCGGAATATCGAATGTCTTCATTATAGACGCATCATTTCACACCAACGTTTGGGCTTTTTTTTTTTTTTTTTTTTCCTCTATGATTGAATTGCTAAGCTAAAAATGATGGGACAAAATTGTTTTTTGAGCATGCCTAAAGGGAGCTCTGACACACAAATTACTTCCCTTGCAGATTCTCTAACATAGTCTAACTTGAGCACCACGCTCAGTGTGGAGACAGACAATGAACATCCAGCAACTCAAGGGAACACTTCCCTGGCAACACTTTCCTTCTCTTTGTAAAACAAAAAAAAAATCCTTTACTCCTGAATTCATCTCAGATTAAGGGGTCAACACACCCTTCAGATCATTAAGTTAAACTTCATGCTACCCCCATGCACACATCATCTGGGTGTACCTGTCAGCACTTGAAAAACACGAAATGGTCCAGTGATGTCGAAAAGACGTAGCCTCTAAACGTCAATTCGAATGTGTCTGTCGTAAAGTAGTATTTCAGATAGTTACAGCAGTAAATGAGCGATTACCATTCAAGGATGAACAGATGCTGCTTGGACTTACATTGGAGAAAATAGGTTTTAAAAACAGGACTGAATTTTTTCTGGCTAGAATAAGCTGCTGGAGATGTACGAATAATTTTGATCTTGTTTAAACAAATGTTAGTTAATTTTGTTCTCCAAGAATGATCCGGTCTCTCTGAGGCCTTGACAAGTGTGAAATCAGAAATGAGTTCAAAACTTTTTTGTTTTTAAATATAATGAGACTGACGCAAATTCTTCTAGAGTCTCTCTCTCTCTCTCCTCTCTCTCTCGTCTCTCTCTCATCTCTCCCTCTCCTCTCTCTCTCCTCTCTCTCTCTCACTCTCACACCCATCACACTTCCTCGATCTCTCTCACACACACACCCACACAACACACACACACACACACACACACACACACCACAACACACACACACACACACTCACACAATACACGACGCGCGCCACACCACATACACACAACATACATGCATGCACACACTCACGCGCTCACACTTGCAAACAACACAGACATACACACTGACACATACACACACTGACACAGACACACATACAAACCATACGCACGCGCGCGCGCACACACGCACACACAGAGATGTACATATACATGCACATGTGCGCTCACGCTCGGACGCTCCCCCCCCCCCCCCCCCCCCCCCCCCCCCCCCCCCCCCCCCCCCCACACACACACACACACACACACGTACTATGTAATGATCAGTATCACCTATGGGACATTTTGTTATAGTTTGTGTTATGACTCAACTAGTTATGTAAAGCTGGCTTTTCCATACCTTTTTTTTTCATTCATTGTATCGTAAAGGTTTTTTTTTTTTTTTTTTTGGTATATGATTGCAAGATAACCCACCCACCCACTTCCCCCTCCTCATGCTCCCCCTCTCCAAATCTTTGCCCTTCGTCTAATATCACTTAATGTGGAATGACGTTAAATTGAAGACAACAACACAACACACACGTACACACAGATGCCGATTCGTCAACATGTCTGATGGAGGGCAAAAGTGTATTTTGTCTGTGCGTTGGTGTATTCCAACGAATTTTGGAATAAGCCGATACAACAATAACGATGAACACCAAACACAGACCGACGTGTATGCAGAAATCCAGTGTAACAAACACAACACACAGCGCCAGTTAATCAACAAAACAAGACAGGCAATTCAGTCCGGGTATCGCAGACGTCCGGCCACATGTATCGCAATCCGGCCACATACACCGTTCGCACGTCCGGCCACATACACCGTATCGCAGACGTCCGGCCACATACACCGTATCGCAGACGATGAATAAAATCATTTTACCTTTATATCTAATTACTGACGTAGATAGACGCTGTTTATAGGTTGTTGTTTTTTTCATACAAAATTGCCCTCCTTTTTTTTAAGCAGACAAAATAAGCCCCAAAATTTCATAGCAAGATCCCTTCTTCCCGCTCAACACACCCTTTTCACTCCCCCCTCTCCATCTGAACAGACTGTTAATGGACAGAGAGAATGCAGGCAGGAGAAGAACGCCGAATCACACAGCTGACGAATCAGACACAGCATATCAAACATACGCACCTGAAAGTGGCGTCTGCGCGCATCGCCAGCTAAAGCTAGACAACACAGAGATGTACATATACATGCACATGTGGGGCGCTCAGGCTCGTGACGCTTTCACACCCCCTCCCCCCTCACACAGCACACCACACACACAAACACACACACACACATACACACACACACCACACCACACAACCACACACACATCACCAGCACACAGCGGGACGTCGCGCGTCGTACACACATCACACACACACAAACATACACTCAACACCTACAACCGGACGCACACACACACACACGTAGCACACAGTATGGCCGATTCGTCAACTATGTCTGATGGATGGAAAAAGTGTGGTTTTGGTCTGTGCGTTGGTGTATTCCAACCCACTGAATTTTGGAATAAATCCATACAACAATAACGATGACACAGGCAAACACAGACCCGACGTGTATAAATTCCAGGTAGATCAACAACAACACAACAGCGCCAGTTAATCAAGCAACAAACAAGACAGGCAGCATGTGGGCATGGCTGGAATTCCAGCCATTCCACGTCCCGGCCACATACACCGTGTATCAGGCACGGGGTCGAGGTCACGGCCACATACAGCCGTGTATCGCCGCCAATGAAATAAACTCATTTTAAAACCAGCTTATTATCTAATTTTACTGACGTAAGATAGACGCTGTTTATATAGTTGTGGTTTTTTCATCAACAAATTTGGCCCTCCTTTTTTTTAAGCAGGACCAACGTACAAAATAAGCCCCACAGTTTCATAGGCACGATCCCTTCTTCCGCTCACAGACCCACCCTCTTCACTCCCAGCACTCCCTCCCCCCTCATCCATCTTAGAGCAGACTGTTAATCGGACTATAGAAGAAGCGGCCAGGGAGAAGCAAACGCGGCGAATCACCCACCGTGGATCACCTGCTTTTGGGTTGGTCCTCTCATCGCCAGTACCTCAAATGGATTGCAGGTTCCAATTGTTTACCCTTTGCCTGCAGGGTGGCTCTGACATGGCCACCATCGTTGGCTGGGCTGTGAAACATTGTGAATCTGTCGTGCACCCTGATATTGACAGCTGCCTGTGCATCTGTGGCAGTTCATCGTGGTGCTGCTAAACACGGCGTTAGCGGATGTGGGCTGTGGCCTTGAAGGGCCGCACGCAATAAGGTAGTAGTGGGGTGTGATGCGATTGTGAAGGCTAAGAAAATGAGAGAGAGAGAGGTAGTAGAGAGAGAGAGGAGGGGTGGGATGAGTAGGGAGGGGGGAGAGAGAGAGAGAAGTAGAGAGAGAGAGAGAGAGAGTAGAGAGAGAGAGAGAGAACTGGAAGAAAAACTGACTTATTACTTCACTGACAAAATAGGACTGACACACCACACTAGGTGAAACACGCCCTACAAATGAATACTGAACATACTAAAGAAGTTTACAAAACACTGGGCCACACACATCAAAAGTATACTTGACACATGTAATAAACAAACCCTTACCTAACGGATAGAAAGAAGAGAGTAGATTAGATAGGAGATATTAGTAGTAGAGAGAGAGATAAGAGGAAGAGAGAAGAGATCGAGATAGTGAGAGAGAGGATGGCGGAGAGACGAGAGAGTAGTAGAGGAGAGAGAGAGAGAGAGAAGAGAGAGAGAGATTAGATGAGACTAGACAGACAGACAGAGAGACAGACGTAGACCAGACAAACAGACAGTCAGAGCACGACCGTGTCAGACTAGGCAGGCATCGAGACAGTACACAAGACAGAGAGAGAGAAATGAAAGAGGAGGCAGAGCGAGTAGATAGGGGGGGGGGTTCATGGAAGAGGACATAGTTACAGGATCGACAGAGAGTGGGCGAGATGAGGTAGAGAGACAGAACAGAACAGACCAGAGCTATACATGCCCATGCCAGACAGTAACAGTCAACATAACAGACATAACAGACCGAGAAGGCAGATGCAGTCCATAGACCAGAGAGAGAGAGAGGAGAGGGAAGTAGAGTGAGAGAGATAGGAGGAGGAGAAGATGAGAGAGAGGAGGAGTGGGGGGGGGGGGAATGAAACCCTGCAAGAGTACGCTGAAGCCAGTAAAACAAATTACGGCAAATCAATCATAAATACAAAAAAAGAGGGGTAAAACTTAGTGTTCTTATCCAAACTATTTCCTTATGTCCGGTTGAAATCACAGACAGATAACTACGAGGGGGGGCATATCACGTTGATACAAGTCCACTCAACAACAAGTCCCACTTCACACCCATCAAGAGTGGGCAATAGAGCGTTCTATCTCTAAGGGGAGGTAGAAAAGGGTGACACTTGGAGTGAGGTCGAGAGTAGCCTGTAGCCCAGCCAGATGAGAGAGAGAGAGGGAATAGTATCGAGAGAGAGAGAGAGAGAGGAATAGAGAGAGAGAGAGTAGCAGATTAGAGAGATATAACCAGACAGACGAAAAAAAAGAACGATATGAACAGACAGACGAGACAGACGATTAAGACCAGACACAGACACATAAACACACACCATCATAAACACACCGCGCGGCGCGCGCGGCGCGCGCCGCGCGCCGCGCGAGAAGAACGAAGACAGGAAAAATGAGACAGAGAGCGAGCGCAATTGTCAACAGCCTAGTATCTGATTTAAGTTCTGTTAATCTATAATGCACTTAATGCTTACTACAAACAAGATCAATGTCATTTTAAAGAGTAGAGTTCAGCGGGGACATGTTTTTCTAACAAACGTACCGCCCCATCGTCTGCTTCCTTTTGTTTTCCACATTCGTCATCGATGATAACGTCCTATTAATCGCGGTTTACTAGGTATGCAATCCATATTCTCGAAGTTCGTGCGAGTTGCGTGACCCAGCAGAATGCTTTGGATATAATTATCATCTCATCATCGTCAAGTTCGTCGTCGTCGTCGTCGTCGTCGCAATCATCGCAATCATCATCATCATCATCTGTGCGATCATATCATCATCTCATCAACCACCCCACCATCACCAGCAACAATAATCACAACAACTACAAAAACAAGTTGCCATCAACATCACCGTCATCATCACCAATCATCGTAATTATCATATGCAGCAGCAGTAAGTAGGGCAGCATCGGCATCGTCTTCGTTCTATCATCATCGTTGTCGTTTCGTCGTCGGTCGTCGTCGTCGTCGTCGTCGTCTCGTCGTCGTCGATATCTGTCATCATCATCGTCGTCATCATCATCATCATCATCATCGTCGTCATCTCATAGTCCGTCGCCTCGTCAATCTCCTCGTCGTCCTCCTCCTCCTCCTCCTCATCATCATCATCATCATCAGCTACAAACGATAACAAAAATGAATGCCTGATTAACTGGACGTTAAGTATTTCTTAGACAAAGGATTTGCCAATTATGCTGCAATACCTCCGTCTTGTTAAAGGGGAGGAGAGGGTGATAGGATAACCTGATGGGTAAAGGGGTCGGTGAAGGGATTGAGTGCTCTCTTGGTGCGGTCGGAAGGATACCATTCAGCAGCTGTTTATCAGCATAGGGCCGTGTAGGGGATTGAGTCTCTCGTGTTCAAGTACTTTAGGGGTGCAGCTGGTATAGCTACCTCAAAGACCAGCTGGCTGCTGCTCCACCCCTCAACTCACCACACAGCATGTCGTACCAAGCAGTTGGATGGATGATGATGATGGTCTCCTGGTTCTGAGATCCCCCAGCTCGTGTCAAGACACTGGCGGAAGTCTTAGGCCAAAGGTCAAGTTGTTTTGATCATTACATTCAGCCAGTTCGCTCAATCTCGCAGTTGTGAATTTCGTTTTCGTTATTGCTGATTTGGCAACAAAGCCAACAGGCTAGGGTCGTTAACGGTAGGGTCCTAACGGCTTGTCAAACTGTCCAAAATCGCCCTGGATCCTCCCACCCTGTCCCTTTCTCGCTTCCTCCATCATTTCGTCCGCTCCTCCTCCGCGTTCCTCCTGCTCTCTCCCTCTTCTCCTCTGTCCCCGCCCACCTGCCTCAATCTCCTTTCTACCCAACCCCCACCCCGGACCCTTTTACCCTCCTAGGGCGCGCCGTCGATGACCTTTCGATCTTCTGCTAGAATCGATGATGGTGAGGTGGGTGCGCTCTCTCTCTGTCTCTCTCTCATCTCTCTCTCTACCCTCTACCACCCCCTTTCACCCCACCCGCTACCCCCTCTCTCACTCTCTCTCTCTCTCGGGACCCCTAGCCGTAGCTCGAGGAGGAGAGCACCTCATCTGCACCCATCGCTCACCCTGGTTTTCCATCTCGAGGACGGCTGGAAATAGAGAGAGCATTCAGTGTGCAATGCTTACTGCTGGTTCCTTAGCCGTAGTGAACAACAGTTCCAGCATTAGTACCCTACCCCGCATCCTCCTCTCATCCCCGCCCTCCGCTCTGTACCCGCACTTTCAAACAAACAAACAGCCATTCCCTTCCTTCGTCTGTTACCTCTTCTCCTCATTCCGTCTTCACCTCTTTCTCCTCTATCTATCTCTCTCTCTCTCTCTCGACCATCTCTCTCTCTCTCTCTTTATCTCTTTCTCTCCTCTCCCTCCCTTCTTCTCCCATACCATATCTTCTCCACCACCAATTGTCAATGTTGAGAGCACTAACGATGAAGATTGCGACCCCATCATTTTGTGAATAAGCTTTGCTCTCTCCATGACCACCTCCTGTTGTGGAAAAAGAGAGAGGAGAGAGAGGAGGAGAGAGCGAGAGGATGATTGGGGAGTGGGGAGAGAGAGATCGGAGTGAGAGGATGAGATGATGAGAAGAGGAGAGAGACGAAGCGAGGGAGAATGATTGATGAGGAGAGAGATGATGGGGTGGGAGAGAGAGGGAGGGGGGGGGAGGAGAGGGGGGGGGGGGGGGGGGCGGAACGGAGGAAGAGAGAGCGAGGTCGAGAGCGGACGAAGCGGCGAGAGGAGATGGAGAGGAGGAGAGGCGAGTGGGGGGAGAGTGAGGAGGTGATGGAGGAGACCACCTCCTGTTGTGAAAAGAGAGAGAGAGAGGAGAGAGAGGAGAGGGGGGGAAGAGGAGAGGGAGAGAGAGAGAGGGGGGAGGGGAGAGAGCTGATGTTACATTTACTCAAAAACGCTCAACACTTAAAAGATTCTCTCACATGCATTTTTTTTTTTTTTTTTGTCTAATGTCACTTGAGGGTGAAGAGACGTTAAATTAAAGTACTACTACACTACACATACACACACACACATACACACACGCGCACGCACGCACACACGCACGCGAACAAGAACACACACACACACACACACAACACACACACACACACACACACACACACACACACACACACACACACACACATGCACGTGCGCGGAGCGCAGAGAGAGAGAGAGAGAGGAGAGAGGAGAGAGAGAGAGAGAGAGAGAGAGAGAAGGAGAGAGAGAGAGAGACAGACAGACAGACAGACCAGACAGACAGACAGACTTCTACACACACACACACACACACACACACACACACACACACACACACACATTGCCTACCTACCAAATACACTGAACGCCTGTCACAGATGATTGTGGACTACTGGCCGGCTGCCGCTTTCCCTCCTGCAGCATCTCCTCTGCGCCGATGATGCCAGCATTCCTCAGGGTCCGCTCCTGATGAGGAAAACCAAACAAAAAAGTTATGAAACAGAATTATGCACGAACTCCCATTAATACGGCCCTCAATTACACGATAACCTGGTTTACGCCAGCAAGCTTGGCATTCCCATCGCTAAAGTGTTTTTGCCTATTCAAATTCTGTGGTCAACATGAAATTGTGAAAACAACTTTTGTTTAAAAAAAAACGATTTCCTATTTTTCTTCAGTCCCAGACAAGCAAAAGGTCTACCATCGCGACTGACGTGAACATGAGAAAAACCTACTCCATCTTATCTGGTATCTCCACCTACATCACAACTTCTTTTCTGAAAATAATAACCATCAGATGGATAGGTACAATAACCATTAATTCATCAGTTAATCAATTGTTCTTTATAAGGCCAATTTGTACACGAATGTGAATTACCAGGTTTGAAAAAAAAGAAAATCACACGCGCGCGCGCGCGCGCACACACACACACACACACGTCCGCGCGCGCGCTTGCACCACGCACGCACACACGCACGCACGCACACGACACACACACACACACACACACACACACACACACACACACACACAACACACACACACACACGCACACACACTTTCGATCGTCATGCACACATATCAACACAAAGAACACAGATAGGATTAAAACACAAAACATGGCAACAGAATTAAATGCACAAACGCGGGAAGAGGATATAAGAAATACTATGGTTAAAATAGTGGTAACAGCCGATTAAGAACCCAATCATTCTAACCTGCACAAGGGAAGTAACACACACACACACACACACACACACACACACACACACACACACACACACACACACACACACACACACACACACCTCCTCGTGAAACTAAGCACACGTTTTTTTTTTTAGAACGAGAAAAACAAAACAAAAACAAACAACAAACAACAAAAAATAAATAAATAAATAAAAGGATCTAAGACAATATCAACCATAAACACATATTATACACAGTCAGACTGAAATATATAACAGGAGCAAGAATGTATAAGAACACAGGTATAGCTGTCTAGTACAAGAAAAGAACTATGTACAGTAGCAGCCGCAGTAGTAGCAGCAGCAGTAGTAGTAGCTGTAATAGTAGTAGTAGTGGTGTTGGTGGCGGTGGTGGTGGTACTGTTGTTATCATTATTATTGTTGTTTGCTGCTGTTGTTATCATTATTACCGGATGTTTAATAAGCAAGCACACTTTTAAGAGACCTGCTCTCGTAACGCTTGACACTATGACTCACTCGCATTCCGTTGTTTATTTCACAAGCAGTGAACATGGATATAATAAAACAAACAGTCCTAGGACTATCCATACAAAATCTTTCAACATAGTTTCATACAAACGTTACATATAGTACTTATGCGGAGAGAGACATGTTTGAAGCCTCTCTTAGAACCATTACATATAATAGCTATGAGGAAAGATGCATGTTTGTAAGCCTGTCTTTCATGCAATGACAAACTCCAACACAGTCCATCGGTTCCCTGGAGCTTAGCCCTGGACAGAAATTATGACCTTTCTTAACTGATCTTTGAGAATGGAAAAATTTGTCGACTTGGGTAGTGTCGTCAGCAAAGATGGTGGGACAGACCAAGACATCAGAAACCGCATCGACAAGGCAAGGCAGGGTTTGAATATCCTGCAATCCATACAGGCTTCCACAGTTCTTTCACTACAGACCAAACTCAGAATTTTCAACTCAGATACCTATCTGAACTGTTCAATGGTTCAGAAACCTGGAGAACAACAAAATCCAGAGCTCACAATCTTCAAGCATTTTATCAAGTGCCGCTGGTGCATCCTCAACATCAGATGGCCAGAAATCAATTCCAACCAAACGCTATGGGAGAGGGAGAGACCGAACTAAATTCACAGAAACACAGATGACGAAAAGAGTTGGAGTAGTCACACACTACGAAGCCTCCTACCAACATCACAGGGCACGCACTCGAACGGAACCACGGAGAAAAGGGAAGGAAGGACGACCTCGACAGACTTGGCGCCGGTGCATGGACTCCGTGGATGTGAAGACATCGACAGCGGAAATGACATTACTCCCGCTGATGAGGTCAGCCAAGGACCGAGTCCACTGGAACCCTAAGGA
>JADBJO010002586.1:207500-222500 GCA_016801955.1 Conus betulinus | reverse complement strand
AGTCAGACAGGGTGGGACACCAAGCCATTTCCTTGTGAACTTGTTGATTTTGGATTCCATTGCCTCCACTATGCTGGTGCAGATGTCGTATATCATCAGAGGCCATAGGAGCTTTGGTATCAGCATGAACTGCAGACACCAGACCTTGTATTTGCCAGGGAGCCCCACTGGTCAATGGTCTCCAAGCCTTCTTCCGACATCTGTTTGGGTTTCTCTTTGCTCTTTGTGTGTCTTTCAGCGTATCATCATACCATCTTCCAAGGCTCTTGACTGGCTCTTCTCTGTAACTGTTGGAATGGCCTGGTTGGCAACACTGAAGACCACAGATTCGGCCACTTTTCCTTTCCTCAGTGAGAGACTCGTGATTTCTTTGGCTTGAACTTCATTCTGGATGAGGCAACTATGTCGTCCAGCCTCTCCAGCACATGACGTGTCTCGTCTTCTCTGGATGAAATCACTGTAGTGTCATCCATGAAGGCCTTGAGAGGGGCATCTTGTATCCATCACCAGGTCTGTTGTCTTGCGTTGCTTGTTGCTGCTTTCAAGATGACTTCCATTGCCAACACGAACAGTATTGGGGAAATGCACAGCCCATTGCAATGCCCACTTCCAAGTTGATCCAATCTGTTGTGTACTCCTTGGTAGAGAACCGCATTGAGAAGCCATTGAAGTACTTCTTGAGCATGTCGCGGATGTTCTTTGGCACATGGTACATCTCAAGAGCCAACTGTATCATCTCATGGGGTACAGATCCATATGCGTTTGCCAGATCAAGCCACACTACGTCCAGGTCTCTCTTTTCTGTTTTTTTTTGCTTTGGATTGCGTCCCAGATCATTGTGGCGTGTTCTACACAGCCAGCCACGCCTGGGATGCCACCTTTCTGGACTGACACATCCAAGTACTTGTTTTCATGAGGTACTTGGTCAGCCTTGCTGCCATGACAGAGAAGAAGATTTTCCCTTCGACGTTCAGTAGTGATATTGGCCTGAACTGGCTGATGTCACTTGAGTTTTGCTCTTTGGGGATGTACACACCATCTGCCGTCATCCACTGGCCGCTGATCTTCTGGTTTCTCCAAGCTGATCGCAGCAGCCTGTGGAGCCACTCCAGCACCTTGGGACATTTCTTGTACAGCTGGTAAGGTATTCCCGTTTGGCCCTGTGATGATTTGGCTCTGGGTTTGTCGACCACCTTCTTGATTTCCGCCAACGTTGGAGCTTGTCATTGAACTGTTCCTCAGGGTTGGTTGGCCACACCAGACCTTGAATGTCGAGTGGTGCTTTGCTCTGTGAGTCAGAGTATGTTTTCTTCAGATGCTGCTCAAGAACTCCTTTTGTCCACACTTAGGGTCCCAGATTTTGGCTGCTCAAACAGAGTTCTGGCAAACTGGAAGGGGTCTCTGAAGAAGCGCTCTTGTGTCTTCTTCTTTTTGCTCTTCCTCTTCCTCGCAGATTCCGCTTTGCTGAGGGCGCTGTGTTTTTTGCTTTCAGGTCTTCCCAGAGTTTTTCCAAGCCTTGTTTTTCAGCTGGCAGTGCGGTCTTCATTTGCTTCTTGAGGTTTTTTTTTTTGGACCCTGATCTTGTCCATCTCTTCTTGGCGTCTGGATTTCTTTGGAGGTGTTTTTTCTCTTTGGTAGTAGTTTTGCTCCATAGGCGTCTCTACATGTGGCATACACAATGTCCCCATATGTGGCTAGTTTGTGTTCCAGGGTGCTTTTCCCTATCAGTGCATCGAGTCTTTGGACGATTTTTGCATCCAGTTTCTCCCAATCTTCAGTCTCGTTTGCTCGTGGCAGGTTGAGTTTTCAGGCGCCTGGCATCGAGGGCCTGTGCAAATTCCTCATCCGAACCAACAGCGTGGATGTCCTTGGCACTGTGGTTTAAATCCTGGCCTTGGTCTTCCGACGTCTTATCTGCTGATGCAGTGCGCTGCTGCTCATTCAGATGAGTCTTCACACATCCCATCTTTGTTCTGTGGATCTTCATGCCACGGGTGGTAGCGAAACGCTTTCCACAGACACATGGATATTCCATTTGGTCCATGTTCATAGTCCGTTTGGGATTTGCAGTCGTGATTGGTTGAGCACCGATGGATTCATCATCAGAGCCCTTGGTTCTGGTCTTTCCCAATGTCCTCCGGTCTTTCCCGGACGTCCTCCGGCCTATTCCCGGAAGTCCTAACACACACACACACACACACACACACACACACACACACACACACACACACACACACACACACACACACTCACACACACACACTCACACACACACACACACACACACACACACACACACACACACACACACACACACACACACACACACACACACACACGCACACGCGCGCGCGCGCGCACACACACACACACACACACACACACACACACACACACACATAGCCAGGCTTAATCAATATCGTTGCCCCATTTCTGCGCCAGTTCAGATGATGTTTAACAGTAGGTCGTACTAGACGCAGGGGGATTGGAAATCTAGTACTGGATTAAAATTGTGGCCGCTGCTCCTTTGTTTAAGACAGAGGAATGAGAGATCTGCTAGGCTGAAAAAAAATAGTATTAAGTTAGGAACACATACAGATAAAGACTGAAAGCGATGGTGCGAGAATACATTCAAACAGAAAACACCTAGCGGCCAAAGAGTTACGGCAACGCCACAAAGCGGACAACGCCCTGAGACCAGCCAAAAAGGGCTCGGGCTTTCGTCCCTAGCAACAACCTGTGCCGTGATGCAAGGTAACGTGCAACAATGGCAGCACAACGAGAGGTCGGACTGCGATTGCCAGGAAACCGTAGTAACAGCGGCAGGCAACAGTCAGCTAATACGTCTAGTGCCACCACTACAGATGCTATGGCAGATGGGGGATAACCCACTGAGGAGCGTGGCGAGACAAAGAAAAGGGCCTGTCTGTCACTACATCTATATTCGCCAGAACGACAACACACTAAGATGAGCAGCCAAAATGGCTTTTCTCTAATACTGGGTGGTTGTAAGCTTCGAATTCGATAGGTCTAACCTCACTTGCAACTCCATATATATACAGTCAGCACCACGACAAACAGCATGTCAATGATATATGTGTATGTATGTATGTGGAGAGAGAGAGAGAGAGAGAGAGAGAGAGAGAGAGAGAGAGAGAGAGAGAGAGAGAGAGAGAGAGAGAGAACACATGTGCGTGAGCAGACACGTGTGTCATTCCCATCACCATGGTGCGCAATTTATCTTTTCAGTCAGACCTTCACTCAAACATGCCTTAACCATACGGTGAAGCTCCCAGGATCTGTTCGATGTTTGGTGGTCCCACACCGTTTCCTCAAAACATCGTAAAGTCAGTATGACACCGAGCAATCTTTCCCCATCAGCCTTATCTCGTGTTGTGTGTAATACTCTCTCTCTCTCTCTCTCTCTCTCTCTCTCTCTCTCTCTCTCTCTCTCTCTCTCTCTCTGGTATGCGCTTTATTAGTCATATAAACAGATTATATCAGACGGAGCTTGATGAATTGAATAAACATATGATAATTAATGGTTTAGAATTTTCAGCGTAAAAAACTAGTTTGGTTCTTTTCAGCAATGGTGCTGATCCAAAAAAGCTATCTAAATTTCAAATTGATGGTGAGGACGGACACTACTTACAAAACTGAAGTAACTTTTGGGGGGGCTTTCTCTTACGCCAAAATCATACTGTAAAAAAACACTGTGACACCATGTTATCAAAAGCAATGAAAAGTGTGAACATTTTAAAGATAGTAAGTAAACAACTTTGGGTCAGGACCCGAAACCTCGTCGATCTTGCGATTATACTTGTTAAATCAAGATTAATGCTTAGTCAGGGGGTATTATTTTCTGCTCCAAAGACGTTCCTAAACTACTTACAAAGTTTAGATAGCAAAGCCATTAAACTGGCTTTAGTGTCCCTCTTCATACGAGCACAACGAAATCGTATAGAATGGCTGGTGTTTTACCTCTAGGTAAAATGAGAAAACTGACATCAGCAAAGTATGTAATAAGAGCAAACACCATTGAAAATTCACTTCCAGTAGAGACAGACGACATAAGATCTGATATTGATTATTCAGAGGAAGCAAGGGACAGAAATAAGTTACAGAACATAGCACATTATGTCTCTGAATTATCTGAAGACTCCAACATCACCCCAAAAGTGTTGCCTCCATTACGAATGTCACGCCTATTCCTCCTTGGGAATTAACGAAAGGTAGTTTTGACTTTACTACACAGATATACGAAAAGATTACAATCCAAATATTTTAAGTACAACAGTTAAAATGTATGAATCTGAAACTTATTCTGATCATCTTAAGGTTTATATTGACGGTTCTGTGCTAGAAGATCATCATGCAGGCTCTGGTTTTGTTTATTCCATCTTCAAAAGTTGGGATCAGTTTAATCTTTTCAACCTTTCAATATTTAGATTAGCTAGTAATTTGTTATGTAGTCCTATGCACGTTTCTTGTAACTCTCACTCTCTCTCTCTCTCTCTCTCTCTCTCTCTCTCTCTCTCTCTCTCTCTCTGTCTGTCTGTCTGTCTGTCTGTCTGTCTCTCTCTCTGTCTCTCTCTCTCTCTCTCTCTCTCTCTCTCTCTCTCTCTCTCTCTCTCGTCTCTCTCTCTCTGCTTTTTTTTCCCTTAAAAATATTTTGATGATGTTAAAATTTTAACAAAGTCTTGCTGCTTTTGCTGCTAGAGTCTAAGATCATCGACACGATGAAAAGACTTTAAATCAATATAACTAACTAACTATCAATAAGAAACGGTTAGAATCGCATCATAAAACTATTCTAACCTTTGAATTTCTGTATCTATCTATGTATCTATCTACACACACACACACACACACACACACACACACACACACACATATATATATATATATATATATATATATATATATATATATATATATATATATATATGACTGACAAGTTTCAAAACCACATTGAAAACAAATAAGAATATAGGTTTCGGGATTCTGAATTCGACGTTAGAAAAGTAGTTAGACTCAGAATCAAAAACTTACTTCGAGAATATTTCGAGAGGGTTTCCCTGTCCCACCACTCCCTACGCCAGCAACTGACCCATGTCAAAGACAAAACGGACCCCCTCAAGCAGTGTGATGTAGTGTACCAGGTAGCTTGTCAAAGACTGTGCCAATACCTACATTGGTGAGATAGCAAGACCACTCACCACCCGTCCACAGGAACACCCAAACGGATCTACTTCTGCCATACACGAACACCTACAAGCCACAGGCCACAGTTTCAGCCCCCAAGAAACCAAGATCTTATCTACAGAGCCCTTCCTCACAATAAGAAAAGTTAAAGAAGCCATCGGAATCAAGACCAGACGCCCCAGCCTGAACAGAGATCAAGGCTTTCCCCCCCCCCCCCCCCCACCACCCCCATCTACAATCAGATCCTGACAACTGTTCACACCACACACACAACAGTCGCCCCACCAGGCCTCGCTGCCACAGCAGCAACAGTGAGCTGAAGAACACAGGATGACCCAGTCGAAATATTCTCAAAGTAAGGTGTGTGTGTGTGTGTGTGTGTGTGTGTGTGTGTGTGTGTGTGTGTGTTTAGTTCAGAGTCGAACTACTTTTCTAAATTGAAAACAGGTTATCTGCACCAAACATCGTTTCAAAATAAAATCGATTTTAAATCGTAACTGCTGCAGCTTTTGCAAAGGAGAAAAAGACTACTTAAAATTTCTATGAAGAAGTAAATTGTTGACCACACATTGGTCACATCTTGAAAAAAAATCAATCAAAATCGCCCTTCGTCTTGTGCCATGACATTCAGTGAAATTTGTGTTATATTTGGCACACATATTTGTAACAAGACAGGTACAGTTACAGACTTCATTAGTCTGTTAACTAAACAATAATTAATATGTTTAAGTGTAAAATGAATGGAACTCTTCAACGTGTTTTTTTTTTTAATAAGAGCATTGAAATACAGGTACAATGTGGGGAGGACACAATAAAAATCAGCGGCGGATACCCAGACTCTCTCTCTCTCTCTCTCTCTCTCTCTCTCTCTCTCTCTCTCTCTACTCGCCTCTCTCTCTCTCTACCTCTCATCTCTCTCTCTCTCAAATTTTTTCTTTACCATCTGCATTCTCTGTTTCACCTATGTTTTAGTTTAAAATCGACCAACATGAAAAAAAACAAAAAACAAACCAAAACAAAACAAAACAAAAATCGAAGCACCGAGATGAGCCAGTCAAACAATTAACGAGTGCGCCTTTTCGTCCGGATGACGGTGAGAGACATTATGGGGCTCAGGGTTCAATAAAGCTCATTGTCATTGGCAGCAGCCCTAACTTCCTTGCCAGGTATATGCTGAACACGTACCCCCGCGATTTATTATGTCCTCCAGAAGAATCCCCCTACGACCACCACCAACACCACCATCACCTTCCCTCTCCTCAATCCGAATCCCACCTCATGATCCATAGTCCGAGCGAGGCCAAGGGTGGGCAGGGGAGAGAAGTTTCAGATCCTTCCCTAAACTCGCTGTGAGCTGTCTCCCTTCCAGCCTCGTCCTCGTCACGCGCCCCTCGTTACTTAGCCCCCCTCCCCCCCCCCCCCCCTGTGTGTGTGTGTGTGTGTGTGTGTGTGTGTGTGTGTGTGTGTGTGTGTGAGAGAGAGAGAGAGAGAGAGAGAGAGAGAGAGAGAGAGAGAGAGAGAGAGAGAGAGAGAGAGAGAGAGAGATTTGACTCCCAAGAAGAATCAAAAATAAGTCTGTCGTTGTAAATCTTCATCTGGCTATCAGTTCGATCTGGGGTGTTCTCGATCAGGCTAAATTAAGGAGATTTATGAACAACAGATCTGAAAGGGGGGAGTTTTGTTCTTTGTCTTGTCTGGGCACGTCACAGTCAGGAGACAGCCTTGTGTGTGTGTGTGTGTGTGTGTGTGTGTGTGTGTGTGTGTGTGTGTGTGTGTGTGTGTGATTATCTTTCTCGCTGAATGTTTGACAAAAGTCAGGCCCATGAATGGCTGCTTTGCAGTTCATTAGTATGTAACAAGTAGAAGACCAGGGAAGAGGATCACAACAGAACAGAAGATAACTGGCCATTCTTTCCTTGAATGTTGACCAGTATTTCACGAAAGCTGAGCTCTGGAACTTTCACATTAAGTTGTACCTAGCCGAAGCAGTGTTAGATGAGAGAGAGAGTCCGGGGTGGAGAGAGTGAGATGGACGAAAGGGCTGAGGAGGGGGGTGACAAGAGGGGAGGGGAGGTGCCTTCAGCCTATTATTATAGGTGCTTGGCACAGTAACTTCATCCTTCCCGTGAAGTAAAAAAAACAGATATAACCCTCCCCTGAAGAAGGAATGTGGCCACCTAACGAGACGAGGCCATTAAGAGAGGCTCAAATGGAATCCTGTCCGGATTAGATGCACTCGGCGACCTGGGGTTTAGTGTGTGTGTGTGAGAAGAAACCACACACAGATCTTCCTCCCGTCCCCTTCCTCCCTGATTTGGGGACCATCATCAGCAAAATACGACACTGAAAGGAGTATATGGAGAGGAAGGGGAAGGAGAGAGAGAGAGAGAGAGAGAGAGAGAGAGAGAGAGAGAGAGAGAGAGAGAGAGAGAGACAGACAGACAGACAGACAGACAGACAGACAGATAGACAGACAGATATACAGAGAGACACACAGGCGGACGGACAGACAGACATACAGACAGACAAACAGGCAGACAGGCACACAGAGAGAGAGAAAGAGAGAGGGAGGGGGAGAGAGAGAGAGACAGACAGACAAACATGAGACAAACAGACAGACGCAGAGATAGAAAGACAGACAGAAAAAGACAGGCAGTTTGACAGACAAACAGACAGACTGGCAGGCAGGTAGACAGACAGAGAGAGATAGACAGACAGATGTACAGACAGACACACAAACAAACTGACAGACGGACAGACAGACAGAGACAAAGAGCTGCATGCCTGGCGGTAACTGATAGTGCCCTCCATCGGCTGCTTCGAAGCCGTCTCAGGAGAAATATAATAATGGATAATCTGTCAGGCAGGGTGAGAGTGGGATGGCTCTTTCGGACACCACAGTTCTCTTTCTTTTTTTTTCCCCCCCCCCCCCCCCCCCCCCCCCTGCAAATAGCGTTCAGGGGCGCTTTAACCTGATAACGACGGATATAACAGATCAGTCCGTTCACAGTGATAAACCTGTGTGGGAGTATGCTAACTTCATAGATATTTCGTACCTGTTTTGTCTTTTTTCCCCGAAGGAAAAAGCAATTATTCTTCAAGAAGTTATAATACCTGTTCACCAGAGAAAACACTGATTACCATACCTTAAGAAGTGATAATACCCGTTAATCATGGAAATTACGTATCACTGTCCTTCAAGAAATAATAATACCTGTGTACCAGGGAAATAACTTATACCATCCTTCAAGAAGTCGTAATACCGGTTTACCAGGGAAATAACTTATTACCATCCTTCCAGAAGCAATGACACCGAGTTAATAAAATCACTGACCATCGTCCTTCAAGAAGAGACAATACCCATTTACCAGGGAAGAGTTATTATCATCCTTCCGAAACTGACAACACCTGGTTACTAGGGATATCGCTGATCACCATCCTACAAGAAATGGCAATACTTGCTTGCAAGGTAAAATACTATACTTACCAGAGTCAATTTGTTTGTCAACTGGCAGTATCTTACCAAAAGTAAAGAACCGATTTTATCGAAATGCGGCGTAACGATGGGAGGCAGCTTGCGGAGGAATCCCTTTAAATTTGGTGCAGATCTGTGAACCAGATCTGGATCAAAAGGCAGATCTAGAATCCGTTCAACAAGATTATTGCAAATTTCCTACCGAACATTGGTGTTATGAAGTTCAGCTCTGTTTACAAAGTGATAATTGAAGCAATACATTTTCATGGAATAGCTCAGCTTCTTTGCCTTAACTAGGCTGAGCCTGGAGAAACGTTCAGTGACGGTGAGGAAAGACCCACTGACCACAGGGAAAGTCCTGTTGACAGTGGGAAGGACTACAACTTTGGATTCTCTCTTGAGGGCACATAAGACCGTATGGCGAAAGCTTGGCTGTGTCTGGAGTGGCACTGTCCTCATCTGTCCGTGGGCATGGGTGGTTGGGTCTGTGGGGTGTGTGTTCGACAACTGGAGGGTGGTGTCTTTTGCCGGTGGGCTCTGCAGTCATGAAATACGGGCTAGTACACCCGTGGGGATGCTTTTTTTTAAGGCTGTTTATGAGTTGCATCCTGTAGTCTGATCTACCTCTGTTCAGGAGCAGTTATGTCCCTTGATATATTAATGGAGTGTCCTGCGCGTGCCCGTACCCATCGTCAACACAGCGCAGGCCTCCAAGGGTGGTACAGGACTGCTCAAAAGGGTGAAGACAGTGCTTCTCTGGGTCCTCCCAAGCACCTTCGGGTGTTTCTTTTTCTTTCTTTTTTTTTTCTTTTCTTCTTTTCATGGAATTGTTCAGCTCTGATTCTGAATGATGACTTTCTATGAATGAGTATATTCTGAGAGAACATCAAAATTTACCGGTAAAATAAAGTTGACATTTAATATTTCCGTAACTTATTAAACATTTACTTGGGAATTAACTCTGTCAGCTTGTTCCTACTGTTCCTTCTCCCTCCCCTCCCCCCTCCCCCCCTTTCTCCCCTTCCCCCTCTTGGAAAAACTATTTTGTTTTGATTCATGAACTGACTTCTTATACAAAATTAAAAAGAAATTAAACTACCTACCGACCATGGTTTTTTTTTCCTCCCATGTTACAACAAACACACTTTTTTGTCAATCAAATGTTGGTACCGATCCGGATATAAAAGGGCGGATCCAGGATCCGTTCGACCTTGCCGGAGGTCTGCGCTCCCCCCGACTGTCTTTCTAGTAATCACTGTTTTCTTGAAAGACAATAATTCTGTAGGGGTAAATACCAGCAATAACTGATCTGATCATCATTGTTTTTTTGGGGTACAATAACTTTTCCTCTGGAAAATTGTGACAATATCTGATTTTCCTGTTGTTTTCATGAAGCACACGATAACTTTTTTTTTTTTTTTCTCAAGCAAACAAGAATGAAAACTGATTTCTATCATTGGTTTCTTGTAGGCAAAAAATAATTTCTTCGGGAAAACAGTCATATGAACTGATTTTCCTGTCTAGTGGATTTCTGGAAGGACAACAATTCTTTTCATCAAGGAAACAGTAATAAGTACAGATTTCCTTTTTATCATTGTTTTCCTAAAGGGCAGAAACTATTTTTTTTCGGGGGAAAGAGTAATAAAACCTGATTTTTCTCTTAACATTGTTTTCCTGAAAGACAAAAGCTACTTTCATCGGGAAGTAGTAATAATAACTGATTTCCCTATTAATGTTGTTTTCATAAAGTGCATGACTGTGTTCCTCAGGAGAACATTTATATAAGCTGGTTTCCCATTATCGTTGATTTCTTGAAGTGCAATGACTATTTTCCTCGGAGAAACAGCCATTAAAACAGATTTCCCTTTTATCGCTGTTTTCATAAAGGACAAGTTCTGTTTTATTCTGGAGAACAGTAATAACAATTATTTCCACATTATCATTGTTTTCTTAAAGGACAATATATATATATATATATATATATATATATATATATATATATATATATATTGGAATAAAATGTAATAAAAAACTGACTTTTTTCAGCAAAAAGTTATTGTGGGGCGAAAAAAAATAAGCAGTGTGAAAAGTAATTTTTATATAATGCAAACAAAAAGGACACGTGAATTTTCAACAAATATGTATTCTTCAGACGTTATAAACATAAAAGACATAATAACATGCACAAACCAGTAGCTCCTGATCCCAACCAGCATGAGAGCACATATAAAAGACATAATAACATGTACAAAACAGTAGCCCCCTGATCCCAACCAGCATGAGAGCACATAAAAGACATAATAACATGCATAAAACAGTAGCCCCTGATCCCAACCAGCATGAGAGCACATAAAAGACATAATAACATGCACAAAACAGTAGCCCCTGATCCCAACCAGCATGAGAGCACATAAAAGACATAATAACATGCACAAAACAGTAGCCCCTGATCCCAACCAGCATGAGAGCACACATAAAAGACATAATAACATGCACAAAACAGTAGCCCCTGATCTCAACCAGCATGAGAGCACATAAAAGACATAATAACATGCACAAAACAGTAGCCCCTGATCTCAACAGCATGAGAGTTACAGCATGCCAAAGATTAGCGAAGAAGTTAGGACAGTTCAAAAAGGGGGGGGGGGGGGGGGGGGGGGGGGGGGGGGGGGGGGGGGGGGGGGGGGGGCGTAAGGGAGAAGGGAAAAAAAGTGAGCCGGATTACAATCAAAAGAGATGTGCGTTTGCGCGCGCGCGTATATATATGTGCGTGTGTGTGTGTGTGTGTGTGTGTGTGTGTGTGTGTGTGTGTGTGTGTGTGTGTGTGTGTGTGTGTGTGTGAAGAAGACATGGGGAGGGAGAGGAGGATGGTAGGAGCCTGACAGAGGTGGAGAAAGAAAGGGAAGGAAAGGTGGCATAGAACAATCTGTCATTCTTCCGTCATCACACGCTTATGAGCCTACTCTGCTCCCAGACTACAACTGTCGTTCCCTTCAAGAAACAATACAGGATGTATGTCAAGAAAAACGTCAAAATTAATATTAATGTCAACTGAGGGAAAAATCTATATAACGAAGTTGCTACATAGGTGAACTTGAAATGACATAAACTATTTCGTAAAATGGAAAATGCTATTATGCTGAACGTGGCAGGACATCGTAATCTTTTACTACGTGATTACAGCATCGCTAATTTCATAAATATAAAACGATATTGTGTGTTGGAAAGCGTCAGCTGATGCCATTGTCAAGGGAAATTCGAATTATTAACGTTGTAATATTTAGGAAGAAGAAAGAGAGTCTTGGGAAATAACTCAAATCAGGGAAACATGAAACCTACACCATGGAGTGGTGTAAAGTGATATATTCTTATCCAGCGAATAGAAAACAAAGGACAAAACCAAGCTCACAAAAAGTTATCAACAAAAAAGTAGTTACGAAATATGACAGGGAACAGTAAACAATAAACAATAAACAAGTAGGTAACTCTTGCTCCCACAAGAAAACATAACTTCAAAGGAATGCTGCTTGCTTACGACACCGAATCGCCTAGCAGACATGACAGCACAGAGCACACAGAACAAACAAGGAAGATTTTCCTTGTTTGTTCTGTGTGCCCTGTGCTGTCATGTCTGCTAGACGATTCTTGTGGGAGCAAGAGTTACGTAACAAAAAAAAATAGTAATTGTGTTATCTTGGTAACGAGAAATTAAGTAGCTATAGTTCTTTTGAAATCTTAAAACAACGTCGTTCTAGTTGAAAACGTAAATTGACGTCATATTCCTAAAAAGAAGGGGGGGGGGGGGGGGGGGGGGGGGGGGGGGGGGGGGGGGGGGGGGGGGGGGGGTGGGGTTCTGAAAAATGTCAAGGGGGGGGTTCGTTTCACCTGGATAAACGTAAAACAAAATGTCAAACAACGTTCTTCTCGTTCACCTGGACAACGTAAACAAAACGACACTCTCTCGTAAAACGTCTCTTAAAAAAAAATGTAGCACAACGTTGTTCTATTGGAAAGTGTGAAACAAAACCGTTTTCCTGGAAAAACAGCAAAACACTGATCGCTTTCATAACGGAGAGCGACACATCGTTCTCGTGGAAACAGGAAGCGGCTTTGTTCTCTCCAATCACAGGAAACAAAGGTGTTTTTTTTCTGACAAAAAGGGAAACATTGTGGGGACAAAAAAGGGAAAACACTGTTGTTCTATCATAAAAGTTGCAACAACTTGGAAAACACGTTGTTTCTCTTAGAAAACTGGTGGACGGGGGGGGGGGGGGGGGGGGGGGGGGGGGGGGGGGGGGGGGGGGGGGGTGGGGGGGGGGGGGGGGGGGGGGGGGGGGGGGGGGGGGGGGGGGGGGGGGGGGGGGGGGGGGGGGGGGGGGGGGGGGGGGGGGGGGGGGGGGGGGGGGGGGGGGGGGGGGGGGGGGGGGGGGGGGGGGGGGGGGGGGGGGGGGGGGGGGGGGGGGGGGGGGGGGGGGGGGGGGGGGGGGGGGGGGGGGGGGGGGGGGGGGGGGGGGGGGGGGGGGGGGGGGGGGGGGGGGGGGGGGGGGGGGGGGGGGGGGGGGGGGGGGGGGGGGAGGGATAATAATACAGAAAACGTCATTGTCATAGTAAGTGGAAGCAACGTGATTCTGTTGGGAAAAGGGAACCTCCATCATTCCCTTGGAAAAATCGAAAATCCAAAATGACGTGGTTTTTCTTGGAAAAGGGGAACCCAAGTCTTCATTGCAATCTCTTAAATGACCTGGTTTTCTTGAAAACAGACACCATGTCGCTCTCTTGGAATAACACTCCAGCATAACATGGTTTTCTCTGAAAAGGGGAAACAAAGTCATCCTCAAGAAAGACGGGGAATCAGATAGTAAAACAGAACCGTCCATCATGAGATTGTAGTTAGTAACTCGGATAGTGGCAGCGGGTAATGGGTTCTAACCAGATCAGTGCCATTATATCGGTGTGTAGTTTGGGGACCAGGCTTAACTGCTACCTACAGTGTGCTGTCAAAATCAGTCTGCAAAGACTGGAACCACACAGCCACGAGTTCCATCCAGGAAATGGATGCGTCTCCTCTGGAGTGTTGCTCAAATTTCCTGCCCAACGCTGCAGATGTCTGTATCTCTTGGGCCTGATTCAAGTCAGGATATGATTATCATTATTGACAGGAAGCATAGATTACAGCCCCCTTTTGTGTCGACTCACTCGTAAATGGATCTCCTTGGCAGCTTCGTCGTCATTTCCATTCTCTTTGATCGTCATAAAATGAAGTCCGTTTTGTGTTATGCTCTCAAGAAGGCCACAGTTACCATGATTTCTCCACAACTATTTCGATCGAAAGTTCTTGCGGAAGTGTCTGTGGTACCGGTAGACTGATAAGCGCTGTTACAGCGTCAATTTGGTGGTGATCCCCGTTCAACCCAACAGGTTACTGTTCTCAAAAGAAGGGAGGGAGGGTTAGCAGGTGGTGTCTCGCGTTGCTGGATCAATAGATGCACCATTGCACATTGTCGTAGTTGCTATGAAGTTTCTCCTTTGGTGGGTAGGATCACAGCGACCTCATACTTCTTTTTAGCCCCACCCCACCGATGCTTCTCTCTCTCTCTCTCTCTCTCTCTCCTCTCTCTCACTCTTCTCCATCTCGTATCCTCTCTCTCTCCTCCTCCTTCTCTGACCCTCGCTTCTCCCCTCTCTACTCCTCTCCCCTTCCAGGGTCCTCAAGTTGCTACCCCAATATCCTCTCTCTCTCCAGTCTCTCTCCTCTCCTTGTCTTTCTTCTTCTCTCTGCGTTCGATTGAAGCTGGATGCGTCAGACTTGTAACCCGGCCACCATGAAAAGCTGCGCCTGTAACTCCGCTCCCCTGGCCAGGTTTTTGTGTCGTAGAGCTGCATGAGTAGGACAGCGCAGGAGGACATGGGGCATGCCAGGTCCAGTGCCGCATGGACGCTGGTCAGTGTAGGTAATCTTCAGGCGGTTTAGGTGGCTCAGCAGTCTGCAGTGGCCGGTCCTCAGTCTGAAGAGGATTGTCTGCTGGTGCCTTTGGAGCTGGTGGATCGGGTCAGCACCACTCTCTGCACCAAGCCTTCTCTTCCACTGGGACTGAAACTGGTTGTGGATGATGGTCTTGGCCTCCCTGTAGGTCACGGGTGGCTGAACTGCTCCATTTTGCTGCCTGCCTTGGAGAGAGCATCAGCTTTTTCGTTGCCCATGATCCCACAGTGAGACGAAATCCACTGAAGCGTAATGACAAACTGTTTTGAAAGTTCATGGAGGGCAGCCTTGACGTCTTGCATGTGTTGTTCTCTCTTTTTGTGTCTGAAGTCCCTGC
>JADBJO010002586.1:192500-202500 GCA_016801955.1 Conus betulinus | reverse complement strand
AAAAAAAATCTGAATCAAACACAAATTTTGTTTTAATGACAAGAGACCAGAAACGTGCGTGTACTAGCGGTAACAAAATGAGCCAGTGGCAGATGTGACTACGAGTCCTTTCTTATGGATAGATAAAAACACATCATCACCAACATTCTTCCCGGAACTGGGGCAAGATGAGTAATGTCACCTGAAGTGGTTACTCCCAAACTGGCACTTGTCCGGAACAGCGTCACAATGTGAAATGTCCCTGCTAACATGCTTATTGCAAACATATCACCCCAGATCTGAACGCATTAAAGGAGGTAAAAATCTTTCCTGTCTAGAAGGCTTTCATCCAGTCACCAGCAAGTCTACCTCCAAAAACATCTGGAATGTGAAGGGTTTGTTTCAGAGACACGATAAGGAAAGGAGAGTGTTTGATGATTCCGTTTTGTCAAGATTCGATTTGACTGTCCCTGCCTTCTCTCTCTCTCTCTCTCTCTCTCTCTCTCTCTCTCTCTCCCCCCGCCCGTTCACCTCTGACCCTCCTGCCACCCCAGTTTTCCATTTCCTCATTTTTCACTCATTCCATTTAAGCATAGATACTGTAATATTTATCAGCATGTAGGCCTATCTAAAAACAGACCCCAGTAGACACCAACTTCTCACAAACTTTCAAGAACTTTTCACAATTGTAAAACGCCACTAGTTTGCCTTGCTTGCATCTCTCTCCGACTCTGTATTCAAGACCATTCCACAGGGTACAGTGGATATCCAAGAAAAAGATATCTCTCCGACTCCCTGTTCGGGATTATTTTGCGGGGTACAATGAAGGGTAGCCACTTCAGAATAATGCTGACGATGTCCCTGGGTGGACGCCAACAAGGCCAAGACTAACTACGCCATTTCTGTCTTGTGTAGGACTGAGGATTGTGGGCTGTGGACCGGCTGCCCATTGTCCTTCAAGACAATCCTGCCACTTCCTGTGTACCGGAACAATAAATAAACCACTATCTATCTTCAACTTCAAACATATGGATGTCTGCAGTTGCAGTTTTGTGACTTGTCTTTCCAGGTACACCTGGCAACAACCTGTCACACAGCGTTAATTCAGCTCAGCCAACTGCATTCTGATCAAACTCAGGAGCAATTCTTACACAGCATCAGTTGTTCGACCATGCCTAGAATTGTTTGGGTTTAGATGCGAAAAATCGTGAAAGTGAGCATCTGGTTATAACTCTGGTGTGCAGCAGTGTTCGATCACGAAATGCAAAAAGACACAGACTCATTATTGAAAGACTTTCATCTACATTCGTTTCATGGTGCAGCGAATGATTTATTAATTAAGATCCAGACTGAATCCTATGGAGATTTATTGCACAAGTAAAGTACTCCCGTATTAAGACCTACATCGAAGTTTTTTACGCTTGTTTTTAGAGAGCTCACATCCTGTTCTTTTTATTGTGCTTTAGTGTATGTAATGTGGAAGTTAACAAACTAACAGCAAACTGCTTCAAGCATGGGATTCTTGATGTGAACTTTTGACTGTTGGCTGGTAGTGCGCCAGCGCCAGTCAGTCAAGTCTGTAGATCTGAATCAATATTTTATTTTCCTCAAAGGACGAATATATATATATATATATATATATATATATATATATATATATATATATATATATATAATTATATAACCGCCATTTCATACACATAACGGCTTTCTAGCTCATTCGAAATATGGGAAAACGGGTTTAAGAAATATGCAGCCAAACGTCACATAGAAAATGCAGGCATTGTTCAAAACCAGCAGGAGATAATTCATCATGAGGGCTTTGTTGTTGTTGATGATGATGATGTTATTCATTTATGTCGGTGGTGGTGGTGGTGATGGTGTCTTCTGAGCACTCCCGACTTCCATGTTGGAATTCCTCAAGATGGTCAACACACACAGGACAAATCTAAATATCATTAATTCCATAATAACAGTGTGCAAATTTGATGACTATCCAGTACACTAGAGAGTAAACAGGACAGATGATATACTACGACTGCCGTGAAGCGAAACATTTAACAATGGGCCTCTTTGTAGGGCAGGGCCGTTATTCAGACATCGCCAACCCACAGACCCTGGGGCAACACTGGTCAATGAATGCTCACGCCAGTAACCGAGTTTCTTAGGTGATTGATTAGTTGCCTGCTCCCACTGGACTAATGGGCAAGCTCTGTATGACTTAACAATGCTCACTGGCTGGCATCCCACCAAGAATTGTTGATGTGTTCGGTTCGCTTTGCATGTTTCGGTCTGGTTTGATTTCCTTGTCTGTTATAAACGATTTTCACAAAAGTTTGCCATTAATCAGCAGTTACAAAACTGAATTATAATACACCTTAGCAATTTTTTCTACTTTTAAAAATGAATAGTAATAGATGAATCTGTATGAGACTTAAGAAAGAATTTTGTGATAGAAGGTGAGTGATCAGTGATGATAACTGCTCTGCTCTTTTCTCTCTCTCTCTCTCACATATATATATATATATATATATATATATATATATATATATATATATATATATATATATATATAAGCAAAGCTTACTCCTATGGCTTATATTGAAAAAACAGGGGGGGAGGGGGGTTCATATCGACAGGGGTAGATAATTTGTCTAACTGACAGACAGTTTGTGCTTGAGTGGGTGAATGGGGCAACATGAACCTTCAGCAAGCCTACAGTCTCCACGGGTGAGACTATCTCCAAAGAGAAGGGAAGAACTCACTAACATGTCATAACTCCTAGTCAGATACCGATATTTGAAACCTGATTGTTTTTCCTAAGCGACCTCGAATAGTCCTAACCTGATTCCTCTGCCTTTAGGTTTTAGGCAGAATGCTATCGCAGAAAAAAGCTGGTGTGTATTACCATAGTATTTTTGTTGAATTTTCAGAAAACCCACCAAAGGTCCCACCCTATGAAGCAAAAGAAAATTATGAAACAACAAAATAAGCTACATTTCCTTATGTACATATACAAAAGATAACATCTTAAGACACAAGTGGTGTGAGGGCCAGTTCTTGGAATGAATCCGCAAGGGACTGAACTATAATAAAGTAATAAATTCCAAGGGTAAGTAACTGAGCACCATTCCAGCAATTTCAGAGCAGCTTGGTGTTGCAATGACTACAAGAAATATTGAATTATAAACAAAGCTTGCTCTTATGTCTTAAATCGAAAAAAAAAAATAGGGGGAGATAAGCTTTTATATCTGCAGTGGTAGATAATTCTGCCTAACTAACAGCATGAGTGGGGGTGAACGGGGAATAATAAAGGCTCATTTCAAATAGCCTGTAACTCGCGCACACGGAGCTATTTCCATACACGACTTGTGCTAGAATGGGGAGCATTGTCCATCCTCATGAATATTTATCGTAAGTGGTCCTCATCAGAGGAGGTTATCTCCACTATAACGCACGATCGGTCCTTAGGTCACTGACTTGGATCTGTGTGTGTGTGTGTGTGTGTGTGTGTGTGTGTGTGCGCGCGCGCGCGCGTGCGCGTGCGTGCGTGCGTGTGTGTGTGAGCGCGCGCGCGCGCGCGCGCGCGCGCGCGTGCATATGCAAACGCGCGTGCGCTCGTCCGTTTGCATGATGGAAATCTAAGGTGTTCTTTTCGGTCATTTGCACCGAAAAAAAAAATTTCTCTTCATTTCCAAATATGTGTATGGGATTCCAGCGAACATTTCCTATTTAAACGGCGTTGGTGGCCCCAGTCCTACCGCCTCTCCGGCAGCGTACCTCCATCTGATGTCACATGGACCTGAGGCAGCGAGTCCACTAATCCTCCATGACAAAGAAATCAAGGATGATCGTTTTCCAAAGATCGTGGATTTGAAGCCTAGTGATAAACAGATCTTGAGGCTTCAATGTTTCCTAGGTCGGTAAAGTTTGGGAGCATGACCTTTTGGTGATGAATAGATCTGAAGACTACAGGCATGAATGATGCATAAATCTTGGGTGCTTAAATACTGACTATCAGCCAGATTTGAGGGATTAAAAACCCTTGCCAGGAATATAGATTAATGAAAGTCTACAGCAGAGACGTAAAGCCTTATTGGTGAGAGCACTTAGGAGTTTAATACCGCGGGAGCAACAACAGACTGCAGTATGGGGATTTTTTTTTTTTTTTTTTTTTTTTTTTTTTTTTTTTGCTGTCCCAACCTCTGCGCAGTGCACCCACGCCGCTCATTCCGACCCCCTGTCCACAGCCACAGCCTGGTCGGCCCCGCCGCAGCCTCGGCACCAGCAATCCACAGGGAGCAGTCAACGTCAAGTCGTCGAGAGGCAACCCACCGGAGGAGACACTGCACTGCTGCCGAGTCACTTCGGTGGTGTTCAGTGGCGCTTGTTCTGATCTAACATACGCAGGACACCACCTACTAAGCCCCCTACTGACGACAATAATTGCTTAGTCGCGAAGCCGGCGTGAGTGAGCTCTCCCTCCGGAGGGCGCCACCACGTCCGTCCAACGACAGCTCCCATGGATTCGCCGATACCGGTGACCCCGACGGAACCAAACCAAGGCCACAGACGTGGAGAGGACATCGAAACTGAGGTCACCATGAGAGCAGGGCATGAGGGCCACAGAATTTGAGACACTTTTTTTTATGCTGATCGATGAGAATGAGGATTAAGATGATGCTACGGATTTGCATTTCGGTCTGAGACTACATGACAGGGCTGTACTCTACGCCTCCTTTCATAACATATCCCGGCGTCAACCAGGCCCGAGAGATACAGGCACCTGCAGTGTTGGTCAGGAAATTTGAGCAACACTCTCAGAAACGCATCCATTAAGTGGATGAAACTCGACTATGTGGTCCCAGTCTTCCCCACTGAGTCCGCAGCAAACTCAACTCTGGGAAGGAGCCGGTCGGGGCAGAAAAACCCACATGACTGATCGGAATCGATCCCACGACCTCCCAGCCGGAGTCCGCGACGCTAACCACTTCGCCACAGCGGCTGGCCAGTATGGGGACTTAGTAGAACCTCCAACCATGAATCGGATCAGAAGGCATTAACACAATTAGATGAAAGTCTCTCAGGGCAAACTCATGGCACCTGGAAAGAACAAAAACATGATCACAAACAAATTCACCAAAAAGGAAAATAATAAGATAGCAACCAAAACAATGTGTGTTGCAGCAAAGTCAGCCAGGACCAGATGTGACATAGGGTCCATTGTATTACACCGATCCTCTCTTTCTGTCTTCAGCATGCTCCCTGGAAATAAGGAAGGAGGGAGGCAGGATGTCAGCGGGACAGGAAAGGTGATGGCATCAGATAAAATGGCACCTGTCTAAAATGGCTTCACAAAGTAAATTATCTCAACTAACTGCTTGTATGTATAACCTGTAGACCTGCTGACATACAGAGCTAAAAGGATAAAAGAAAGACTCTTCGTTTTCAAAGCTTTCCTCCAGCCACCCGACACTCTGCCCCTAAACATCTGGATGGTGTTAGCAACGGTTTGCATTAGCAACGCGATAGAAAGGAAAGACTAGAGCCTGATCAGGACTCCATCTGATTATTATTGTACTTCCTGCTTTTTCTCCCTTTCCTGCAGGATTATGGCCCCGTATGATGACCCTGTATTTCCGCTGGATACACGAGACAAGACACCCCCCCCCTCTCTCTCTCTCTCTCTCTCTCTCTCTCTCTCTCTCTCTCTCTCTCTCTCTCTCTCTCTCTCTCTCTAATATTTCATTAACTTCTTTTATATTCTGTCCTCTGCTAAACAAACCATGACAACCCAGAATAGCCAGACGACGATGGATCTAGTTCCGGTTTGTTTGGAGAGCCGGGCATATCTCGGTTGATGCTGAGGGAACTTGATAAACTGCAGTTGCTGGGATATACAGCTTAAAAGAAACGTACCCCCCCCCCCCCCCCCCCCCCCCCCCCCCCCCCCCCCCCAGATAACGTTCCGCGTTCTGCGTCATAAAAACAAAAACACACGTGAGTGGTGAGAGGGCCATGCCCTAAAACATAACGGACCTGGGATTCCAATCCACCCACTCGTCTACCGACCGATCTACCTATCAAGCCTATCTTTCACTGCTTTCATCAATCACCGCAAAATGCAAATAACGCTGAATATCGTTGTGTGAAACTTGATGGTTGTGAAGTTCGTGCTATTAGCATATAAGTCTAAGCTCAAAATGTTAAACATTTCAGGTGTATCGAATATAATTTATTTTGGATTTTGACGATTCTCTCTCTCTCTCTCTCTCTCTCTCTCTCTCTCTCTCTCTCTCCTCTCTCTCTCTCTCTCTCTCTCTCTCATGATCTCTCAAGCTCTCCTCATGATCTCCCCTGTAGTGTAGGTAGGAAGATTTTTGCTGAGTTTGGACTGAAGTGCCTTCTCATCCAACACTATGTCTTTCGTTTGAATGCAGAACAAGAGACAGGAAGTCACTCTGGGTGCCCTGCTCCTACCGAATTACCTTCTCGTGGAAAGTCACCAGGGAAGGAGACACAACGGTTGTCATCCGACTGACGACTGGCCCAGCTTTAGCAAACACTCATGTCAAGAACCCCCTGTCAACCCGCAGTTTCTCTGCGATGGCCCCCAAATCATGAAGACACAAGGCGAATAGATGAATAAAAGAGAACAACAACGAGACAGGAAGAGTGAAAGGCAACTAAAGAATCGCATTTTTTTTTTATTCAGATAGTTCCATTCCGACGGTTCCCTCTACCAATCAGAGGCCGTTACTCTTTTTGGTGCATAAAAGAAAAGTACTCTTGAACATAATCAGACGGGATTTCATTTTTCATCTATTGTCCTTAAAAACGAAACGCTTAATTTGTTTGTATTGAAGATGTAGTGGATATTTTTTAAAAGCTGAACGAAGCTGAGTTAGAAACCAGATTGTTTAAACTTGGTCTTGGCTATTTTTTTTTTTTCTGTCTTACTTATAAAAAGCGCGATGCGCGACACACACACACACACACACACACACACACACACACACACACACACACATATATATATATATATATATATATATATATATATATATATATATATATATATATATATATGTGTGTGTGTGTGTGTGTGTGTGTGTGTGTGTGTGTGTGTGTGTGTTTGTATGTATGTATGACAAAGTCCCCCGATGAAGACCGGTTTGGTGGAAATATTAGGAAGAATTTTATGAGTCTGTTGTTTTTATCTGCATTTTATGTGCGTTTGTGTGTTTACACACACACACACACACACACACACACACACACACACACACACACACACACACACACACACACACACGTCAGGCTACACAATTCTTCGAGTACTGTTTGTTTTCAATTGGACACCAGTACATACGTATGAGACCATTACAAATGACATGAAAATATGAGCACGACATCTGCATCAGGGCCTTCCAACGGGAATGGACGTGCATGTCTGTTTCTATCACATGTACTGCTCAATTATCTCATTTAATCAAATCGTTAAATAATATCATGTCAGTTCTGGAATTGTGCCAAGGGTGTTCTGATTCAATCTTGAACAAGTCCTTCTAATGAACTGGTGGCTAGAACTTCGTAGCAATTTTCAACAGAGCATGTGGGGCCAGAGGGTAGAGGAGGAGGGGGCAGGAATCAAAGCGTCAATGTTGAAAGCGCTTTAATCACTTTCGTTTCATTGCGCAACAAACGGCACGATGAACCGTCACACCTTGTCCTGTGGAGCGTTCAGATACAACGCAAGGGTTTCCAGTAATGAGACGCTCTGCATCAAGCAGGTTTGTTTTCAGTCATTAGAGGTTATTGCATCGTTCTTTTTATTTTCGTTCAGTGTCGACTGAAGTTTAACGAAGAAACTACAAAATTTGTTCAGAGAACAGGGTTTCGTTATACTTTTACATGATAACATCTGTTGTTGTTTTTTTTTCAGTCTGTAGTTCTAATCATTTCTTTTTTTGCAATTTCAACAGAAAAGTTTTGCCTAAAAAGACGATACAAAATTAAACTGCTATTTTACGCATTTCACATTTCACAGCTTCATTTTAATTTGCCATTCACTTTCGAAATGAAAACTGATTACGACAACGATTTATACGGTTTTGAAGTGAAACTTGATTGACATATTCAATGCATGTAATTTTGAATTAAGTATAACGTAAAATGTCTGCTGGAAGGGATTGTCTCTTGTTATTAACCATCATTTTTAATTCAACAGATTTACAATTACGTTTTTTCCAATGAAAATTCTTTTCTGTTTGTGATATATATCCGATTTCATATGTATAAGGGCTTTGAAATTAATTTAGATGTAAATCGTTCTTCGTGTAACCCACCTCCCCACCAGTTTCCTCAGCGTTGTTTCTTTCTAAAGTTATTTCAAACGGCTTTCCCCAGAGTTCAAAACAAGCAAACAAACAAACAAAAAATGCGTCGCCGAATTCTTTTAATACACTTTTGCATATATACTTTCCTTACTGAAAATTAAGTGTAACAAACTGGCAAGAAATGTCACGTCAGAAATGAAAGCATGCTTTTAGTCTATGTCCTGAAACCTGATGGAAACTATCTGTACAGCATGGTCTTTGATTGTTTTTCTTTGTTTTGGCTTGGCTCGTTTCCTTCTTTTTTTTTTCCCTTGAGTTTTCATGTGGAAGTTTCTGAAACTAACGCATTTACTTGTTCACTTACTGGAAATTCTGTTCAACAAACTGTCCGCAAACATCGTCTCGGAAATGAAAGCATGCTTCCAGCTTCACTCTAAAGCTGATGAAAAGGAGCAATCAATGTACAACTTCTTCGCCAGAACACTCCGCAGTTTCTGTGTTGTGTGGACTTCTTCAGCAGACACTGGACACATCGGTACAATACTGATGCTAAAATAGAAAAAAAAAAAAATTGAAATAGATGACCATCCAGAACAAATCAGACTTCCAGAACAGACGATCTATCAACGACTCTTCTGAAGCGATCATCGAACGGTGGGCCTCTTCATATGTTGAAATTGCTCATCAGAAATCGCCAGCCTCACACCATGGAACTCTTGCCTTAGCACCAATCAATTAATGCTTTCGTCACGGACTGAACTCTTAGCTGATCGATTAGCGGCGTCCCTTTTCCCCGTGGACTATGGGCAAAGGACAGTCTAACCAGACAATGTTCAGTGGTTGGTGTCCTGCCGTCAGCTGTCATCAGTTGCTGTCAGTGAACTCCACTAGTGGTTGTTGAAGCTGTCATGTCACAGCTGTCATTAGTTGCTGTCAATGAACTCCACTAGTGGTTGTTGAAGCTGTCATGTCACAGAGGGAAAGCCCGACCAGTGACACAGCCGACCTCAGAAATCCCCAGCAAGAGTCTCCCTTCCGCTGTGCTCTTCCGAGTCACTATCTGTCTACACCATCGTCATCGAACTACTATCGGGGCAGGTGGTTGCAGCCATGCATAATGAGCAAGCAGACTGAAAAAACCGCTTATGAGGTGTTCTGTTGTAAATCCTGGTAGCCCGGAAATTCCCTGATCGTTGTATGGTAACTAAAACCATCTGTTGCTCATGGAAAAGTTTCATTTCATTGTAAAGTCAGACAGCATTGGATGCAGATACATCTTATTCATCAGTTATAGAATAATGCAACCAGACGAATGTTTGGATGATCAAACTCTACTCAAGTTGTTCCTCTCCTTCATCATCTCCACTGGCGTGCTGTTTCAAAGCGAACTGATTACGAATTGCCTCTGCTCAGTTTCAAGTCTCTGAATGGTCACGCTCCATCATATATCTCTCTCTGATGTTCTCCACCTCTACGATTCTGCCTGGTCCTTGCGTTACTCGGTGGATTCTCATATCCTTCAGATCCCTCCTTCCATACGCCCTCTGCATGAAACAATCGTCTTTTCTTTCTCCATTCTTTTCATTCTCTATCTATCTTCCTTCTAGTCATTTTTCAACGTCTCTCCTCAACCAGATTTTTCACCAACTCATAGCCTCACTCTTCCTCTCTACTGACATGGG
>JADBJO010002586.1:175000-185000 GCA_016801955.1 Conus betulinus | reverse complement strand
ATAACCCAGACAGTTTTACTGGTGGTGACAACACAATATCGTGCCTCGGCCACACAACACATGAGTGACAAGTCTTTCCAAACAGCTACAGCCCTGACATGACCTTTTGCGGTCGGCTGGGCTATATATAAACAGCTCCCTGTTCTTCTTTTTTTTTTTTTTTTTTTTTTTTTTTTTTTTTTTTTTTTTTTTTTTTTTTTTTTTTTTTTTTTTTTTTTTTTTTTTTTTTTTTTTTTTTTTTTTTTTTTTTTTTTTTTTTTTTTTTTTTTTTTTTTTTTTTTTTTTATGTTTTTTTTCTTTTTTTTTTTTTTTTTTTTTTTTTTTTTTTTTTTTTTTTTACCTTTTTTTTTTTTTTTTTTTTTTTTTTTTTTTTTTTTTTTTTTTTTTTTTTTTTTTTTTTTTTTTTTTTTTTTTTTTTTTTTTTTTTTTTTTTTTTTTTTTTTTTTTTTTTTTTTTTTTTTTTTTTTTTTTTTTTTTTTTTTTTTTTTTTTTTTTTTTTTTTTTTTTTTTTTTTTTTTTTTTTTTTTTTTTTTTTTTTTTTTTTTTTTTTTTTTTTTTTTTTTTTTTTTTTTTTTTTTTTTTTTTTTTTTTTTTTTTTTTTTTTTTTTTTTTTTTTTTTTTTTTTTTGTGCTTTTTTTTTTTTTTTTTTTTTTTTTTTTTTTTTTTTTTTTTTTTTTTTTTTTTTTTTTTTTTTTTTTTTTTTTTTTTTTTTTTTTTTTTTTTTTTTTTTTTTTTTTTTTTTTTTTTTTTTTTTTTTTTTTTTTTTTTTTTTTTTTTTTTGTTTTTTTTTTTTTTTTTTTTTTTTTTTTTTTTTTTTTTTTTTTTTTTTTTTTTTTTTTTTTTTGCCTTCCAGAGACAGACTGGTACCACTATGGAACAGACTGTTTGCTCTGTAACCAGTCAAGAGAAGCGTGCGGCAGAATTTGAATCAGACTGGAAGACAAACGTTGGGGACTGAAAAAAAAATGTCTCATCTGCTACCTGGAAACTTCGATTTCTGTAATACAAGCCTGGACACGCATAAAACATCAACACTCTAAGAGTCTGTGACTAAGAAAGACACCATTATCAGATTTTGATGTCTTTGAAATCTCGACTTGAAACACGCATCTAAAAAATCCTACCCCCACTAAATAATGTACAAAATTACTGAATGTGGAAGGCCATGTCTACTACTCCCTCGGTATCTTCAAACTTGTCATTGTGCTCCTCCCCTTTCCCACATGTTGCGTATTGCTCATTACATATGTGGCAAACAAGAAAACACAAACAAATTGCAACCTGGAACATATAGCTCCACAATATGTTCTGAATTTGAAACTATGTATTCTGCATAGAGAAAGCTAGAGCAGTAAGTCTGAAAGAAGGAACATGAAGCGTGGGAGGGAGTGGGATACATTCACTCATTCATCCCCATCTATCCATTCATCTATCAATTTACCGCCTTATCGATATGTGTGCATCAATCATCGGCCAATACAAATGCCGGATGTCACACAGTGGATCGTTCTGGTATTTAGGGTCGTGTGATCTATTACATTATGGTAAAAAAAAACATTACCGATCCCGGGTATGTCTTCACAGGTGATTTTAAACCAGGGAGAACAAAAACATTGGGCTCCAACAAACCAAACCAACCAAACAACAACAAAAAAAAAAAGAAAAGAAGAAACAAAGACAACAAACTTAAAATTCTGTGTAGCTGCAGCAACCAAAAGCAGGAACAGGTTCCACTCTCCTCAGCTGATCCGAGTCAAACCACCATTAGCATTCCGATGAAGGGGCAGGGTGGGTAACTCTACCATAAGTTATTCCTTCAAAATGTCGCCTGTCTACAACAGCTTCACTAAATTCCATGTAAAGCTAACACGCCTTAAGCAAATAAGCGAAATGTATTTGTATACACTAAAGATGGCGGAAAAAAATCACTTCTGCATCCAATCACGAGAGAGTTTTGTTTTTCTGAAAGGTTTGCATCTGCGACCGAATAGAGGAAAAAAGAGCGTTTGACTTCCTTTTTGTCATAATCTAATAACGCTGTCTTTACGACCTCTCTCTCTCTCTCTCTCTCATCTCTCTCTCTCTCTCTCTCTCTGTTTTTGATTCCCCCAGTTTTCCTCCCTCCGGTTTCCTTTAAAGTACAAATACCCATCGTCTCCAGTCGTATAGCGGCATAAGTTGGCCTGATTTGGGCAGGCATATCTTTCCTGATCCCGGTCCACGACCACTATGCTGGGTATCGAGGAGGGCAGCCCTCCCAGAGGACAGCTGATGAAGTCCTGGGTGGACACCATAAGGGCTGGACTGGTTATATCCCTCTAGCTTGTCGTGCAGGACTTTGGTCTGCGGACTGGGGAGACCCCTATGGCCCAAGAGTTCTTCACGGCACTCCTATCCCCTCCTGCCACGGAAAAGCACACAAATCGGTGTGCATTCATCTAGAAACAAAAGTGGCTATATATGTATGGCTAGTTAACACGCGGTACTCATGTAGCTTCTGCCAATTGCCACATAGCATTAAATCAGTTAAGACTTTAGTAGGTCTACTCTGATCCAAACCCGGACAATTTCTCTCGCACAACCAAAGCAGTTCTTTACCCACGCTAAGATTTTTTTTTTTTTACTGAGATGAGCACAGTTCATTTTATCTGGCTATAAATCTGGCGTGTGACAATTTTCGATTGAAAATGCAAAAGGTCAGAGCGTCACGCTTAAAAGCATTTTCATTCATTTTTGTTTCTTTGTGGAGCGTGCGGCTTCATTATGATCCGGAGTGTTCTGTGGAAGGTTCAAACATAAAGAAAGGAGACACAACATGCCCTTCTGCACCCAGATTTTATTTAATTTCAATTCATTTTTAGTTCACGCACTATTCTTTTTCATATAAGTTCAGTGTAATCTCCTGCTACACGTGCTGTTTCTTTACATTAACAGCTCTATGTCAACTGAAAACGTTCCGATCATTCTGCGAGTAATTCTGATCAATCTTCATTTTCCCTTAGTTTGTGTAAAGGCTTTATTTTGGCCCGAGTGAAATCTGCTACGTGCATAATTATTTTGCGGTATTCTTTTTTTATATACACAACATAGTGTGAGTCAATTCTTCCTTTTTAGCATTACCTTAAAGTACAAAAGCTGATTCCGACTATTAATTTTTTTTTTTTTTAAGATTAAGCATCACTTGCAGTATCCATTACATACTATTTCAAATTAAATGTCGCAGTCATCTTTGAAATGAACTTTTCTAAAAAAAAAAATGAAAGGTTAAAATAATTTAGAAATAAACTTAAGATACCGAAGCTCTGCTGTACTGACTTGTAGGATCGATGGTAGGTGGATTTTGGGAATCGAAACAGTGGGATTAAAACAAGACAGGATGTATGTGGGTTTTCAGAACCGGTGTCCTTGAATTAAATCACCCAAGCTCGAACGAACTGGTCAAATTGTTCCAAAAGCGATCAGATAAAAAGTAAAGACACAACACACCCGACCTATCTAAAATGAAAACTAAGACAAGAAACACGCGTGATGCAGCTAATGAATCATGTACTGATCTGACGTGGAGTTAATTCTGCCCCACTAATTGATTTACAGCACCATAGGCATGCTTTTGAAATGGGGGAGAATGGGGAGGGGGGGGGGGGTTAGATAATTCATGTCACCAGAGATTGGTTTTCCTCAAACTAGTGCATGCCTCAACCTCTCTCTCTCTCTCTCTCTCTCTCTCTCTCTCTCTCTCTCTCTCTCTCTCTCTCCCAACCTTACCTCCCTCTCTCTTGTCTGTCCCTGCCTGTTTTTTTCCCTGCTTGCCCCCCCCCCCCCCCCTCTCTCTCTCTCTCTCTCTCTCTCTCTCCCCCCCCCCCCCCCCCCTCTCTCTCTCTCTCTTTCTCTCTCTCTCTCTCTCTCTGGGGATAAGTTTCAGCACACGACATCTTGATCATCGTTACGGTTTGAAAAGAAACTCCTTGTCCTTAATGCAGATTACAAAAGCTTTCGTCAAAGAAGAAGTCTAAGGTCATAATGATGACTGCGTGTAGGAATTTGAAACTTTGAAGCTAACAGAGATGTGGAACGTTAGGGCTTCACAAAAGCCCTAAATCGTGAATCGAAAGAGTAAAAATGGAAATAAACAATCATTTTGAACGGCAATAATCTAAAACCAGGAAGGATGAAATAAAGTCTGGATCAAACAAACAAACAAAAATTTTTAAGATAAAAAAAAGAAAAACAAACGGGGGGGGGGGGGGGGGGGGGGGGGGTATAGGAAGAGCCGAGAAAAGCGTGTGCGTGCAGCAACAAAATTAGCCTGGATCTGACTTAACAAAGAGCTTAACGTCTTCGCCTGATCGATTCACCACAACCATAATCGACGTGGTCCCGAAGTGAAACGGGATGGATAACGCCACACTAAGTGTTCCTTCAAAATAGCGCCTGTCTATAGCAGCACCACAAAGCGAATCATCTCAGCGTGCATGTCTTTTGCAAATGTATCACAAGCAGGGATCTGTGTAACACTAAGAGGGCGAGACAAATCCCCTCTGCTTCATCCAGTCACGCGAAAGCCATGCTCTCAAAATGTCAAGAGGGTGCCAGGTAAAAGAAAATAGGGTGCTTAGTGATTTCATGGTCAGGACTGTAGTAGACTGTTTGTGCTTGTTCTCTGCAGAGGTATACTGACGGTTCTCTCTCTCTCTCTCTCTCTCTCTCTCTCTCTCTCTCTCTCTCTCTCTCTCTCTCTCTTAGACTGTTTCTCCTTGTTCTCTGCACAGGTATACTGACGGTTCTCTCTCTCTCTCTCTCTCTCTCTCTCTCTCTCTCTCTCTCTCTCTCTCTCTCTCTCTCTCTCTCTCTCTCTCTCTCTCTCTCTCTCCTTCCCATCCACCTCTGTTCCTTCCATAATTCCAGTTTTTTGTTCCCTTTTTCCTCCCTCATTCTTCCATTTCCATTTAGGTATGATTGCACCAATAGATAATGCTATATACAAATAAACGAAAAAGAAGAAATGGCTAGGTCAGGCAGTAGCCCCCCAAAGCGTTAGATGATCGTCAATTGTTCAGCGCCATTAGTTTTTGTCTGGCCTGAGCTTGTGACAAACATCATAAACCATTTAACAGTAAATAGACAAATGTAACATTTTGCAAGTTAACCTTTACTTTGCAATCTGACTTGCATCGTACAAAAGCCGATTTTTTCCCTGCGTTTGTATGATCTGTAAAGAAGTAGGGTGTGTTTTTTTTGTTTGTTTGTTTGTTTGTTTTTTTATAGTATCTAATGTTTTCTTATCATAACCATCTCTTCACCCTTTTTTTCTCTTTAACATTCCTCGTGCAGTCAAACAATGTTCTTACTCTTTATGTACGGACAATTGCTTTCGCTGGAGCATTCGTTCGCTCACTCACGCTCTAATTAGTTAAAAACTGGCAAAAAAGTCGTCTTAAATAAAAGCAAGCTGCCAGCCTGTTCGTAAATCCTGTTAAGGACAAGCATCAAAACACATGCTTTTCTTTCATTTATTCCATACAGTCTGGACTTCCTCAGGTGAGTAAATATAGAACAAAACTGGACATCAGTGATGCTGTAGAGAAAGACTGCACCTAGAACACACCAGACCAAAGAGGACAGAGGTTCCGATACGACTCTTGTGAAGCAAACATCAACCAGTGAGTCTTTTCTTACAGCAGGAGTGTTCATTACAAATCATCAACACCTCTCCATGAAATCAGGAAATGCCAACGCCAGTGACCATATATGTTCGCTGTGATAAATTCGTGGCCTGTTCCTGATGGACTCTGGACTCTGATGACAGCTGACCTCATCACTGGAGAACGCTTATTGACTGCTGTTCCCACCAACAGCGATAGATACACACGTTTTAGTGTTGTTGTTTTTTGTTTGTTGCTTTTGCTCACTTTTTTATTAAAAGAAAGAGTTTAAATGTTTGGCATTAATTACGAGTTATACAAATAACTAATGATTTATATAGTCACTTTTTCATAATTAACGTTTTTCAAAACCAAGTATTCCAAACAATACCTGCAGTGATATCACTTTTTCATAATTAACGTTTTTCCAAACCAAGTATTCCAAACAATACCTGCAGTGATATCCTGATGGGACTTTCAAATAAAGAATTATGGGGCAGTGAAGAGAGGAGTGATCTGGAGTAACAAATCTGAAATCGTTTTCAGAACGTACTTTTTTTTGTACAGTGATGCGTTGTTTCTGTATAAGAACGTACATACGTACGTACAGACATGCACACATACATACATACATCCAGAGAGAGAGAGAGAGAGAGAGAGAGAGAGAGAGAGAGAGAGAGAGAGAGAGAGAGAGAGAGAGAGAGGGTATCTAATTTTCTTCTGCATTATTAAAAAGGTAAAACATGGAAATATACAATGACCACTGCTTTGGTACTTTAAAATGAATAGATTCTAAAAGCTTCATTTTACACTTCAAGCAAACAAATGATCCTTCAACACAGACTTGATAATATCAATGCCTTTTCCCCCATCATTGCCCTTTAGGACGGCAGGGGGTGACGATGGAGGGAGGGAGGGGGGGAGGTTGGTGTCAGGGTGGTGGTGGAAAAGATACACCCGAAGGTGGCTGGCTTGTTCGGCAGCTGAGGACAGCACTTCTTTTGGGTCCCACCCGCATCTTAGGGTGTATTTTTTTTCTTATTACACTTCTAACAAATGATTTTTCGACATAGACCTAATGATACCAATCACTTTTTCCCATCATTGCTTTTCAATTTGTTTTAACAATATACAGAGTACGATAGATACCAAATTTGTTCGTAAACCTATTTTCATTTTAAATCCCAATTCATTGTTGCTTTGGTTGATTGTTTGAACAGAACCGCAATCAGCTCGTCAATCTGTATGTGGTCAGAAACAAGTCAAGGGATGATCAAAATGTTACTGAAACATACCCCCCACCCCTTCTCCCGTCCCTTTCCCCAGTCCCATCGCGTTCACCACCCATCCCCCCCACCACCATCCTGACCCCCCACTATCTCTGCCGTCCTTCCCTGTATCACACTTTCTGTTGCTCTCCCTCTCATTGACTGCAGTGTATTCCACAATCTCCTTTAAAAGGTCAAAGTGAGCTACCTCGTGAATAAAAAAAAACAGATGAAGAAACATTGGCAGACAGTGTATATCTAAGTACACACCTCGCTTATGCAGAGTGGGGTTAATTCTACACGTGCCCTGTTCCCCGTATGTGGTGCTTCGATCATTATTATTGATATTCATTACGAAATACTCAATACAGGAGTCGGCATGACACAATTTTTGTGCATCATTAAAATGTGCTGTTCTCTCTCTGTCTGTCTGCATGTCTGTCTGTCTATCTGCCTGTCTGCCTGCTTCTCTCTCTCTCTCTCTCTCTCTCTCTCTCTCTCTCTCTCTCTCTCTCTCTCTCTCTCTCTCCTCCTCTCTCTCGTCACTCTCCTCTCTCTCTCTCTCTCTCTCTCTCTCTGTGCGTGTCTGTGTGCGTCCGTGCACGCACGAACTTGTGACAATATTCTAACGCAGCAGATTTCATTTCAGACATTGCTTCTTCCAGTTCCAGATCTGTGTATATAGGACGGCAGCTGAAATGTATGCCATAGAAGTAGCATAACCACGGTCTTGACCTCCTCTCGATTAGCCTACTCACGAAACCGGTTGTGACATGCATCTGGTTGAGTAAGTCCACTAATCCTTGAAGATACACAAGTCGAAAGATTCGAAGCCTTTGTTGCAAACAGATCGTGTGCCTTGTGCTTGATTGATACATTTAGAGATTAAAAAAAAAAATCTCGAAGATGAATAGATGTTGAGACTACAACCCTTGATGGTCGATACATTTTTTTCAAGTGCAAACGCTTTCATTTGCTTGTGAAGAAATTTACAAATGGAAAACGTGAAAAGAAGGAAAGAGAGAAAACAAAAACAAAAAACAAAAACAACAACAACAAACAAACAAGAAAAAAAGTACTACAACCCCCAAAAATGACAGTAGATCTTATCTTACATAAATGCATTACAAAGCTGCAATATGTTTGCAAAAGAACAGCGATTCCTATTTAATGTATACATATTACAAGATAAGTACAACATTGTGTCTATACTGTCAGTGTCACACATTAACCTTACTATTTTGGAGCGCTGTCCTTTGTTTCAAAATCAATAGTCAGAGAGAGAGAGAGAGAGAGAGAGAAAGAGAGAGACAGAAAGAGACAGACAGACAGACAGACACAGACAGACAGACAGACAGCCAGACAGACAGCCAGACAGCCAGACAGACAGACAGCCAGACAGACAGCCAGACAGACGGACAGACAGACAGAGACAGGGAAAAAAAAAGCCCTAGATTCCTAAAATTTCTAAACAGAAGCATAGGAATCGACATCAACAGTACAAATAAATTACTAATCCAGAAACGACGGTTGACTTTTAGCTGCCACGCCAGGCTTTGCTCAGGACTACACATATACACACATGTGCTCGCGCGAGCACGTGCACACAAATCTTTGTTTTCAATAAAAAAAAAAATCATATTGTTGCCATTTGTTTGCAAAATCAACATAGTTCATATTCATTTTTGCAATGCATTTTTCTACTTGGTATTTGGTTTTTAAATATTTCATGAAGACAGGAAACAGAGGAAGCACTTTTTCAAGTCTGGATTTATATACAAAGAACTTTGCAGGGGTAATAATGTAATCGAGTATGATAACAGTTTTTCTTCCGAGAGTCAGCGCCAAACAGAAAAGTTCCTTTGATAATACAATTTCAGGTACACTACAGCAATTGTCTTTTAAGAAATTCTGAAGGTCAGTCCAAAAATGTGTTGTCACGTCGCATGTGAAAAATAGATGATCTATTGTTTCCTTTTCAGACTTACAAAAAGTACATTGTTATTTTCGACGATGTTCATTTTTTTTTTCAAGAACAATATTTGTAGCCAGGATCCTGTCAAACCATTTGAGTTTTAATTTCTTTTATTTTGTGTGTGCGAAGAAATATATTTTTCCAGTGCAATTCTTTGCCTATTTCATTGTTCCATTTCTCACAGCACCTTGGCTGTGAGTTATCTGCATTTAAGATATCATAATAAAGTCGAGCTCCTTTCTTTTCCGCTCCAGATGATACTGAGAGCTTTTTTCAGTGGTCGTAGGAATATTACTAGTGAATCTGATATTCTTCGTTCGAATATATTTTCTGACAGATTGTACACAACCTAGGTAAAGCATAAAGTTTGTTTTCAACGGTATGCGTTTGCTTGAATTCTTCATATGTCATGAACGACCCTGCTTGGTTTATTAAATCTGCAATACGATATGCCTTTGTCTATCCAATCCTTGAAACATATACTTTTCCCGTCTATTTTGATGTTTTTATTGTAAAAAAAAAAAAGTTTTCAGGCAAAAGATCACTAGGATCCTCAATACTTACTTTGTCACCAAAGATTTTATATGCTTGGAAAGTGTCGTTCCAAAAGGCATTAGTCTCTTTTCGGCTAACTGGTAAAGCATAACCATATTTTTCGAGATCTTTTACCAAAGATACGTTGTTTCTATCACAGACTTCCATTTATGATTACTAAATTTAAGTTTTCTGATCCATGTAAGTTTCAATGCCATTATCATGTGTTTAAGTGAAGGTATACCTAATCCTCCATTTCTAAGATTTTTTACTGTTGTTTTTTCGGGCTATCCTATCTTGTTTGTTATTCCATACGAATGGAAAGCATTGCTTTTGAAGTTTATCCATAAAACTGCTTGGTGGATTAGGCAACAAAATCGAAAGATATATCAATTTTGAGAGAATCGTCTTTGAAATTCAGTTCTATGCAATGTGACAGTTCTGGGGTGAACCTTATTCCAATGATCTTAACTGTTTTGGATTCCAGTCTATTTTTAGGTGGAGGCATATATCTAGTCTTTGATAACACTTTGCTTCCTAGCCAGACTGCCTTCATTTTTTTTTCGATATTCATATACAAC
>JADBJO010002586.1:167500-170000 GCA_016801955.1 Conus betulinus | reverse complement strand
AACCAAAACAGAGGACTTGGTAATGAACAGACGGTTTACTTGCTTGCCAAACAAGAAATCACACAGCAGACTTTGGACAAAACACTGATACACAGGCGTAAGGCTGTGGACGAAAAGGTCTGATTAAGTGGCTGGACAGTTTGATTTTTTCTTTCATTTTTTTTAAAGGAAAGAACATTTCGTCTAGATCTAACATAAATGTACAAAGAAAGCCACGCTGGTAGGTCGTATAAGCCACTATAGCCTGATTTTTTTTGACAGCGGTTGTTGAATACTGAACCTAAGCGCTGAAACGATCACCAAAAAATATTTAAGAAAACTTTAAGAAACTGAAAGGACAAATGTAAGAGAAAGAAAGGGATAAACACAGGGAGAGAAACAAGATGAACAAGATGAACAAGAGAGAGAGAGAGAGAGAGAGAGAGAGAGAGAGAGAGAGAGAGAGAGAGAACGAGTGAGAAACAGGAAAGTATGACAAGGTTGAGAGTGAGAGAAGGGCGGGGACCAGATACGCAGACTGACAGACTAAAAAACAAGAGAGAGAGAGAGAGAGACAGTCAGACAGACAGACAGAGACAGACAGCAGACAGACAGAATATATGTTGGATATTACAAAAAATAAGTGGTAGGGAGAAAAGAGTGGACATGGAGAAAGAAAAAAGGTAGGAATTCTTAGTTTCTTTATCATCTAAACCATATCAAGGCCATCTAAGATCTAATCCCACTGAACATTTCATCCTCATTACCATACACCCAGTCTTTCAAGCTGCCACAGCCCAGGTTCAGTTTTATCTCTAACAATACCAGGGCTGGAATTCACCGCCATCGACCAAGACAGTAAACATAACTCAAGACAGCATTACCGATGACAACAAAGGAAATGTGACAGACGACATAAATCCAGGCAGCTTTACCGGTGGTGACAGAACTGTCGCAGAATTCATCAGAGTTATCTCCATTTTATGTGCTGTCTGTGTCTTTGTGGCTCTGTTTGCTTTCTGGAGAGAGCTCAGAGCCAGTATAGAAGTCTTGAAAATTAACGACGCTCTTTTTTTTGCCTTTTAACCCATTCCAAAGAACCGCAACGACAAACTTTGGCTAAAGCACAAACAGTGAGGCTGAAAGAAAGGGTCTGATTAACTGTCTGGTCACTTCGATTTAAAAATAAACATGGTTAGACATAATATCAACATGATAAGAGAGTAAGCTAGGACACAGTGGCTATCTGTTGATAGCGTCTGTTGAATTTTGAACTGAAGCGCAGAAATTGTCATAGAAAAATATTTACTTCGATGGAGGAGATGGTTGGCTGCCAAACAAATGTCAGTGTGTCAGTTTCGTCCGTTTAGTACCTCCATATCTTCACATTAATCTTCTCCTACCATCTGTCTCCTTCAGAATCATTACCACCATCACCACACACCATCTCCGACCCCTTACCCTCTACTCCCCACCTTTCCCTCTCACAAATATGTGAACTACTTATTGCATGGCACCTGAAACGAAGAGGCCTTTAACAAAATCTCCTATGTGCTCTATTGGAGGAAAGTTGATGTTTTTCTTAAACGGACATATTCCATCTTTTAGATAATGTCTCTATTACAAGGAAGTGCAAAATTTTAAAATGATAATTTAAAAAAACGTATTCACTTCTTCTCTTTTCCCTTCTCCCTCTGAACCGTCCTCACTCGCTCATCCCCAGCCCTCCCCCCCTCCCTCTCCCCCCCCTCACACACACACACACACACACACACACACACACACACACACACACACACACACACACACACACACACACCTCGTTCAGGCTTAGGCATAGATCCCTTGTAATAAATGCATACTACTGAAGGTTTGGACGATGTAAGGATTTAAAGCCTTCGTCGTGATTGGATCGAAAGATTGGAAAAATAAAGGCAAATACAGACTTGAAACATAAGCACATCAGAGAACACGTAACTAATGAATCATTTCAGACAGAATGGAAGGAAGAAAAAGACTTACTAAGGCAGTAACATAAAACCTCAAAGAATAAGAATCAGCTCAAAAGAAACAACAAAACTTAATTACAAATGACACGGACCTGAAATGTGCCTCTGCATGATCGCCACGGGCGGATCTGACATAGGGTCCTCGCTCTCTGTCAAATCAAATCACACCAGCATCCACTCGCTGGCCAGAAACGGGCAGGATGAGTAACGTTACCGGAAGTTGTTCCTTCAAAATGGCGCCTGTTTGGTATGGAAGCTTCACCAGGTAAATTCTCTCAGCTAACATGCCTTTTGCGAATACATCACCAATAGATCCACAAACACTAATGAGGGCGAGAGAAAGGCTTTTTTATCCAATCATGAGAGAGCATTGGCTCCTAAAACGTCTGGATGGTGTGTGGGAGGCGGATTTGCATTAGCGACACCATAAAGAAAAGGAGCGTGTTTGACGATTTCATTTTGTTAGGATTCCCCTACACTGTCCTTGCCTGTTCCATTCTCTCTCTCTCTCT
>JADBJO010002586.1:147500-162500 GCA_016801955.1 Conus betulinus | reverse complement strand
CCCCCTCCTCTCTTCTTCCTCAGAATACTTTAAAATTACAAAACACAAAATATAACATAATGAACAGAGAGTAAAGCAAATATTAAACAAATACTCACACAGAAGAAGAAGAAGAAGAAGAAGAAGAAGAAGAAGAAGAAGAGAAGAAGAAGAAGAAGAACATGAAGAAGAAGACTTCGTGAGCAGAATAAACATTAGAGGAGACAAGCATGCAAGCATACCCATCACGGTATTAACTTTCTTTAGGCGGTGAAGGAGAGGGGGGATGAGAGACGGAGGCAGAGAGAGACAGAGACACAGAGAGACAGAGACAGACACACACACACACACACACACACACACACACACACACACACACACACACACACTCACAGAGAGAGAGAGAGAGAGAGAGAGAGAGAGAGAGAGAGAGAGAGAGAGAGAGAGAGAGAGAACTCTGACTGGCAGTTTTATTTTCCTAAACTTTTGGATCATTTCCGCAAAATTATATGACTGTTGCCACTTTAATAACATGTAAATCAAAACCGATTTGATTGTTAGACAAAGCGATGAACAGACAGTACATCTGAAGCCTTAAGCAATGAATTAATTACCAACCGGACGTGAAAGCATTACTGAGGACCCGATCTCATTACTTCCAATTCGGCGATCTGAACGAGAACAAAGTTAAGTAAAACTCGCAGTGCATCACTGCAAAGGACTAAAAGCTATTATGCTGGATACGTTGGAGCGAATGAGTCCTCGGTCATTGATGTACACAGACACGCCTTTCAATGAATGCACATCGCTGAAGGTTTTGGCTATGCTGGGATCTGAAGTTTTCTTCTTATTGCATTTACGGATTTCAACTTTGAGGCAAAGACAGACGTGAAACACCAGTTTTGAGAACATTCTAACAGGAATCAAATCACAAAGAATGGAAAGAAATAAACAGTTTTCAGGGCAGTAACAGAAAAACTAGACAAAACGAAAAATGATCAGCCACTAGCAAACATTTTTTGTTAATACCAGAGGACTACAAACGTGTATTTGTGTGCTAGTAAAATAAATCAGCCAGGGGCAGATCTGATATAGGGTCCAGCCTCTTCAGCAGATTTAATTATAGAGCCATCAATGCCTCATGGAAAAGGATAGGAAGAATAATATCACCGGAGGTTGTTCCTCGAAAGTACCGCCTGTCTGGAACACTTTCACAAAGCAGATTACCTCAGCTAAACATGCCTTTCGAAAATACATCAAGAACAGAGCTGCATGCACTAAAGAGGCCCAGGAAAAAAATCTCTCTGTGCCAAAGTCTTCCATCCAATCACAAGAAAGTACTCCTCCTAAAAAGACATATGGAATGTGTTTTGTGGCGGGTTTACATCAGCGACAAGATATAAAGGAAAGGAGAGTGTTTCATGACGTCATTAGGTCAGAATTCCATTAGACTGTCCTCTCTCTCTCTCTCTCTCTCTCTCTCTCTCTCTCTCTCTCTCTCTCTCTCTCTCTCTCTCTCATATTTAGAATCGAGAGGCTGTGTAGCAACATTTCTTTCGATTCTTTCCCTTTTCTTTCTGTTTTTTTTTTTTCGTCGTTTGCTTGTTGGTTGGTTAATTGGTTTGGTTTGGTTATTGTTTTGTTTACCTTTTCTGTTTTCTGTATGGAGTATAACGTATGATGTATGGGTATTCCTCACATACGAACTTATCTGTTTGTATCCCAGCTCCTCTAACTAACACAGCTGTTTTTCTTTGGTTCGTGTGTTTGTTAAAGTCATGTTTGCGTGTTGACACGTTTGCGCTTTTGTTCATGCTGTTTGTAGTTTGTTTGACAGTTCTTTGATATTGGGGAGCAATTTTGTTATTTCATGCGACTGATTCACATGAAATGAAACCATGGTAAATAATACAACGGCCAACATACTCAATCAAGATAATCGTGTGTAGTGCCTCCTGTTTGGCCAGCTCACAGTATTTCAACAGTACAAAGTATCTCGTCATATCAGTCTGTCTGTCCGTCCTCGCTCGCTGTCTGTCTGTTTGCATGTATGTGAACGTAATGTTCACCGACTCACTTTAGTGATAAGTCTGTTTAGGTTGTCACTCTTGTGTCCAATCGTTGACCTCTACAGTCACAGATACCTGTAGACAGGAAGCCACCTCACTGATCTCACAGCTCATAACAAGAAAAGGGAGCAAGGCGCAGAGAGTAATGATTAAGTGCGGAATCAGGAACAAGCAAAAAAACATAGGCGGGAAAAAGGTCAGGGAGACACCGAACATAGAAAGACGGAACAGAGAGAGAGAGAGAGAGAGAGAGAGAGAGAGAGAGAGAGAGAGAGGGGGGGGGCCAGGGGGGGGGGGGGGGGGGGTTGCAGACAGAGACAGAGATACAGAGGAGATAGAAAAGAAGAATGAAAACGTTAGAAAAAGAGAAACAAAATAAGAATAAATGGAAGAGGACGAGGCGTAAGGAACAAACATAGGAGGAGAGAGGAGCAGAGGGAGAAAGAGGGGAGAGCAGGAGTCTAACGAGATTCGTAGAGAGAGGAAAGAAGATAGCAGGAAATATGGGGCAAGAAATGAAACGGGATAGATGGGAAAAAAAGAAGAAGAAGCAGAATGTTTACAATAAATGTAGTCTTATTTGTTGATATGGATGAATCCAAACACAATTCACAAATCCATAATCAATACGTAATCAAAAAACACAAACCAATGCATCTTCTTACTACTACACGAGGTCATAAAAAACATACATGAATGTATCCTTTCATAACTATCAGAACAACCACACATCCAGACATCTTTAAACGTTCACAAGTACTAAATTCACAGATACTGAAACAACAATTGCAACAAAAGAATAGTTCAATTGACCTATTATTTGAAAATATGGATAGACGTGTAATTAAAAAAACAAAAAAAAGCGGGAAAAGGGGGCAGACCAAAAAAAAATGCAAATGAGGAGTGACGTGACGTACTATAAATAAAAAGGAGAAGAAGATAGCGTTCCACGATCTGTACGCAGCTGTGGGGGAAAACTTTAAAGCAAAATTCGGGCCTCTAATGCTGGATTACACCGAACATTCCATCTCCATCACTACATACTGAAACTTCAGGCGCAAGTGATAAATCCATAGTCTCTGTCATCTAAAAGGGGGATTTTCTCAGAAAAAAAAAAGAGATCATCAAAAACAACAAACGAATGTATCTTTTCACAGCTAACAGAACAGACGTCCAGATTTCTGAAAGCATTCGCATGTACTAAACCCAGAAATACTAGAGCAATAACAACAGAAGACCACTTAAACTGGCCTATTACATGTAAGCATTAATTGACGTGTAGTTAAATGGGGAAAATGCGGGAAAGAACGACAAAGAAAAAAAAAAGAAAAAAAAGAGAACAAGTAAACAAAAATGCCAGAGAAGAGAGTCATGCAGTGCACTTTCAATTAAAAAGGGGAAGAAAAGAAAAATCCCCATGCTAGGTACAGAATTGAGGGGAAAATGTATCTTTGAAAACAACACTCGGACCTCCAATTCTGGATTACACTGAACGTTCCTTCTCCATTACTGCACACTGACACTGGCAGCATCTAGGCCCAGTCTTTAAACACCTTCTCAAATGCCACGTCTGGAATTTACCCCCCTGTCGGCAGCGACAGTCAATATAAATCCAGACAGCATTATTACCCCTGACAACAAAGGAAGTGAGACAGAGTAGTCCCAGACAGCGGTACTGGTGTTGACAACAAACCAAACTGTCATACAATGGATTGGGCCCACCCCCCCCCCCCCCCTCTCCCCCTTCCTCTAGCCCTGCCCGACCTCCTGCTTTTGTTTGCCCTTGGAGAAAACGCAAAGTCAAAAAGGAGGTCTTGGTAATGCAGACATTTTCTGCTTTTCAACCAAGCAAAGAACAGCACGACAGACTATGGATAACATTAGAACATAGACGTGAGGGACTGAAAGAAACGTCTGATTAAATGTCCCGTCAGTCTGCTTTTTTTCTGCAAATCACCGAACACGCTAAGGCATAACATCAACGTGCGAGCAAAGAGAGGCAGGCTTAGTCGTGTGACATGAGCCAAAATGGCCAGATTTTGAAAAGGTCTGCTGAATTTGAACAAAAGCACTAAAATTGTTATAGAAAAAATATTTACTTTTAAAATACGAACAAATACCGAAGATATGTATCTTATATATCGTATCAGCCTATTCTCAGATAAGCCCAACTCATACAACCTCATATGTCTACCATATTAGCATCCACCTACCAGTCCCACCTCCATCCCTCCGATCTCTCCATTTCCAGTCTCCTTTTCTCCTGCATCTTGAGAACAATTTGCTGCATGTCTCATGAAACTATGGACTCTCAAAGAACAATTACGGAATTTGGCGTATTTCTAAAACGAACATAACACATGCCTTAGCTGACTTTAAATTATGAGATAACTGTTTATGCATTAAAAGCGACATATAATCCTTCTCATCTTCCTCCTTTCGCTGTTTCCATCCACGTTCCCCTTGTGTTCCCACACCCATCCACCCGTTTACCCCTCATATACACATCTCTACGAATCCAAAATACAGATATGTTACCATAGTTCATGTTCTGATTTCTGGACTGTGTCTTCTGCGCCACAGAAGCAAAGGCAAACGGCCTGAACAGTGAGTGGTCCATGGATTTAATAATAAAGGGCTTGGAATTTGAATCCTTCTGTCAATCTATTCATCGTAGGTAGATCCATCTACCTATCTATCTGACTACCTCCCAATACAAAATGTTCATTATCGCAGCATGAAATGTTTTGTTTTGTCATTTTGGAGTGCTCAGTTATTTTATGCTCAAGATGACAAACCTTCAAGATATCTTTTACTTCTTTTCGTTCTTTTCAGACTGGGAACTGAAAAGACTCAAGAAAAATCCAACTAATTTAAGACAAATATTCTCCTTATTCTAAGGCTGTGTACTGTATCATAATTGATATCTCCCGGTTAATAACAGTGCGTGCCACAGTGCAACTCCTCAGCAGAAAAAATGTCTCTAACAGTTAAAAAAAAAAGCCTGGTGTTTGATTGTACAAAGTATTTGAAGCCTTAGCAGTGACTGATCTAAGCATCATGGAGGAACAGATTTTGTATCTTTAATTTTTTTTTTCTGCGTTGAATAAGAACACGGACAAGTCGTTTTCCTATCTTGTACATGTATGATAAAAAAAAAAAAAAAAAAAAAAAACAAACAAACAAACAAACAAAAAACAGAAGAACTGCTTTTCTAGAGATATCTCAGCAGTGTCTATGTTTGCCTCCGCGGGCTCATCCGTGTGGATGCGGCGGCCAATTTCCTTAAGGTGTCATACCACGAGTAAATGGCGGTTTGAAGTGACTTGCTTTTCTGTGGTTCGCGCGGAGGGGTCTGTGGGGATAAATGTGGACATTGCCCTTATTCCTATACATTCAATTCACCCGAACCATGTGTTGATAAACACCATTCTATGCATGTGGATTTGCACTTACGAACATTCTTTTTTGACTTCCTTGTCTTTGAATTACTTACATGTCGGATATCTACCCAGGCAGGGCTGTCAACGTGAACGTGTTTTCGATACTTTTTCATAATTTACTGTGTAATTTTACATTTTTATTTATGTACGTACTTTTTTGTCTTTTCTTTTGTGTTGAGCTGATAAGGGGAGAGGGAGGCCGAGCGTCTTGGATGGAAGCCTGGTCTGTGTTTTTTTTCATTGAGCAGAGCCTGGATTATTTGTAGTAAAACAGTGTTCATGTCAGCACAAGGTTAACTCTGTTACAGGCCAATGCTGGACACACTTAAAACAGTTTCACAAAACTGTCAAGGACTGGGAGATGCATAGAAAAGGAGGATATTTTTCATTTTTTGAGGCAGAAACAGTTCTCACTACAGAGCTTACAAGATACCCACTTTGAACCTAAGTTGGAAAAATATGTTTATTCGGAATGGGGGTATAAGTGTTTTTTGTTTTTTTTTTTATTCGGAATGGGGGTATAAGTGTTTTTTTTTTGTTTTTTTTTTTTGCCTCATACAAATCAAACTCCAAAGGTGTGCAAATGGTACTAGTTAAATTTGTTTTGGTCCTGAGAATGGGGAAGTTCATGAGAGTGACTCAGAGACGTGCTTTTATATGCCAATGACTTTGCACATGGTCCTCTTTTTGCGCGCTCGTCAACTCTCCATTAAGCTGACTAAAGATTGTTTGGGGGAAAAAAGTAAAAGAGAGAGAGAAAAAGAACTCGGAGAAGTATTGACGGTTGGTCAGCGTAAAAGAGTAAAACCAATGATACTGGATAAGCTTAAGCACAGGAATCCTTGATCATCACTCAGGTTTACACAACCCCTGACAATGAATGCATATCCACTGAAGGTTGAAAGATGGAGGAAGTTGAAGCCTATCTGTATCTTGGGATTTCAAACTTTTTGTGGCAAATAAAGACTTGAAAAATGAGAGCTTCAGAGTGTATGCAAACCAAGGATCAAATCAGAAAGAATGAAAAAAAGCTTCCTGGTAGGGCAGTAATAGAAAACCAGAAAGAACGAAACGTAATCAGCCACAAAAAACAGACAAACCAAAAAAACACACATTTGCGTGAAACACAGAAATCAACCAGGGACAGATTTGACATAGGGTCTCCTCTCTCAGGCAGATCAAATTACACCATCATCAGCACGCTCGCCGGAAATGGGACAGGATGGGTCATGTTGCCAGAGGTTGTTGCTCCAAAATGGCGTCTGTCAGAAACGGCTTCACATAGTCGTTTATCTCAGTTCACATGCCTTTTACAAATACATCACCAACAGGAACGCAAACACTAAAGACGGCTCGAAAAACAAAACAAAACAAAACAAAACACAAAAACTCTCTCTCCGAATCAAAGGCTTTCATCCAATCAGGGAAGAGTACCGCTTCAGACACGTCTGGAAGGAGCCAACGGCGGGTTTGCATCAGTAACGCGATAAGGAAAGGAGTGTTTAATGATGTCATTTGGTCAGAATTCCGTTAGACTGTGCTGGCTGTACTGTACTGTACTGTCCTCTGTCTGTCTGTCTGTCTGTCTGTCTGTCTGTCTGTCTCTCTCTCTCTCTCTCTCTCTGTATTTGAGTCTCTCTCTCTCTCTCTCTCTCTCTGATTGTGTGTGAATTTGAGTCTGTGTATGCGTCTGTGATTGTGCGTGAATTTAGGGAGGTAGAGGGGGGTAGGGGGGGGGGGGGGGGGGGGGGGGGGGGGGGGGGGGGGAACATGAATGTGGGAAATCATTTATTTTTTTCTCCATCCCATTTCTTTCCGTAACTTGACTATCATTCAAAACAGTTTCAGTGAGCATTCTATAATACACATCTATGAGTTACCAATGTGTACGCCATGAATTTGACCTGACCGACAGGATGACTGACTGACTGACCAACTAATTCATGCCATGATTTCTGACTGATTGACTTGACTTGTTGACTGACTGACAAAACGAATCACTGATGAACTGACCCACTGATCTGCTAGGATACTGGTGGACTACGGGCTGACGACAGACAAACTAACTGACAAACTGAATGGATGAGTAACTGACCGACTGACTGACTGCATTATTAAATCAATTCATTATTATCTGACTGACCGACTGTCTGTCGAACTGACTGATTTGCTTACAGGACAACAGAATTATTGACTGATCGATCGACAGACTGACAGGCTGGTTGATTTATGGTCTGCCTGTTCTTTTGGATGGTTGGTTTTTTCTGTATCCTACCAGCCTTCTCGAATACGGCATAGGGATTTTAAAAAAAAAATCAGAGGTGGCATCATGGTCACTTAGATGCTATGCGCAGTTTAAAAAAGGAAAAGCAAACAGACAGACAGACAGGAAGAATGTAAGAAAGATGAATTCTTCCCCAACGGCCATTATAATGCCGACAGCGACTGACTGGTGTCCATTATCCATTACGAATGCGTGTGCGTGCGTGCGTGCGTGTGCGTGTGCATGTGTGTGTGTGTGTGTGTGTGGGGGGGGGGGGGGGGGGGGGGGGGGGGGGGGGGGGGGGGGGGGGGGGGGGGGGTGCGCGTGTGTGGTGTGTGTGTGTGTGTGTGTGTGTGTGTGTGTGTGTGTGTGTGTGCGTGTGGCTGCCTGCCTGCCTGCCTGCCTGCCTGCCTGCGTGCGTGCGTGCGTGTGCAGCTTATTTCTACCATTGCCTGAAAATCTGGCATCTAAGTAGATATCATGAATTTCAATTTTACATCATCTTAACTGTACTTAGCAAAAAGTCTCTCATTATGTACCATTCCCTGCGTATGTATCTATACATAGGTGAGTCGCTAACAATTGTTGTTGAAAGTGATTTCGTCCGAAGACATCGCACATTAGCAAAAGCCATTCATGGGGAGTTGGGGGAAAAAGAAATTAGATGAGGTTATTGAAAAGCACTTTTATTCAAGACTGGCACAGCCTTTTAAACTTGAATAAAGTCAGACAAATACAAAGACAAACAAATCTAATAGTGGGGGAAAACAAGCGCAGGCCAACAACTAAATTGTCTTCATAGTAATGATTTAGCAAAACTTTGAACTTAAGGAGGGCGGGGGGGGGGGGGGGGGGGGGGGGGGGAGGTTGAAGATGTAAAAACTAGGAACATGAAATTAATTAAGAAAACTCTTCACTGGCTGCATAGGGAACCATCGCAAACCCTTTTAAAGGCAGATATATTTGTATTGCCTGCTCCGAGGCCTTTCGTCCTGCTCCAAGGCCTCGGAAACTCGTCCGCTGGGTCGGAACTCATCAGCAGACACGGCTGGCTGTCCATAATACTGTGGTGTTCTCACCACCAAGGGTGCAAAAAAGAATCCAATAGCACCCCGAAGCAGCCAGCGAAGAGTAGTAAAGGAAACCAAACGAAAGTGTGGGGAGGAAAAAAGTTGCTGAAAAACTACAGATATTATGCAAATAGTATAAAATGTAGGGGGCAATCTTTGAGCCTACGCTTGAGGATCCACCCAAGGATGCAAGGGAGATCAAAAGACAAACACAAAGACAGACAGAAACAAATACAAATAACCTCGATTTAATCAAAACGAAATTTTGTATTTGTCTGACTTTATTCAAGTTTAAAAGGCTGTGCCAGTCTTGAATAAAAGTTACTCTGTGTTAGGTTTCTTTATGGGAGCAAAGACTACCCCACTTGTTTACTGTTTATTGTTTACTGTTCCCTGCCTCATTTCATTTCCAATTTCGTTTTGATTAAATCGAGGTTATTTGTATTTGTTTCTGTCTGTCTTTGTGTTTGTCTTTTGATCTCCCTTGCATCCTTGGGTGGATCCTCAAGCGTAGGCTCAAAGATTGCCCCCTACATTTTATACTATTTGCATAATATCTGTAGTTTTTCAGCAACTTTTTTCCTCCCCACACTTTCGTTTTGGTTTCCTTTACTACTCTTCGCTGGCTGCTTCGGGGTGTGCTATTGGATTCTTTTTTGCACCCTTGGTGGTGAGAACACCACAGTATTATGGACTGTGGTGTGTCTCTCTTTGACGCCAGGAGCGCAGATACAGCCAGCCGTGTCTCCCTGATGAGTTTCCGACCCAGCGGACGAAAGGCCTCGGAGCAGGCAATACAAATATATCTGCCTTTAAAAGGGATTGCGATGGTTCCCTTATGCAGCCAGTGAAGAGTTTTCTTAATTTCATGTTCCTAGTTTTTACATCTTCAACCTCCTGCCGCCCCCCCCCCCCCCCCCCCCCCCCCCCCCTCCCCCTCCGCGCCCTCCCTTAAGTTCAAAGTTTTGCCAAATCATTACTACGAAGACAATTTAGTTGTTGGCCTGCGCTTGTTTTCCCCCACTATTAGATTGTTTGTCTTTGTATTTTTGTCTGACTTTATTCAAGTTTACACACTTGTTTACTGTTTATTGTTTACTGTTCCCTGCCTCATTTCATTTCCAATTTCATGCATGTTTGTTTGTTTCTAAGTAGTTATAGTTTGCGTAACTGTTTGTTTTTTTGTGCATACTTGTTTGTTTCATTGTTTTGTTTTGCTCGTTGGTTTCTTATGTTTTTTTCCCCCTTGCTTATTCGCTTTATACTTGTTCGTTTGTCTTCTTGTTCTTTGTTGTTTGCTTGCCCGCTTGTTTGATTATTTGTTTGGGTTCCTCAGGGGCATACCCAAGGGCCACCTAGTATAAGCACCCATACCATTATAATGATACTTTGGGGTACACAAAAGAAATTGCAACCCCAATATTTCCTGATGTGACATGTATTTTGTCAAATGAGAGGGAGTGAGGGGAAGGGGGGGGGGGGGGGCTAGGGGAACCCACTTTCAGTGATTCTGCAAACTGAAAAAAACTTCAGCTTAAAAGACCATGACCGTCGGTCACCCTTACTTTGGGATTTTGAGCTGGATCAGGAAATCTGCGGCTTAGTTCGTCTGGATGGACTTGAATGGACGGCGATGCTTCCACCACTTGCCCTTTCCATAAGTCGCGTCAAGGCCACTCACATACAGGCTTAAACCTGTGCCAAGTGAACAGGCGTAGCGATTCAGCAGCTCCACAAAGATTTTCTTTCTTTCTTTCTTTCTTCTTTCTCTCTCTTCCCTTTTATTTTCATTTCAAGTATACATGTTCTTCTCGTCTAGTAGACCCAGCCTCTGATCAAGGGGACTAAACCCCATTCACCCACCCACCAACAATTTCTCCTTCTTCTTCCGTTTCTATGGCAAAACTCAAAGAATTGATTGTGACCGCACGTGACAAAGAAGAAGCAAAAGTCATAATTACATTCACGTTTAACATCCCCACCAACCGAGACGACACGAAGACTACTGTTCTCAAAAGTGCATTCAACAACATGAGAAGGTGGCAGGGTATGGCTGAGTTTTTTTTCTATCATCCCTTCACGAAAATAGCTGCTTTCCGTCTTCGGAGGACTAGGCATCATTTAATCATTTACAAGAGAACAAAAAATTGTTATGTTAGGAACCTAAATCTCGATTGTAAGCAATCATGATACAGCATTTGCCCCACATAAACAAACTGTTCTACGAAATCCTTGATCGGTGATCTCTGACATCATTTTCTAAAGCCCAAGCCAGTAAAGATAACTAATGAAACAGGCCTCTCTAGAACCGATGAAAGAAGATAGCCAATTAAATATACCTCTCTGCAGCCGATGACAGAAAATAATGAAACTTGCCTCTCTTTGAAACGATGACAGAGGATGACCAATAAAATATACCTCTCTTCAACCATGACAGGAGTTAACCATTGACACATACTTCTCTTGAACCTATGACAGAAGATAACCAATGAAACATGCCTCTCTTGAGCCTGTGACAGAAGTTAACTAATGTAATATGCCTCTCTTGGACCTATGACAGAAGATAACCGATAAAACATACCTCTCTCGATCCAATCACAGAAGATAACCAATGCAACATACCTCTCTTGAACCTATGACAGAAGATAACGGTTAAAACACACCTGTCTTGAACCGATGACAGAAGACAACCGATGAAACATCTCTCTTGAACCCATCACAAAAGAAAAACCAATGAAACATACCTTTCTTGAACCGATGACATAAGATAACCGATGAAACATACCTCTCTTGAACCCCATTACAGAAGATAACCAACGAAACATACTTCTCCTCAACCGATGACAGACGATAACCGATGAAACATGCCTTTTCTCAACCGACGACAGAAGATAACCTTTGAAACATGCCTCTCTTCGACCGATGACAGAAGATAACCAATGAAACATGCCTCTCCTAAACCGATTACAGAAGATAACCAATGAAACATACCTGTTCTCAACCGATGACAGAAGATAATCTTTGAAACATGCCTCTCTTCAGCCGATGACAGAAGATAACCAGTGAAATATACTTCTCTTGAACCGATGGCAGAAGATAACCAGTAACATATGCCTCTCTTGAACCGATGTCAGAAGATAATCGATGAAACTACCTCCCTTCAACCGATGTCAGAAGATAACCGATTAAACATACCTCTTCAATCTACGACAGAAGATAACTAATGAAACATATCTGTTTTCAACCAATGACAGAAGATAACCAATAAAGCTTACCTCTCTTCAACCGATTCACATAAGATACTAATATAAACATACTTAAAATATGACAATCTCTTAGCTTTGGTCAAGGTGGCGTGTGTACGTTGCGCTAGGCTGGATTCCACAAGTGCTCAGTGCCCTTCTGCTAAGGCAGTCGTCTCCATGGACTGTAATAAACAGGTGTGTGTGTGTGTGTGTGTGTGTGTGTGTGTGTGTTTACTGGAGCTCGGACCTAATACCTTCACCTTTTAATAACCGACTCCAATCTTCCCGCTCAGCATGTGTGGGAATAGAAAGTCAACAACAACAGCGTGACTGTAGAGCTCCAAAGATTATAAGGAGAAAACCTGACACTGCGATTTCGCAAGCCGTGACAACCCCAGTCCAGCCTCTCTTCTCCTTTACCTGACACCCCTCAATACAACAAGCAGGTCGGCCACGTGAACAGTCCTGGGACGACGGGGCGGGATGAAAGGGCTCAAACCGTGCGTCATCAACCTGGCCTGACAGGCCTGGAGAGCTGGGGACAAGCGGGGAGGGACAGGCAGGGGGGTTATCTGATCGGCTGTCACGGTCTTCGAGAGTGGTCCAGTAGGAATCGCCACCCATGTCAGGTCGGACAGCTACAAATCAGCCTCTTAGCTCTCTCTGTCTGTGGGATTCCTTCCTAAGCAGTGACTGACGGACAGCCCAGGTGATTGCGAGGGCCATTGCCAGGGCTGAGCGTTTAGGCGGTAACAATAACAACGGCGAACGTTAGAGCGGAAACAGGCTTTTAAGACTACAGGCCAGAACTGTCCCAGGAAAACACACACACACACACACACACACACACACACACACACGCGCGCGCGCGCGCGCGCGCGCGCGCGCGAGAGAGAGAGAGAGAGAGAGAGAGAGAGAGAGAGAGAGAGAGAGAGAGAGAGAGAGCAGACAGAAACAGGGAATAGGAGACAGACAGACAGACACAGAGAGACAAGGATGACTATGTGGTAAAGTTTCTGACAGACAGGGCGAGAGAACAAAGTAACAGAGGGAAAAAATGCAGAAAAATTCCCACAAATATCACAAAGTAGCCTATTGGCGAAAAGGATCGTAAAAAGTCATATTAAGGCAAATCCCCTGGGGCAGAGGTCTGTTTTGACATGACTTTGTTTTTCTTCTGACTTGTCCTCTGAGAACATTACATTTTCTGTGGCTTTTCTTCTTGTGAATTTCTTTCTGCCAAACTCCTCTTTTTCAGTCACGAAAGTTAAATACCAACAAGTCATGTACAGAAATCTGATCATAGCTAACAATCGTAAATATGTCTTACGTCTTTCACAACTGACTGGCTCCAGCTCTGCCCAGGATTAGAAGTTTGTTTCACAGTAAAGGGGCAAGGCACGAGTCATGCGCAACATTTTCTTAAACAAATACTAAACAAAAGTGAGATAGGCAAACCGCGCTTGCTCGCAGCGCTGCCTGCATAACTGACGGCATATTGTTGTGTGGTTGTTTGTGTTGTTGATGTTGTTGTTGTTGTATAAAAGAAAAAAACTAGAATGGTGCTCAAATACACGTGTAATTTTGCCAAGATCGAACGAATTTTGGATCCACCTCTTGAAACACTTGAGGCAATGAAAAAAATATTTGAAGCCAAGAGAGACGACAGGAACTGGAACAGTTCCTTCCATTGTGTTTTTTTCTGTTAGCAGAACATGCACAAAAAACAATATGTCCATATTCATATATCATGGAAAGTCTGAATATTCCTGTCATTTTCTTTGATCCAGATCTACACCAAAATGTAATGGCTTCGTTCATGGGACAAATTCCACCTTTTGACAAAGTTTGGCTAAAAACGTTCTGTACTTAATGTCTGCGTGAATCTGCTAACAAACGAACAAACAATCGAACACTGGCAAAACCATAACATTTGGGAAGGTAATTATCCACATTCCAGAACAGCATAAAGGAAGCTAGGAACGTGTTTCGCGTTCGACTTCGAAAACGGTTGCCAGCTTTGTTATGTGAAATTCGTCACAGCATTTTCACATTCCTCTGTGTTACGTGTATATCAGAAAATGTATGTAGCCAACATTCCACAACAGTGACTCTTTACTATAATGATATTCACAACCGACTAGCACGTTGCATGTTTAGGGGTCAAACCTCCTCAAAGTCTCTCGTAGGTTGGCCTGGGGTCTGGGGCCGTTTGTTGATATCACCAAGGCCTTCAATACCGTTAATGGGACTGGCATGTGGAAGATCCTTCACAAGTTTGGTTGCCAGGAAAAGCTTATCTCACTGATAGTTTCATTCTATGATGGCATGCATGCGAGGGTGCAAGAAAACGGAGATACCTCTGACCCATTCCCAGTGAAAAATGGAGTGAAGTAGGGATGCGTCTAACCTCCCAACTCTTTTTTCCATTCTGTTTGCCGCAGTGCTGATTGATGCATTCCGGGACTGTGACAAGGAGTTATATATCTAGTTACGTTCAGATGGCAAACTCTTCAACCTTCGATGACTTTCAGGCCAAGACTAAAGTATCGGATGCCCTTCTAAGAGTGTTCCTCTTTGCAGATGACCGTGCACTGGCCACGCACTCCCATAAAGACATCCAATGCATCACAGATCGCTTTGCATGGCCTGTCAACGCTTTGGACTTACGATCAGTCTTGGTAAGACCCAGGCCAGGTTCCAACCTTCACCGTCCGCTGCTGGCAGTGCTCCAACATCACCTGTCATCATCACCAACACAGAGATCAAAATTGTGGACAAGTTCTGCTGTTTGGGCAGCACTGTAAGCAGCAATGGATCTCTGGATGCAGAGGTGATGTTGCGCATCTCAAAGGCCAGCTCTGCCTTTGGCAGACTCTCAAAGAGTCTATGACAAGACCATGGCATCAGATTGCGCACAGAGGTTGCTGT
>JADBJO010002586.1:132500-142500 GCA_016801955.1 Conus betulinus | reverse complement strand
GGTCAGAATTCTCAGCTATCAAATCATGTGTCTTTACCCTCCTGAAAGACATTAACTGGCCAGGCTTAAGCTCTATTAAAACTAAACGAGATAATTTTTTTTCCCATGGTAAGACCGTTCCACGCTTAAGGAGGTGGAACTCTCTCATCACGGGAACAATCATCTTTCTTGTTTGTCATTCACTTTTTGTTTCTGCTTGCTATTAACTCTTCGCATCTATCTGCCTCATTTAAAAGTTAGTTTTCATTAAGACAAAAAATCTACGCCAGAGAAGAAGGTCCATTTCAGATTTCCTTTCGTGTCAACCACATCCACTGGTACTTTATTGATGTTCGTCTGTTTTGTGTGACAAACTTCAAGATCAGAAGACTTCGCCGGCTTTGAATGCATGTTTAAGAATGCTGATAAATTTATGTATGCATAAGTCAAGCCAAGCCCTATAGACAAGCTTGGGTTTTCTTACATCGGGGAGGTTTCCTTGCTTTGTTCTGTGAGTCTCTTGTCTCGAACAGTGACAGATGAATGGGTACCTTGAGAAATATTAGTTTGGAGTTACATGACACTGACCAAGCAATTTTGCTTGTTATGTGTCGATTGTGTATTTCTCCCAAACGTATTTCAGATTTCTTTTCTATGTAAAAATATTCCCCCTTCAGAAAAAAAAAGATTATTTCCCTGCTGCAGTCAGCTGCAATAATAACACAAAGAGGATGATAAACTTTTAAGAAGAAAAACGTTACTAGGTCCACCACACTGTACAAAAAAATCGATTACAGGTCCATGTGTTGGAACTATTACCGTTCTTTTGAAAATTTGCTTCATCCCCCCCCCCCCTTCCCCCACCCCCCTCATTCGCCTCGTTTTGAAACAGAAGGAGGATGATTTTCTCTCAGCAGTGTCACTGACGTGGTACGAAAAATAAGACAAAACCAGATAAACAAACAGAATAGTCTCCGGCAGCATATGATGCTGTCTGTCACTAACTGTTGGTTCTTCTCAGTAACTACAACCAGCCCCAAATAAAAGTGGCGATGAAAAGAAAGTATCTGGAAGCGCTTGAAGACAGGGATGGGGGAAACTGGACTCAAGAGAGATGACGGTGGAGATGTGAGAAAACTGGACTCAAGAGGGATGAAGCTGAAGATGTGAGAAAACTGGACTCAAGAGGGATGATGGTGAGGATGTGGGAAAACTGACTCAAGAGGGATGAAGCTGAAGATGTGGGAAAACTGGACTCAAGTCGGGTGATTGTGAGGATGTGAGAAAACTGGACTCAAGCCGGTGATAGTGAGGACGTGAGAAAACTGGACTCAAGCCGGGTGATAGTGAGGATGTGAGAAAACTGGACTCAAGCCGGGTGATAGTGAGGATGTGAGAAAACTGGACTCAAGCCGGGTGATAGTGAGGATGTGAGAAAACTGGGCTTAAGCGGGATGATGGAGAGGATGTGGGAAATTGAAATTGAAGAATTTCAGATTTCATTTTACAGCTAGCTCTCTTCTTCCTCGTGCCACTTCCCTCTCTCACTCCCCTGCTCATCCCCCCCCCCCCCCCCCCCCCCCCCCCCCTCTCTCTCTCCTCACTCCTAATCTCAGGTTTTTTCTAAATTTATTTTTGTAACTTTTGCGAAGTCATCACAATGACGGAGGAATTCTTTGCCTGCACTTGTTTTCACACAAATACACGTTGTAAGCTTTGTGTATTACGTGGTAGAGGAGAGAGGGGGTGGGGGGCTAGGCTGTTGTTGATCTACGTCGTAAGCATTAGGTGTGAGCGAGAGAAGGGAAAGGGGGATGGAAAGGGGGTGTTGTGTTTAGCTATGGGTTCAGGGGTGGGGAGGAGTGGCGAGGAAGTAGTTTGGATGGCTGTGGAGGGAGGGGGAGGTGGGTATGTGTGTGTGCGTGCGTGAGTGTGAGTATGTGCGCGCGCGCGCGCGCGCGCGCACGTGTGTGTGTGTGTGTGTGTGTGTGTGTGTGTGTGTGTGTGTGTGTGTGTGTGTGTGTATGTGTGTGTGTGTGTGTGTGCGCGTGTGCATGTGTGCGTGCGTGTATGCGTGCGAGTGTACATGCGTGCGTTCGTTTATATGTGCGAATGTATGTCTGTGTGTGCGTATGTTGAATAGTATATGAACAGCACAGTCAGCAGCTATTGCAAGACGTCGCGCTTTCTGTTTCAACATCATCATGAACACGCATAGATACAAAATGCCGATCCCACCGTGCGACATCGAGTATATTGTGCAACGCATCTCGCGCCAAGGAGGAAGAAAGGGCAGAGAGGGTGGCATAGAGGGTGGGGGACGAGGAATAGGGTGGGGTGTGTGGGGACAAGGAGGAACTGGGGGATCAGAGGGGGGTTAGGTTTCGTACAGGAATTTTGCAAACTGTTTTACGTGTGCACGCACGCGCGAGCGCTAGAGTGAAAGAGAGCCTCACTTCTCTGCTCTCATCGATTCTCTCTCTCTCTCTCGTCTATCCCCCCCACTCTCACTCGCTCTCTCCTCTCTGTCCGTGTCTTTTCTGTCTCCCGTTTATAAAAACTCTAGTAACCCTCCCTTCCTCTCCCTCCTCTCTCTCCTTCTCTCGTGTCTCTCCTCATCTCTCTCGCTCTCTCTCTCCTCCCCCTCCCTCTAACTCCAACCCCCCTCCCTCTCTCCAAAATCCTTCTCCCTCTCTCCTCTCACTTCCCACTCTCTCCTCCTCCTCCATCTCTCTACTCGTCCTCTCCCTCTCTCCTCTCTCATCTTCTCCCTCTCCCCTCTCCTCTTCCTCTCTCCCCCTCCTCTCTCGCCTCTCTCTCTCCCTCTCTCCTTCCTCCATCTCTCTCCGCTCTCTCTATCTCTCTCTCTCATCTCCTCTCCGCTCCTCTCTCACCTCTATCTCCGCTCTCTCCTCTCCGTCCTCTCTCCATCGCCTTCTCCACCGTCTCCATCTGTCTCTCTCCCTCACTCCGGTTCTCTCCCCTCGTCCTCTCTGCTCCTCTCTACTCCTCTCTCTCCTCTCCTCTCCGCTCTCTCTTCCATCTCCTCTCTCTGTGCGTGCGGGCGTCTCTCTCTCTGTGCGTGTCTGGCGTGTGTATGTTATGTGTGTGTGTGGTGGGTGTGTGTGTTTGTGTGTGTGTGTGTGTGTGTGTGTTGTGTGTGTGTGTGTGTGTGCACCCTACTCTCTTATTAATATCTGTCCTCTGTCTCACACGCACACACACACACACTCGGTACCCCTCCTTCTCTCTCGCTCTAATTTTCTCTTTTCTCCCCTCTGTGTTCTTTGTCTGTCTGTCTGGTCTGTCTGTCTTTCTTTTCACACACACACACACACACACACACCCACACACACAAACACACACAGAGAGAGGCGAGAGAGTAAGGAGAGAGAGAGAGAGAGAGAGAGTGTGTGTGTGTTGTGTGTGCGTGTGGTTGTGTGGGTGTTGTGTGTGGTGTTTTTCTCTCTATCTGTCAGCTCATCGTCTGTGGTTGTGTCTTCCCTTTCTCTGTATCTATAATGTGTGTCTCTCTTACAACATTTATGTCCACAGAAAGGACGAATGCCCAGTCATGCCACCCCATGTGCAGGGTGGGTCAGTTGATGATGCTGTCAATAAGAGACAAAAACGGCTTTGTGTGCAATTGTTTCTTATTTGTGTATATGCACACACACACACACGCACGAGCGCGCATGCACGCACCTACGCGTACACGCATGCACGCACGCACACACCACACACACACACACACACACACACACACACACACACACCACACACACACACGTACGCACGCACGCAAACACACACACACACACACACACACACACACACACACACACACACACACTCATGTATGCACGCACAAAAGCACACACACACACACACACACACACACACACACACACACACACACACACACACACACACACACACCACAACAGACAGACAGACAGACAGAGAGAAATATGATATAGTCTGTAGCGTCTGCAGTCTGTATTCTTTGACATCCGTATCATTCCTTTAAGCTGTATATGCAACACACGAAAACCCAGATACAAACAAATATCAAAATCAAAGAAAAGGGTAAACTGAAAAATAAAAGAAAGGGCGAGGGGGAAGGGAGAGAGAGAGGGGGGAGAGAGAGACAGAGAGACAGAGACAGAGAGAGAGAGAGACAGAGAGAGAGAGAGAGAGAGAGAGAGAGAGGTCTTGGCATGCAGTCTGGCATGCAGTCTGCAGCCCAGTCGACCACACAAACCCCGTCACGGAAGCCAGAAGTAAGAGAGAGAGAGAGAGAGAGAGAGAGAGAGAGAGAGAGAGAGAGAGAGAGAGAGAGAGAGAGAGAGAGAGAGAGACAGACAGACAGACAGACAGACAGACAGACAGACAGAGACAGAGAAAGAGACAGACAGACAGACAGACAGACAGACAGACAGACAGACAGACAGACAGAGAGAGAGACAGATAGAGAGAGAGACAGAGACAGAGACACACAGAGAGAGAAAGGGAAAAAAGGAAAGAAAATAAGCAGACCCGAAAAGGCAGACAACGTCAGTCAAAATATATTTTGAAAGAAAAGTTATACATGCCAGTACGTCACCAATTCTTGCAGCGGGCTAAGAGACGCCTCTACTTTGTCATAGTATATCAAGCTGAGCAACTAATCTAGTACTTTGAACAGAGTGTTAAAACTTGTGCGCTAAATAAGCAGATCCGCATCAAGTTTGTGGAAACCGTTCTGAACTAAAGTTCGCATGATTCCAAAATTCAACATCCGTGTCACATCAGTTCAGACCGGTAATACTGTTTTCCCCCAATCTAAAGCTCATCTGCTTAAAAGGCGTGTCTGCTCCTGCGCGAGTCCTAGTGCGCAAACGTCACGGCAACCGGAAATGTGAGTGAAAGAAAACAGAGAAAAAAAAATGGCTTCCTGACGAACGAACTGCGTACGAGAGAACTGGTACCAAACACCTTCCACAGAATGGCTGGAGCTCCAAACCCATGCGACTCCCTAGGGTGCAAACTCCGAAAGCACTTCCGTTGCAGACAACGGAGAGAGAGCAGGAAATGGAACAAACACGCATGTGGACAGTGGGGGACGGGAGAGAAAAAGAGGGAAAGGGACGGGGAGGAGGGGGTGGGAGAAAAAAAATGTGGAGAATGAAGAAGAAATGAAGGAAGGAGAAAAGAAGGAGGAAAAAACAAAGAAATATGACACTAAAAGCAAAGACAGAACTAATGCTTTGACTTGGGTGGGAGAAAAGACTCATGACAACGTTACTCAGACTTTTTAGAATACTCCACCCCTAGTACGATGTGTAAGAATGTACTAAAAAGAACAGCCAAAACCTGCAGAAGAAAGTGAGTTTGACTCAGATAATATAACTTCGCTAGCTGAACAGACAGTAGGACATAATCTAAATGCAATTACAAATGACAATAGCATGGACTCAGCCAGCACTACCAACTTCTACCCAACTCTATTTTCTGAAAAAAAGCTACCCGACTTCCAAAATCAACATTTTAAGAATCCAAAACAGCATCATCCCTCAACCAATGCATCTGTCAAACAACTGATTGTGTTAATCTCCATGTGTGAGAATCTCTTGTACCCTCAAAGACAGAAGATGTAATTTTCATTATTAAGAGTACTTACAAAGCGCTTATCCTCGGTTGAATCCAATGTCTACGCGTTCTACAATTCACACGTTCGTTTACACAATGGGCTGCCTACCTGGGTAGAGCCAACCAAAGAGCTGCCTGATTCGAATCATTCGTTTCCCGTGCCATTTCATCGAATATCAGTCACTCAGTTTTTCACTCATTCCTTTCAGTTTTCACGAAGGATGCATGTTGAATGTATGGGTTCCATGTCGTCAATACCAACGGCTGAACTGGTCTTCTCTTTCGAAAGCGAGCGATGGATTTTACATGTGCGCAACATTTTGTGCCTGCGTTCGTATTGAAACTTCAGTTCATAGTCTCGTTCGAAGACCTTCTCGGGAAATGGAATCAAAACGAAGGTTAACTCCGAGGAAATAATCCCTTTGTACTAAAACGACCCAGTAGAGACCTGAACAGCAGTCCTTGGATCACCAGGATTATGAATCCGGTACTTTACAAACTGAGCTGTTCCAGCAAGACGTAGGCGAGGCCTGATTCGTTAGAGGGCTGCATGAGTGTCATTCGCTCTCAGCCGCACAGATATGTAGCTAGGAATGGGGATCGGTTTAAAATCATTTCTGGACGAATCGAACAGCACAGCTGGTAGGTTTGTCCCTGAAGTCTCGGCCCTTGTTTGTGAAAAAAGCTTCCTGGAAATGATGAATCGATACTTCGCAGAGGAAAATGTCCACCGATCACTTCATCCCAGTGAAGTGCCATCTTCCACCTGTGCCTGTCTCCTCTCAGAAACATTCCGCCTGGCCATTACCGCGCGCCATCCCTCTTCAATAGCTCTCTATCTTGTGTCACACGTCAGGCCTGACTTGACACAGCGACTCCCTGAGCGATTGCTGCGTCAGCTTCCATTGTTGGAGCGTTCAGTCGTTGGAGAATCGTACAAGCCGATTGCCGTGTCCTCCACATCATCGCTGTCACTGGCTGCAGGGCCCATAAGGGGCCGTTCACCCCACCACACAATGGTGAACACTGCACCAGCTGTCTCCACGCTTGTTCAGCAATCAGCATCGCTCTTCCCGGTCCACTCATCCGTGTGGCCTGTCCACCCTGTTCTCTGTTTACCCTGTCTCCTCCTCCCCTGCCCCGTTCCCTGCACTGTCCACATGTCCCTCCACAAAGGCCACGCTATTGTGGACCGGCTCTCTAGAAACGCCTTTCCACTCCTGGCATAATTCTGGATATTTCCCAGGAGCTGCTCGTGGGCTGCCACGGTAAAACACTCAGCAGTGATAGTCGTCTGTCTCTTCTGACAACCCAACACACTTGATGAAACGCGCTTTCCGTTGTAATTGGAGTCCGACATACATAGAATTTCTGCATGAAGTACTCAGCTTAGATTCAGTGGAACACAAACATACGCAAGGAAATGAGCGAAGTAGGGGGTTTGTTTGCTTCTTGCTTTCTGTGTAAATAACGACAAAGATAACTAGCTTGTTGTCAATTAAAACAGAAAAGGAAAGAAACAAAAAACATACATCAATAAACTAAAACTCATTTTCCATTGACATACAAAACCCAGATTTATGTTTGACAGCTTTCCTACATACATTCAACGATGTGGACATGCACTGTGTAAACTGTACTGAACTACAGAAGGATAACAAATATGCTTGGCCGCTTCATTCAGATATCCACTGTGTAAACTAAACTGAACTATAGAAGGATAACAAACATGCCTGGCCACTTCATTCAGATATCCACTGTGTAAACTGTACTGAACTGTAGAATGATAACAAACATGCTTGGCCACTTCATTCAGACATCCACTGTGTAAACTGTACTGAACTACAGAAGGATACACAAACATGCTTGGCCACTTCATTCAGACATCCACTGTGTAAACTGTAATGAACTATAGAAGGATAGCAAACATGCTTGGCCACTTCATTCAATACCGGATAGATACATTCTCAAAAAATTTCGGAACAGTGAGTTTCTTGGTCCAAACTACATTACAGTGGATCTGTTGATTGATCTGTGAGAAAAGTGTTTTTTCAAACGAACACACACACACATACACATGCGCGCACGCGCGCGCGCGCGCGCGCGCGCACACACACACACACACACACACACACACACACACACACACACACACATACCCCCCCCCCCCACCACCACACACACACACATGTACGCGCGCGTGCACGCATACGCACGCACGCACGCATGCATGCATGGACGCAAATACGCACGCATGGTCGCAAGCACACGTGCACGCATGCACACACGCACGCACACGCACCCCCCCCCCCCCCCCCCCCCCCCCACACACACACACACACACACAGAGGCAGAGATACAGAGAGACAGACAGAAACAGAAAGATTCTGGAAAACGGACCTGGACGAGGACACAAATGAAGTGACAGTTAGGAAGGGAGAGGTATGGGCGTGCGGGAGAGGAGAAAGGTGGCGGGCGGGGCGGGCGAGGGCGACTGCAATCTTTTCTGGAAGGACACAATTCCGTTCGCGGTGCTCAATCCATCCCACGGCATCCTTCACACTGCCGCCTCTCCTGGTCGTTCTCCATGAAGACCTTACAGAACATTAATGGACTATTCATTTCAAGCAGCTTAGAAGTTCATTGTGTGGCTGAAGGTATGGGCAGCAACCCATTAGATGGGGATCATATTCATGGACCAAGGCGACGCGCTCTCACCGGTGACCGCGGAGATGCAGTGCAAAATGTAACAACGCAGCAGGCTCCTAAAAATGTTAGCAAAGCACACTTTTTGAGTCTATAATCCACTAAAACTGTGACACTGCCACAATTTTTCGTACATATTCTGTCAAAGATTCAACAGTTGTGACATAAATAAATTCTGCCATTTCTTGTGAACAATGCTGCCCGAGTATTCCTATGTGTATATAGCTTGAAAATGATCAGTATTAGGGCAACACAATCCTGAAAAACAATAGATATACTCTGGTCAGTCCCTTGGAGGGGAAGTGGTTTGAGAGACAAAAGAAAACTAATTGGATCCGATCATCCCATAAGAGTCATATAACCTTACAACATACTGCGACAAGCTTTCTGCTATCAGAGTGGACAACAAAACGCAAAACAATTATTATCTAACATTTGTCCGCGGCTGAAGAGTGTAAATAAATGAAAATGATGTAATTCATTACCAACTCAACAGGAAAAGATTTAAGTGAGAAATAAAGGACAGACCTGTCCCTACTTTCTTCATACTTTGATCGACATAATTTCAATCCACGGTGAAGATCCACAGCCCGGGCCGCTCAAGGTTCTCTACAACACAGGAATTATAACGTGTCCGTGATATCATGCCTCACAGAGATTTCATCATTTCCTACCCAAATCATACCCAATGCAAGCGTTCCGTGAGGTTCAAACGAAATCTAAGACGTCAACGTGGTATTTTGTGTCTGATCCTTAGGTGTTGAGAAGGCTGTATATAACTTAAATGTGATGGCAAAGTGTCCTCCGTTCATGTGGAATTCTGGGTCTACTCCATCAGTACGCAAAACATGCAGAATCAGGTGACAGTCACAGAGCAGTGCTTATAAATGTACAGCACCGTCTCAGTGCAGTGAAACAGATATACGTCACAGGCACAATACAGTGCAGACACATGTACATCATCGCCACAACATAGTGCAGATAGATACACATCACAGTCACGTGGCAGTGCGGACAGATTCACATAACAGTCACCATGCAGTGTGGACAGAATTATCCCAGTCACAGAACAGTGTAGATGGATAACGATCAGCGAAAATGCCAGCACTGGCCAGATTTATCAGCCTGCTACAATCCACGTCAACACCTGCATATTACATGCTTGACTTCCTCTACACAAAGCAGGCAGTAAGGCACTTAGCGAAGGGAGGGAACAGACGCCTTTGTCAGTCTGTATTGCTTTTGAACCACCTTTTACTATGGCAGGTGTCGTACTGCCCATCACATGCAATGGTCGATAATAACAAAGTATGTCTTTGAATTTTAAGATCAAAAACTTTCTCAAACCATTTCAATCATTTTCAACAACTCTATCAGCACTAACTGTTTCTTTGATAACTTTTTACGTCGACGATTCTTCTCATATATACAAAGGGCAAAGAAAACATTCCTCGGTTTCGTACAAAAAGAAATCGCACGGAGAAATGTTCACTTCCGCCTTGAGTCATTTATCCTCCCCACCCCTTTCTCTTCCTCTTAACCCCCCCTCCTCCTCCGACCTTCACAAGCTGGTCTTATTTTCTTTTTTTTTATAACTTTGACAACATTCTAAAACTGTTGACTCGTCAAACTTGACAAACGCTCCTTTGTTCTGCCCAACTTCAAAACTTTAAATGCAAAGTGA
>JADBJO010002586.1:117500-127500 GCA_016801955.1 Conus betulinus | reverse complement strand
CATTTGTGCCTGCAGTTGTTTACTATTTCTACTTTAGTATTTAGAGTTGCTATGTGTGGTTTGCATAGTATTAACATTTTTTCTGTTGAACATAGGTTGCATCTTTTAGAAATGTTGTTGTATGGTGATGCCCTTTTTATGATTTTCCAAGATATTTATATAGTTATAGTTTATTTTTTTGTCTTTAAGTCTCCAAATATATTTTCTAAGTTCTGTTTGTTTTTTGTATTTTTCTTTGTTGAATGACTGTTTATGGTTTTGCGTACCTGGTTTTTGAAGTGATTTTCAGTGATCCCTATGTATGTTTCTTTTTCATTTTCTGATGTCACAGTGGCTTGATATATAATGTGTTGTTATAGAGGCATTTGTTGCTTAAGAGACACTGTTCTTTTTTAGTACAATTGCAGGATTTCCTTTCTTCACCCTTCTTTGCTGTGTTGCTTTTCATTTTGTTGGATGAATCAATTATATTTTTAAGGTTAGGCATGCATGAATATGATAGTTTTTGATGGTGTTCTTGTTGAATATTTTGGACAATTTGTGTTCTTTTGGGAAGGATGCTGTCAAAATTTTTGAAGAATTCTTTCCCTATGTTTGTTTTTTACTCGTCCATCATCATATGGAGGGTTGTACCATGTGATTTTCCTTTTCCTGCTTTTTTTGTTTTTGTTTTTGTTATTATCTGGGTTGTATTGTAGTTTGTAGCTGTAACCACTTTTTTGCAATGGTATTCTGTTGCTGCGTTGTTGAATACTCTTTCATCATGTGACAGATTAGATAATCTCTTGTTTATGCCATTGGGTATGGTTTTTTAGCATATATCTATACTACACAGCAAAGAAGGGTGAAGAAAGGAAATCCTGCAATTGTACTAAAAAAGACAGTGTCCCTTAAGCAACAAATGCCTCTATAACAACATTGTATATCAAGCCACTGTGACATCAGAAAATGAAAAAGAAACATACATAGGGATCACTGAAAATCACTTCAAAACCAGGTACGCAAACCATAAACAGTCATTCAACAAAGAAAAATACAAAAAACCAAACAGAACTTAGAAAATATATTTGGAGACTTAAAGACAAAAAATAAACTATAACATATCTTGGAAAATCATAAAAAGGCATCACCATACAACAACATTTCTAAAAGATGCAACCTATGTTCAACAGAAAAAATGTTAATACTATGCAAACCACACATAGCAACTCTAAATACTAAAGTAGAAATAGTAAACAACTGCAGGCACAAATGGAAATCGTTGTCAGCAAACGCAACCTGAACTATAAACAACCTGAAAACCGAACAACACGTGCAGCCAATCCGCACGTGTAAACAGTGACACTGGGCCATATACCACCGGCAGTAGACAACCCAAAACCATCCCGAGGAGAGCCAGCGCTCGAAACAGACCTGTCGATTTTAAAACTTCCTTTTACCATTCTATTTTTAACAGATATATATATATATATATATATATATATATATATATATATATATATATATGAATATGTCATATGAATATGATGTATATATATATATATATATATATATATATATATATATATGTCATATGAATATGATATGATATATATATATATATATATATATATATATATATATATATATATATATATCCTATTTCTTCAATCTTAGACATAAGAGCAAGCTTACATATATCCCTATTTCTTCAATCTTAGACATAACAGCAAGCTTTGTTTATAATTCAGAGTATACACACACACACACACACACACACACACACACAACACACACACACCTATATATATATATATATATATATATGTGTGTGTGTGTGTGTGTGTGTGTGTGTGTGTGTGTGTGTGTGTGTGTGTGTGTGTGTGTGTGTGTGTGTGTGTGTGTGTGTGTGTGAACGTGATATGTACTATGATGGTCCCCATTTGATGCTAGTGGAGGATTTGGTATTTATAATCTAATGCCCTACTATTTTAATTCCCGATTCCTTTCTTTCACAACCCCCCCCCCCCCCCCCCCCCCCCCTTGTTTTATTGATCTTTGCTTAAGTCATAAGCGTAATGACACAGAAACTGCTGGCCTGCACCTGTGTTTCCTCCACTACTGAACTGTTCAACATATTACCGTTTTCTTAATCGGTGGAAGACTGCACCTCCTAGGAGATCCAACTAAACCTGTTCTCTATACAATGGTCAGCTGCTGTCAGCACTTATATAATGACAATGCTTGTTGCCGCCCAAGGTGGATTACAAAACAAGCGTAAAGAACATCCCTGCCGTGCTGTGACTGACTAGAAAGAAACCCCGCAGCATCGTCGTCTTTATCATCACCATCCTCATCAATCGGTATTCAAAAAAAAAAAAAAAAAAAAAAAAAAAAAAAAAAAAAAAAAAAAAAGAAAAGTATGTACACAAAGCGCACATAGCCAGAAAAGGCATTTTTAACTCTCTTTCAACCACAGCCAGAGAGGAATCCCGGCGATTTCCTGTGCCGGCTGACCTGTCAGTCACTCTTTTTAAACGCGTGTAAATCTGATTATTTCTGAAGCCATTTTCCTGCTTCTTTGACCAAAACAAAGCACAACGGTCGCAATTCAAAAAGCTATAAAGTATTGCCTTTTTCTCATCACAAAGGCCTTGCAATCTGAACAGTAACATCTTTCTAGTTGATGGGGAAAAAACACCTCAGCATCAGCCTCACGGTGGTATGATCGCCACACTGCCGTTGAAAGTTAAAACACATCCATTCAGCAATACTACACAGCACCCTGATGACGGGAACTCCCTTGGTATGCATGGGTCGGTGGCCTCAAGGGGAAAAAAAAAAAATGATAAAATCGCAGTCTGAGTCTGAATCCTAAAGAAAAAAAGCAGGCATGGCCGAATACAAAACCCTACTCCACAGTGTTTGCCTTCGTGCAGGATAACTGGAGAGGTTGCGAACGATCCTGCTGACACCAGATGAGTCTCAGGTGTTGGCGCTATTGCTAGTTGTCGGCTCAGTTACAGAAAAAAAATCCATCACACACGCGGTGAGTTTCACGAGGCCACAACTCGGTCCCGCCGTCTCAATGGCCTGGGATGATTCCACCAGCTCACCCCAACTCTAACCCTCCACTCATCATCCCTGACTGGACTGTAAATCTATGTGTGCGGTTACGACCCGGGAAGGGAATGAGGCCAGGCTGAACTACCAAAGGCCTGCCCCGAAGGGGACTGAGACAGAAGAATTGGTACAGCGGTCATCTCTTCCAGTTCCAGGTTCCTGTCATTTATTGGGACGTGTCTATGATGTCAGAGTCACGGGAGCGACAATGCATGCACGCATGGGCATCACGTACAAGCGCAATGTTACGTAAAATCGCATATAAAACCGGCTAAAAACTAGTTTACTGGCTGATTAAGCTTAGACTGCACACACACACACACACACACACACACACACACACACACACACACACACACACACACACGTAACTCTCTCTCTCTCTCTCTCTCTCTCTCTCTCTCTCTCTCTCTCTCTCTCTCTCTCTCTCTCTCTCTCTCTCAGGACAAAGAATACAACCAAAAAGCACACCGCTGTGAATACACAGAACCAGCAGAATTCTGCAGCATCGTGAGGAACTAGAAGCAGACTGTACTGTCAAAAGCCTCTTGGGGCGGGATGAAAATCGATGTTATACATTATGCATGTCTGGAAACGCATTACATTGAGACATGCATTGCACCCAATACACTTGGACCAAAAAGGAAAGAAAACAACGGGGGGGGGGGGGGGGGGGGGGGGGGGGAAAATCATAAAGCATTGGGCTTCGGTTCAGCTCGGATCAAATGATCTCTTTCATCGCAGTCCAACGGACCACATGGGAGTTTTTGAGTTGCATGACAAGTCTAGCAGCAGAAGAATATACGTAAAATTACAGGTTTATAACGACAGGTTTCTCTGACAAGCTCCAGGAAAGAGCGGGGTTCTGCCGGTTCATGTTATAAGGAAAGGCTTTTTTTTTTTCAGTCAAATACGTTCTAAAATGTTTTAGTTAAGTTCGTAGAAGCCATGAAATAGAACCAGCAGAAGGATTTCAACAACATTTTGCCATTTGTTGGGACCTGCTGATCTCAGACCACCAGATGTCCCCAACACTGGGCACGAACAATTAAGCTTGAATTTGGAGCTAATGACGAAAAACATTTTTTTACTTCTTTTTTTAACTACTGGACGGCAGAGATTTCAAATGAATCAAGATAAAAGAAAGTATTGCTTCATTTATAACACGATCGTCCATTTCAACAACAACAACAACTTCAAAAAGAAGAAAGCTCATGGAAAATTAAAAGCTGACGAGCAAGGACATCAACATTCCATTCGCAGAAAGCACCACACAATCTGACTATGCGCGGACGTTCAACGCATAAACAAAGATCTTTATCTGTACGTCAAAAGGAAAAATAGTAAAAAGTAGTAGGTATGGTGGGCAGTTTAAGGGAATGCTTCCATAAGTGAGGAGGGTAAGTACGAAATCACGTGACGTAAAATACGGTTGATCAGCATCACGCAGTGCAAGTTTCCATATTCACCACCCGGAGGGATTTGGTAAAGAACGAATTGGGCGAGGCCGGAGGATGGGGGGAAGGGGTTCGGAGAGACGGTTTAAAGCCGGAATAGGGCCATGAGATAGGATGGAAATGTGGAAGATGGGCTGTCGTGCATATGACGAATAAGCAGCGCCTCTAAACACCGCCCAAATGACTCGGAAGCCGTGCGCTGTCTCTGATGGCTTGCCTCATCACGATCTACTAGCAATTGCTCCCTATGAACTGCAGGACTGGCTTTCAACGGCACCACTCTGGGTGTGGCTATGTAATAAGAGGGAGCCGGGATGAGCTGTGAAGGAAGAACGCCACTGAGACAGCGAGGAAGATGACGTTAAAAAAAAGTCACCAGGACTTAACAGTCTGTGGTCTAAGCCAGACGATTTAGTCGTTTGACGGCAGGAAGGAGGAGAGGAGATTCCATTACACTTTACAGCTGCGTCATTATAGACTCGGCAAGGCTTCCTCACTTCCTCTGCCAAACGGGTTATCTTTTAGCCCACGCTTTTCTTTCTTTCTCTCTTTGTTTCTTTTTATCTCTTTTTGGTCTGTCTGTCAGCAGGATTACGCCTACGCAAAATCCACTGAAGCGATTTCAGGAAAGCTGATGGCCAAAAAGGAATGCAGCCCAATGACCATTCTCATAAAATGTTCATACGGATCTGTATAAAAAGGGCTGGGGAATTAGGACTTTTCCACCACTTTCTTAAACAGTGCAAAATAGAGCATTTTTCGACATTTTTGTACATTTCTCAAGAACTAAAAAGCGTAGGTCATGATTTTTTTTTTTTTTTTTTAAACGGAGGGGGGAAGGGGGGAGGCATATTGTTTAGATGTTTAGATATCTATGAGCACCTGCGATTACCTGTAGCTCCAGTTTGCAGCCCGGATCCAGTGCGCAAAATCACGTCCACGATAGGGACAGGAGAGGCCATTCAGTTAGTCATTGCAGAGAAGCAAACTGGGCTAGATACCGGCAACTAGCATCAGAACGTACCCAAGACAATAAGGATCCAGTGACGTAAAACATTCACGATGTCTCTGCCATATATTCCAAGCTTTTATGAGAGGCAGGTGTACACGCGGGGGCAGATCCATATTAGCGGATCACGTAACACTTCGAGCACCGGACGATCTTTGTGGAGGTCTGTGCTTTCCTAGTGCCCTTCTAATCTTATTCTAAACAGTGGCAGCTTTCTGCTGTGAGTGAGTCGGGAAGGATGGGGGAGAGGGGCGCGAGGAGGGAAAGGAAAAAAAAAAAAAAGGGGGGCGAGGAGGGGGAAGGGATGGGTGGAAAGGAATATGGAGAGAGGTCTGGAGGGAGATGCAGAGGAAATTACCATAGCAGCAAACCAATGATCCGGCTCTGATCAAGGCATTCTTGATCAGCGAGTTGGATTACTACGTGGGTCAGGGTCTCTTTCATGAGGCCCGTCTTTCCAAGTCTTTCCTCGTTCATTTCTACACTGACTTATGTGTTCAGTAGTAAATCCCGGCGCCTTGTGGCTTCTTGTCTTTCACAGGTGTGGTTGGAGCGTGTATGGACTATTCCGCACGAAGCTGGGCGTCTTTGATTAAACTAAAACTAAATTAACGATTCCGATATTCTATTTCTGTCTGTCTGTCTGTCTGTCTGTCTGTCTGTCTGTCTGTCTCTCTCTCTCTCTCTCTCTCTCTCTCTCTCTCTCTCTCTCTCTCTCTCTCTCTCTCTCTCTCTCCTGCATTTAATCTGGTTTTTTTCTCTCTCTCTGTGTCTCTCTGCCTCTGTCTATCTCTCAATTTCTCTGTCTCTGTCTGTCTGTCTGTCTGTCTGTCTGTCTGTCTGTCTCTCTCTCTCTCTCTCTCTCTCTCTCTCTCTCTCTCTCTCTCTAAAAATATGATTTCCATTTCTAAGAAATGCGTGCTTGATATGTAATGTCAACAATCAAAATTAAAAAACGGATTTTGTTACTCACAGACTGGCAATAAAACGGAACTGTTTCGCTCGAACGCGCCAACGTTGATATATTTCACACAAGAATACAGTTATGTTGTCTGGCAAAATGTGTTTTACTGTAGCACAAATGATACACATTATTTAAATCTTGCTATTCTCGTCCACATACGTTGGCCAGTGCATGAATACTGAGACAAACACACAGATAGACAACTGAATCAGAGTGACTGCGCAGATTCGAATGAAGTCCTAGAATCTCTCAATCTCTGCCTGTCTGCCCCTCTCTCTCTCTCTCTCTCTCTCTCTCTCTCTCTCTCTCTCTCTCTCTCTCTCGCATTTAATGTGAACTCTCTGTCTCTCTCTGTCTCTGTCTCTCTGTCTAACTCTCAATTTCTCTGTCTCTATCTGTCTGTCTGTCTCTCTCTCTCTCTCTCTCTCTCTCTCTCTCTCTCTCTCTCTCTCTCTCTCTCTCTCTCTCTCTCTCTCCTCTCTCTCTCCCTCTGAAGAGAACTGAGGAAGAAAGACTGGGAAATTTAAAAAGGAAAAGAAAGGAGATAAGAAAGAAAAGAGGAATGAGAAAGGAAACAAAAAGAAAACAGAAACAGAGCCAGTAAAGGAAAAATAACGAGTCAATGAGCAAATGAGTGAACATATTACTGAACTGTGTAAAAGTGAAGGGGGAAAACGCAAAGGAATGGGTGTGGATCAGAACAGACGCCACTGAACTCCACCAAAGTGACTCGGCAGCAGTGCAGTGTCTCCTCCGGTTGGTGCCTCTTGACGACTTGACATTGATTGCTCCCTGTGAATTGCCGGTGCGGGGCTGCGGCAGGCCGAGCAGGGCTGTGGCTGTGGCTGGCTGTCGGAATGAGTGGCGTGGGTGCAATGCCACTGAGGAGGCACAGAAAGATAGGACAAGAAGAAGAAGAAAAAAAAAAAAGAAAGAAAGAAAGAAAAGGGGTGAAAGCAGAAGGTAGAGGTAAAACAGAATGAGAATGAAGAGAAAGTGACAATTAACTAAGGAAGGAAAAACAAGAAGAAAGGAACTAGTGAACAAACAAGCAAAAAACTAATGATGTAGCAAAAACAAACAAACAAACAAACAAAGAAAGAATGAAGATCATGACACCAACACTTAAAAGCCAGCCATCATCATCACCTCCACCTTCCCTCCCCATCCCCACCCCACCATCAACTTTCCCCAACGCCCTCTGTTTTATGCAGTTGTATAACATGTACTTTGTCAACTTTACTGGTGCTTGTATGTGCGTACAGTGTTTATGTAAAAAGAGAGAAAAAATACAAATGTTTAAAAGAAGAAAAAAAAAAACTTTCCCAACGCCCTTCCAACCTCTTTTACACTTTCCCTCTCCATTCCTCCCCTGCCCACACTCACCCCCCCCCCCCCCCCTTCACAGCTCCATCCCGCCACTTCCCTCCCCTTCCCACCCTGCTTCCCTGGGGCCTAATTCCCTGTCTGGCCTTTTCCGTCCCCACTACGACCTTCGGAAAGCCAAAACAAAAGTGTCTCCAGCTGGAACTCTCTGCACAGTCCTAGCAGCCAGCCAGCCTGTCCCAAAGGACAGCTGTACAATCTCCTCCTAGCAATCTATCATCTCATCGAGACCAGCTCATGGTGTTATTTATAGCCTGACCAACCAGTTAGGTCGTCCCTCAGGGGTTGAGACAACGGCGCTGACTCTGCGCTGAAAAAGGTGGAAGCCTGACGGCGCTGTGCGTTCTACGGATGTATTCTGGAACTTACAGAATGACAAAAGCAGAAAGGCTTGGGGGACGGGTAGGGAGGAACACTGAGAAGAAAAGAAAATTTGGAAGAAGAAATCAGAAGAAGGAAATACAAAGACGAAAAAGTACATAATACGAATCCACAAACTACTCTCTAGCAGTAAAAAGAGTGAATTCAATTCAAACCAGTATTTTTTATATTCTTTCTGCATGTATGTCAGTCCTTACAAATACTGAAAACTATATACAAAATTCTTGGACAACAGTAACTTGGCAATAATTTCCTTTTCCTATAAGAAAAGAATGCACAAATAATTATGTGTGGCTTAAAACTTACAAAGCGACAATGACAAAATTTTGAGAAGACTTGTCAGCTGAGCGGGAATAAAAGAAAAACTTTATGAATAACACTCGCTGCATCTAAAAGATTCAAGGACTGACGAGAAAATGGATCTTTCAAACATGAGACTGTATCCCAAACAACGCTTATAAGAACCACAGTCCAAGAAAAAACACTGAAAGTTGAGAAGAAGAACTAGGTTATTAAGAGCCCAAGATTACATCCTGTATTTACATATGAACAGCGGGAGGTGGGGTGGGGGGGTGAGAGGCCATCAAGACGCATCTAGGAAATTAAACAAATAAACCTGAAGCAATTTCAAATTAAAAACCGTCAGAGGACACAAAGAAAACTGGCATGGTTTGAATTAAAAACAATCAGAGAATGTCAGTAACTGGGAGCATTTTCAAAATGTTGAGTCAATAGGAGCGACAGATGCAATCTCTTTAATTGTGGAGGGGACGATAGGGGATGTAAAGGAATATTTTTTCGAATCTCATTTTTGTGTTCTGTTTGGAGAATACTTGAAAAACAATCTTAAAAATAGAATGTATTCAGTCCTAGAGGCTGTTTTTCATTAACTAGTCATGATTATTTTTAATCTTCATAGCACGCATGAACACACGTATGCACATGAGTAGATATCTGTATATATAGATTTGGGGGAGGAATCAGGAAAATCGAGAAAAGGGTCCAAGGACACGTGGGGGTTGGGGGGTATTTTTTTTTATATTTTTTTCATTTCTTTTTCAACAAATTGAGAACATTTCGATTGTGCAGTTGGATTTTTGCTTCCACAGAAATCAATTTCACTGATGCTGATGCTCCAGCACCAAGTCTTGTCATTCATTACAGGTTTACTTAATGGGGGAATTAAGATGTTTGTCGATTACATGGGCTAAAAAATTAATAAACCAAGTAAGAAATCAAAGGTCGATGATCGATCGAATCATCGATTCACCATTCAACTGAGCGATCAATAAATCAACCGACCAGTTGATCAATCAATCGCTTGATCGCGACATCAGTGGGTGCTCAATTAATCAATAAATCGGTCGATCGATCATTGAATCAGTCAACGATACCTTCAGCTTAACGTGAAGGTTTCCTTTCGTCCTCAGTCTTTTTGCGCATGTGCTAAATGAAACGTTCTTTCCACAATGAACCTTCAGTGGGAGACTTGCTGTCACAGCCAAAACATACCTCCTCTTCCCCCTTCCAACCTCACCTCCACTCCCTCTCTTGGATGAATACATGCCCAAAAGTAGTCCACCCTATGTGACAGTTTCAGTTTCAGTTTCATGGAGATGTCAGTGCATGCAGACTAGTCCATTTACACTGCCCCACATCCGCTACGTTCGTCCATTTACACTGCCCCACATCCGCTACGTT
>JADBJO010002586.1:110000-112500 GCA_016801955.1 Conus betulinus | reverse complement strand
TCCTCCTGTCAATCTATCATCTCCTCGTGATCAGCTCGTGATGTTATATATAGCCCGACCGACCAGTTAGGTCGTCACTCAGGGGTTCACACAATGGGGCTGACTCTGTGCTGAAACAAGTGAAAGCTTGGCAGCGCTGCGCGTTGCAGGAATGTACTCTAGATCTTCAAGAATGTAAATTTAAAACAAAGAAGGAGGGATGGTAGAGGAGGTTAGGGAGGAAAACTAAGGCAAATGAGAAAGAAAAAGGGGAAAAACAAAGCTGAAGAAAAAACAAAAAGACAACGAACAAGGTACACACACACACACACACACACACACACACACACACACACACACACACACACACATATATATATATATATATATATATATATATATATATATATATATATTTCAAATAAATAAAAATAAAGTTCACTCAAACCAATCTTGTTTACCTTCTGCATGTAAATCAATCCAAACAAATGCTGAAAACTGGTTCTTGTTCAACAGTTGCTTGGCAGTAGTTTCATTTTACCATAAGAAAATGATGCAAAAGTAATGTAGCAATGCGAATACGACAATGATGAATAAATCTTAACAAAGCTTGTCAGACAAGCTGGAAAAAAGGAAAGCTATAAGAATAACACTCACTGCATCCAAACGATTCTAGAACTGACGAGAAAATGGATGTTTGAAAATGAGATTGCAGACCAAACAACGCCATTTAAGAACCACAATCCACAAAAAAAGACATCGAAGATTGAGAAGAAGACCTTGATTTATTGAGAGAGCAATGACAACATGAAATTATAATCCCGTATTTACATATGAACAGCGAGTGGTGAGGTGGGAGTGTGGGGCATCAAGATGCATCCAGGAAATTAAGCAAATAAACCCGAAGCAACGTCAAATTCAAACTGTCAGAGACGCAAATAAAAATGACATGGCTTAAACAAAAAAAGCGGTTGGAGAATGTCAGTAACTGGCAGCATTTTCAAGACATTAAGTCAGCAGGAGTGACAGATGCAATCACTTTAATTGCAGAAGGGACAGGGGGGATGTAATCAACCTTTTTTCAGAGTTTCATGTTCCGTGTTCTGTTTGGAGAACACGTGGAAAATAAAATGTGATCATTGCTAGAACCTGTCATTTCATTGATATTGAAATTTATCATTTGGCACCTGTCAAATTACACCCCAAAAATGAACTAAGAGATTTCACTTGAATTCAGTGAATGCATGGCCAGTCATGATCATATATAATTTTCAAAGCGTGCACATATGCACTCGCGCGCGCGCGCGCACACACACACACACACACACACACACACACACAAACGCGCGCGCGCGCACACACACACACACACACACACACACACACACACACACACACACACACACACACACACACACGACTAGATCGTGCTGATTCAGGGATAATGTGTGTATAAAAGTTTGGGGAGAAGTAGCAAAAAAATTGAGAAAAGGGTCCAAGGAGTGGTAGGGGTACTCATTTCGTTCATTCATGTTTATTTTCCTTTCTTTTTACAACGAATTGAGAACACTAATTATACCCTGGTTTTGGGCTTCCACAGATGCCTATGTCTATAGAACATTCATTATACACTGGGTTTTGGCTTCCACAGATGTCTATAGAACACTAATTATACACTGGTTTGGGGCTTCCACAGCTGGTCGGTAGAACACTAATCATACACTGGTTTTGGGGTCCACAGATGTCTGTAGAACACTAATTATGCACTGGTTTTGGGCTTCCACAAATGTCTATAGAACACTAATTATACACTGGTTTGGGCTTCCACAGATATCTATAGAACACTAATTATACAGTGGTATTTGGCGCGTCCACAGATATCTATAGAATACTAATCATACACTGGTTTTTTCGCTTCCACAGATGTCTATAGTACACTAATTATACACTGGTTTTTGGCTTCCACAGATGTCTATAGAACACTAATTATACACTGGTTTTAGGCTTCCACTAATGTCTACAGAACATTAACTATACACTGGTTTTTGGCTTCCACAGATGTCTATAGAACACTAATCATACACTGGGTTTTGGCTTCCACAGATGCCTGTAGAACACTATACATACACTGGTTTGGGGCTTCCACAGATGTCTATAGAACACTAATCATACACTGGTTTGGGGCTTCCACAGATGTCTATTCCACTGACTCTTCGTCAGTAAAGGATGAATTACACTATGTGTGCCAATTATATGGGCGAAGAAATCATTAAACCACATAAGAAATCAATGATTCATCGATCAATCAATCGAGTTATCGATTGATCATTTGAGTCACGACCAACTGGTCGACTGATCGATTGATTAATCTGCTTGATCTATACATCTATCGGTCTAACAATTTATCAATAAATCAATCGATCGTTCAATGAATTGATCAGTCAATGCTTATAGCTTTGCGTCAAGCTTCCCCATCATCCTCGCTCTTTCGTCAGTGCCAAATGAAACGGTCTTTCTCATA
>JADBJO010002586.1:102500-105000 GCA_016801955.1 Conus betulinus | reverse complement strand
GTGTGTGTGTGTGTCTGTCTGTCTGTCTGTCTGTCTCTCTCTCTCTCTCTCTCTCTCTCTCTCTCTCTCTCTCTCTCTCTCTCTCTCTCTCTCTCTCATATGCTCTGGGAATTTCAGTCATAGCAGAACACCGGTATCGTTACAGTAAATATACTGAGATAGATTTGACTTGTTCATTATGCAAAAATGGAAAAGAGGACGAACTTCATTTTGTTTTACGTTGTTGTAAATTATCCAGTCTAAGAGTGCAATATGTACCGACAAAGCTTTACAAGGATCCCTGTCAGTTTCGGTTAAGCCTGTAATGGCGTCTCAGAATGAAAGCATAGTAAGAAATTCTCAATGTACTTATTCAAGGCATTTCAGCTTAGATCAGTCATGACTTCGTGATGGAGTAGTCCATCCAGTTTTTCTTGTGTACTGTGTAATTCTCATATTGATGTTGTTATGTTCTCCATATCCCCCTTCATAAGGTGCAATGGCCTTTATATGAAGTAAACCATCTGAGTTCTAAGTTCTCTCATATGCTCTCATTACGTACAAGGCTTCTTCCTTTACTTGACGTCTCCACAGTGAAGTCTGTTAGTGCCCCCCTCCCCCTTCCCTTGCTTTTTTGTCTTTTTTTGGAGGGGGAGGGGGTGAACATTACATGCAACAGGGAACAATCATGGAATTCATATAAACTTTTTAAATGAATGAAACCAAACAATGCTACAGATAGGTTCGATCAAATTCGAACATGAATGTTCAACACATGAACTCCATTATGTTCTAATATGTTTTAAAATCTCTCTCTCTCTCTCTCTCTCTCTCTCTCTCTCTCTCTCTCTCTCACCACACACACACACACACACACACACACACACACACACACACACACACACACACTCTCTCTCTCTCTCTCTCTCTCTCTCTCTCTCTCGTCTCTCTCACTCTCTCTCTCTTCCTCTCTCTCTCTCTCTGCGACCTTGCACGCACGTATTTGCACACACATACACAAACACGCTCGCACGCAGTCGCACGCACGCAAGCAAGCACGTACCCACACAGTGCGCGCGCACACACACACACACACACACACACACACACACGACACACGCAGACACACACACACACACACACACACACACACACACACACACACCAGTGCGCACGCCCGCAGGCAAGCATGCACGCACGTACGCACGCGCTCACACACATACGCGCGCGCGCACACACACACACACACACACACACACACCCAAAGGGAAAGTGATTAAAAAAAAAAGTTTCTTTTCAGTCCTTGTTCCATGTTCCTCGGCAAAGGAACAAATGTGAACCACCCATTACCCCATCCCCCCGCCCCACACCTCCCAAACCATATGTTCCTCCCCAACTCAAAAACAAAAAAAAAAACAAAACAAAACACAGATCTTAAAAAAAAAAAACGTAGAGGAAGAGAGGTACTCATGATGTCAAAGTGCCTCTTTAAGCTGCGAGGGAAACTGATCCGACTGTTGACGAACAGAAGTGCAACTCCAGGATTAGCTCAAGGGTGGTTCCCCGCTGTTCGTCCATACATGTGGGTCTGTGATGGCGATGGTGAATTATGGGCACGAACGTGCGTTTCTTCCATCTTGGAGAAAAGTACACAGGAAGAAGGGGATACCTCATGTATCATAACACTGACATTTCACTTCTCTCTTTTTTCTGTCTTCTGACATTGTTCTTACCATGGTCAGTCATGGGACAGAGTTTAGCGAAGACTGGATGCAAAACGCGATCTGTATAGAACGTGTGGAACTTTTGTGCCATGTCTTTTCCCATGATATTTTACCTCCCATGTTGAATTTCGATAGAGATCATGCTCACTTCACCAGCAACCGTTATACAAAATTTGACAAAGAGTTGATTCAAAGGGGGCAACACGGCTGCTCGTATCACGACTGTCTTCAATCTTTGCTGTTGGATGAAACCCCTACGCTGTGCTACATTGCTCTCTTCAAGATGAATATTTACTTTTGTCATATGACAGAGCGAACGTCTCTCTCAGAATGGTATGAAACTGTGAAATGAACTTGCGACTGGCAATAGGCAGTTAACTAGCGACTTGCGAGCACGTAATAAAAACTGTTCTCTGATGAGAAAAACAGAAGTTCAGTGGAGGCAAGAAATAGCATTGTCTTTGTGAACAGCAAGCGAGGGACCGTTCTTTTTGTTAACTTTTATCTTAAGTTTTATCGTAAATACGTAGCCGGCATGATGGTGGAGAAATGGATTTCCTGGCATACAAAGATGCTCCTGAGGACAGCAAGGGAGATAAGACAGGATAACAATAATGAGAACGTGACATTGCCCTAGAATCATGAGAATAGGACATTTCCTTTGAACAATCATGAGAATAGGATTTCCCTTGAACAATCAGGAGAATGGGACATTTCCCTAGCGCCTCCCAACACTCCAAAGTGCTTTCCATTATCCACTGAATTGTACGCCCACACATATGAGCCGAGTAAAGCAT
>JADBJO010002586.1:32500-50000 GCA_016801955.1 Conus betulinus | reverse complement strand
AGACAGAAAGGCCTGGCCAACTGAACAATTCTTTTTAGTGTCAGCCGGAAGTGATTAGTGACCTGCGCGAGAGAACAGGACTTGTAACAAAGCAAACGCGAGATACGTGCCCTCTCCTCTTTCAGTCTGTATCTAGACAATCACACAGTATGTCGCTATATATATATATACATATAGATAGATAGGTACATAGAGAGAGAGAGAGAGAGAGAGAGAGAGAGAGAGAGAGAGAGAGAGAGAGAGAGAGAGAGCATTCAAACACTAGCCACTTGACAAACCCACAATTCTAACTTACGTATAATTAGGCAAGATATACCAGCCGCCGTGGCGAAGTGGTTAGCGTCGCGGACTCTCGGTGGGAGGTCGTGGGTTCGAATCCCATCAGAAGTCATGTGTGTTTTTCTGCCCCGACCGGCTCCTACCCAGAGTTGAGTTTGCTACGGGCTCAGTTGGGAAGACTGGGACCACACAGTCGAGTTTCATCCACTTAATGGATGCGTTTCTGAGAGCGTTGTTCAAATTTCCTGACCAACACTGCAGGTGCCTGTATCTCTCGGGCCTGGTTGACGCCGGGATATATTATGAAAGGAAGCGTAGAGTACAGCCCTGTCATGTAGTCTCAGACCGAAATGGAAATCCGTAGCATCATCTTAACCGTCCTCATTCTCATCGATCAGCATAAAAAAAATGCCAAGTTCTGCTCTTCATGGTGACTGACCTCAACTTCGATGTCCTCTCCAAGTCTGTGGCCTTGGTTTGGTTCCGTCGGGGTCACCGGTATCGGTGGGTCCATGGGGGCTGTCGTTGGACGGACGTGGTGGCGCCCTCCGAAGGGAGAGCTCACTCACGCCGGCTCCGCGACCAAGCAAATATTGTCGTCAGTAGGGGGCTTAGTAGGTGGTGTCCTGCGTATGTTATACAGGCGCCACTGAACACAACTGAAGTGACTCGGCAGCAGTGCAGTGTCTCCTCCGGTGGGTTGCCTCTTGACGACTTGACATTGACTGCTCCCTGTGGATTACCGGTGTCGGGGCTGCGGCGGGGGCCGACCGGGCTGTGGCTGTGGACGGGGTGTTGGAATGAGCGGCGTGGGTGCACTGCCTCTGAGGTGGCGCAGAGGTTGGGACAGCAAAAAAAAAAAAAAAAAAAAAAAAAAAAAAAAAAAAAAAAAAAATTAGGCAAGATATATCTTTATGTGATCGATTTTAGTTCCATATTGAGGAAATAACTTATTTGTGTCCGTATTTCTGCTTGGTATAAATCGTGTTAAAAGTCTGATCTTCACAGGCTTTTTACCTAACTTTGTTACCACTATTTGCATGTAACATCGTTTAACATCTCTTTATTACTTTGTGTACAAAGCAAATATTTGCAAGTGATCATATCTCAATTTTTTTTTTTGTTTGTTGTTGTTTTTTTTTTTGTTTGTTTGTTTTTGTAATACTAAAAATATTACGGAAAATATGAACCACAGATTTATAGCCATTACCATTCTGCAACATCTTCATGCAGGGAATGGCTGGAAAGATGTCATTAACATTTACCATTCTGCCGTGGCTGGTCGTTTTAATTGTGCTAGCGTTTGAAATTTGGTCGAGAAACGCCAGTGGTACAGTTTCACACGCCAACAGACATCTACACATACTCTCTCTCTCTCTCTCTCTCTCTCTCTCTCTCTCTCTCTCTCTCTCTCTCTCAAACACATCCAACCCCCCCCCCCCCCACACACACACACACACACGCACGCAAACACACACACACACACACACACACACACACACACACACACACACACACACACACACACACACACACACACACACACACACACACACACACACACACACACACACACACACGCGGGCGCGCGCGGGCGTCAGAAAATAGCCCATGCGCACTAGAAAAATGCCAAATTAACGCAAGAGCTGACTGCTTCAGCTAATTCGGCGTTAATTCTGACATACGCATCAGAGGTATGTGATCAACATTTACCGTTCTGTCGTGGATGGTCGTTTTGATCGTGCTAGCGTTTGAATTTTGGTCGAGAAATGCCAATGGTTCGATATCGCCCATATGGAAAGAGTTCACACGCATGCAGTAAAACGTATCTTGCATGTACCGTTACATTCATCCAACAAAATGGTTTATGGTGAGAGTGGACGATATCCTCTGTTTATAGGAACGTATGTCAAAGCAATTAAATACTAGTTAAGATTAGTTCAATTACCCAAGACCAGACTATGCAGTCAAGTTTATAGAATGCTCTTGCTACGACATGATTTGGGCAAATTTAATTGAGTTTCTTGTGAAAAGAAAAACACTGACAGAAAATGGTTTTAGTATCGTATGGCTTTGTCAGGGAGTAGGCAATACTGCACAGTTTATTTAGGAGTTCAAGAATCCTTTAATTTGTTCTTGCAGACAAAACGCATTTAAACATGGATGGAAACGTCAAATACGAATGGTGTCTCTCGTTTAAAAGTAAGTTAGACATGAAAAATATTTTATAATTGTTACACATAAATGGCATGCATATAACTTAACAAATTTCCGAACTAGTACACTAGGCCTAAATGCAAACAAACAATGGTACGAAGCGTCAGATAATAAAACATATCCCATGTGTGTAGAGAGAAACGACGATGAAGACGAAATAGATTTTGTTTTTGATTGTCCTGCGTACACACATATTCTCAGCAGATGCAAAATTTGCAGCGAGCCAGCGGCACAGAGAAAACATCTCATCGCAGTTCTATCCAGTAGGAACGAAAAAAAAAAAAAATGTCACTTGCAAAATGTATAGCAGAAGAGAGTGATTTTCGGAGAAAAAGAATATCACAATCAGCTGAGTTAGAATTTTGTGATGATAGATGTATCAACATTCTGCGCTTATTCTGTATTTTTCATGGCTTGAAGGTCGAAGAAAATGGATCATGTGGTGCGCGGACGTGTGTGTGTGTATGTATGTATGTATGTATGTATGTATGCTTATTCGTTGACATCAAGGACGCCTATGGGAGCATTGATCACAGAGTGATGTTGGATGCGATGCAGAGCGCCGGCTACCCCCAGCACATCATCGACGTGACGGCGGATATCTACACCAACTCTACATGCCAGGTGCAGACGGAGAGACACGTCCACGCCCAGGATTTACCAGGCATCGTGGCATCGTGCAAGGCTGCCCGTGGTCAGCTGTTGTCTTCATTCAGGCGTTGGACCCGTGGATTCGGTGGATGGAGCAGCCGTTCACACCAGCTTCAATGCCTTCTCCATGTCAGGCATACATGGATGATGTATGTGCCAGTGCTCGCTGTGAGGAGAGCTTACAAGAAATGATAAATAAGACGGAAACCTTCCTGCATTACACCGGAATGGAAGTGAAACACAGGAAGTGTGCCACCGTTCATGCACAACGCACAGGAAACAACTGGGCCTCTACAGATGTGACTGAGAACGTCCACGTGACGCTGCAAGGGGAAGATACACCGATGTATGGAAAAGATGAGCCATACCAGTATCTTTTATTACAGCAATTCAAAATTCACAGAAAAACTTCTAAAGACTCTGGAAGATAAGACAGTTGATTTTGTTCGCATTCATCTCAAGCTAAACTCTTCTACCAATCGAGCGCACATGTTCCTTCCCCGAAAACAAGGCGGCCTTGGTCTGTTGAAACCAAGTACCATGTACTACGCCAAACGCATCTCCTTCCTGATCTCTGTTCTGAACAGTGATGACCAACATGTCAGAATGGTAGCGCGCGCAACAGTTTCCATCTCCACATGGAAAAGAGAAAAGTGCCTCACGCAGATCCAGACGACAGCAATTTTGGAGGATATGCCACAGACTCCGAAGGGAAGTTAAGGAAAGGCAGTAAGGTCAACTGGTCACGTTCTTCCTTCGTTGAGCTCCATGAGCTGTGTGTGCGACTGGATCTAAGGCTGGAATTCGATGAAAACAGCGACAGTTTCGGAGTAGTACTCCCAGCTTCTGAGGATGGAGTAGTTCAAATGCGCTACAGTAATTCTAAACAATTGTACAGCGCAATCAAAAATGAATGCAAATGGACAAAGATACGCACCATTTTCAGCAGCTGCAACAACAAGGGAGAATCATCCGGGTTGCAATTCCGGATGCGGCAATGACCCACTCCATAGGACACCTCACCAACACCAACGTCAATGACCAAATAACCAGGTTCATCAACAAGGGACGTCTACAGCTGCTGGAGACCAATGCAGTGAACAACATCTACTATCCTGACACTTACCGGAGAGAGTGTGCTTTGTGCGGGTTTCGTTCTGACACAAACTCCCATGCCTTGAATGGATGTCGTCAACTGAGGGGCCTCTACACACAAAGACACGACAGATGCTTGAGATCATCAGAAAGAGCTACAGAAATGCATTGCGACGGATTTTGTGGATGTTTTCAAAATAGGCCTGTCTCTATAAATGGTGTTGAAGATCATTTGTCATCGAGGTTTCAAACCCATTTGACACATTCATACAAACATGCTATGAGGGCAAATTTCAAAAGTACATGCCTCTTTGCTATGCTCTTAGTGATGCCGGATTAGCACGAAAGTGGCTGTTCTTGTAATAGGTTCACTGGGCATAGTTCATAAAAGAGTGGTTTCAGGACTTTCAATGTTAGGACTGCCCATAACAAAATGTAAACAACTCGCAAAATTCTTGAGCATGTCTGTCATGATTGGGTCTAGGCGTGTTTGGTCAAGGCGGAATCACCTCATGAATCAGCATTGAAACTGACAGATGTTGACTTTCAAACTGTGCTTTAATAGTATCAGCTGACTAAAGCACTGACAGACAAAGAATTGGAACCAGCCGGAGAGAGAAAGGTCGCGGGGACAGAGAGAGAGAGAGAGAGAGAGAGAGAGAGAGAGAGAGAGAGAGAGAGAGAGAGAGAGAGAGAGAGAGAGAGAGAGAGTATGTGAAAGATAACGTTTATCGATGCGCCTGCAATCTGGACTACTGTGCATTGTTGTTGATTTGACAAGTTGATGCATTAAAGTAATTGATATGTATGTATGATGCAGTAACTGAAGCCCTCTTGCCAACAGGGCTTATTGCTAACGACAATAAAAAAAAAATGTAATCTCTCTCTCTCTCTCTCTCTCTCTCTCTCTCTCTCTCTCTCTCTCTCTCACACTCACACACTCTGTCTCACACTCACACACACACACACACACACACACACACACACACACACACACACACACACACACACACACACACACGCGCGCGTGCGCACGCGTGTCAGAAAACATCCCTAGGATTCCATGAAATGCCAAATTAACGCACCGGTTGGCTAATTCAGCTAATTCGGCAGTAATGTTCGACAGAGTTACGCTCTTTTCCCAAGGGAGGTTATCAAGACGGGTTTTAGACTTGTGGACCCTGCCCTCCAGAACTGACGAACTCTCGATGTCCTGCACGCTGATAAAACTACGCCCTGCTGGGGGCGCCATCCATTCCGTTTTATGAATCTCTCCAGTTGTTGTTTTTTTCAGCTTATTAAAAAAAATGTACTCATTCTATGCCGCTTTTTCCCCCCTATCCTCCTCCCCTTTTAAACCTACCCATCCTCTCCGCCCTCCATCTTCCTTCTCCCCCTCCCTTTTATCCTCCCCACCCCCCTCCGTCTTTCTCCCTTCTCTTCTTCTTCACACACACACACACACACACACACACACACACACACACACACACACACACACACACACACACACAACACACGTACATGCATGCATACACGCGTGCATGCAGACACACACACACACATACATACATATATACATACATACATGCACATATACATACATACATGCATGCATACATGCACACATGCATACGTACATGCACACATACGTACATGTATACGTACATACATACATACATACATACATACATACATACATACATACATACATACATACATACATACATACACTACATACATACATACATACATACATACCATACCATACATACAGTTCCAAATAAGGGACTCAGCTATGTGTAAAAGTACCAACCTAGTGTACCTGATCAACTGTGGGCATTACCAGGATGTACGGTATGTTGGTGATACTGGAAACACCCAACAAACACGCTTCAGTGGTCATCGCTCTGAAGTCATCAGAAAGCAAGATACTCTTGTGGCACGCCATTTCTGTGGACCTGGACACCAGCTGTCAGATTCGAAATGTTGTTTGATTGAACTCATAAAGACCACAGATGCACAGAAAAGAAACGACAGAGAGAGGATGTGGAGACACAAGTGAAGACCAACTACCCGTTTGGTCTCAATGTGTGGGATTAGTTGGTTTCACATAAACAATCTGCCCTGGGAATTTTTCCCTTCACTGAATCAAAACTTCACCCAAGCATCACTATTTATCATACAGTAATGAGGGGAGATGGGGGGGGGGGGGGGGGGGGGGGGGGGGGGGGGGGGGGTTAATGAACGTAAAAAACACACATTACGTCAACTAGTTTTGACCCCGACTGCCATGGTCAGCTGAGGAAGGTTTCCAAAAACCGAAAGCGCTTCTGTAAAATGCTTCGGGTTTTTTTTTTTTTTTGTTGTTTGTTTGTTTGTTTGTTTGTTTTGTTTTGTTTTTTTTTTTTGTTTTGTTTTGAATACATACATACATACATACATACATACATACATACATACATACATACATACATAGAGATCGATCTCCAACAAGCATCTCTTTCTCGTGTATCACTGACACTGACCTATGATAATTCACAGACTTTCTCAACATTCCACCCCATCCTGTCAATTCAATCCTCTTCCAATACTCACTGTTTTTGAATCTATCATCAGAACCAAAAACCCGATGACCTCCGCGCTTTCTTCTTTCAGGAAAGAAATATTCGCACAAACTCCGTAAGCATATTAAGCATTCCTCTTTGTCATCCGTCTCCAAATCGTTTTCAAAATTTCCTGCCCTCTTCAACTTATATAATCCGTTCTGCACACTCCCTGTCTTATAATGTCTGACGGGTGTGCGCGCGTTTCACTGTGCAGGCTATGTGCGTGTGTTCGTGTGTGTGTGTGTGTGTGTGTGTGTGTGTGTGTGTGTGTGTGTGTGTGTGTGTGTGTGTGTGTGTGTGTGTGTGTGTGTGTGTGTGTGTGTGTGTGTGTGTGTGTGTGTGTGTGTGTGTGTGTGTGTGTGTGTGTGTGTGTGTGTGTGTGTGTGTGTGTGTGTGTGTGTGTACCTGTGTGTGTGTGTGTGTGTGTGTGTGTGTGTGTGTGTGTGTGTGTGTGTGTGTGTGTGTGTACCTGTGTGTGTGTGTGTGTGTGTGTGTGTGTGTGTGTGTGTGTGTGTGTGTGTGTGTGTGTACCCTCTGTGTGTGTGTGTGTGTGTGTGTGTGTGTGTGTGTGTGTGTGTGTGTGTGTGTGTGTGTGTGTGTGTGTGTGTGTGTGTGTGTGTGTGTGTGTGTGTGTGTGCTGTCGCTTCCTCGTTCCAAACTCTCTCTCTCTCTCTCTCTCTCTCTCTCTCTCTCTCTCTCTCTCTCTCTCTCTCTCTCTCTCTCTCTCTCGGGAGACCTTGAACTGTGTTCAGCGAAGAAGACACAAGGTTGATTTGCTCTGCAATTAATAGTTGATTTACTGCTGATCGAGATGTTACATCATCCCCAGTCGTGGTATACCAACTACTAAGATACCATGCCTTCTGGAAATCAATTTCCGCGTACGATGTGGATGTTTTGCGTCATTTTTGTGGCGTTTCATGTTAAGGAGGACAAGAAACAGAGCCGACATGCGAAAGCGGACATTGAGAGTTCGGAGTGTTGTAGACGGTGTAGTTGTTGTTGGATGCCTCCTCACTTACTTGTTTGGGGTAGTTTTTTTTACTGCGGTGCGGCGATGTTGTGCACACCCCCGGGCCAACCAAGATCACTCTGCCACAGTCCAGCCTGGCCAGCGGAGCGGGACAAGAACCAGCACGGACATATCAGAGAGCGCCTCATCCAGCACTCCGACTGCTGCGTCACCTGCAGTAGCACCGACCATTACAGATGTCATATCCGTGCTTCAGACTCTCCATGTAAATTGGAAATAAAATAAGGCAGGGAACAGTAAACAATAAACAGTAAACAGGGCAAAGACTACTCTCCATGTAAAGTTCGACGAGATGAAGGCGAAGATGAAGGACTTCCATGGTGGTTTTGCTGTTCTACATGCTGACATTGAATCCCTGAAGGAAGAGGTGAAGGACCTTCAACACGACAACACGGACCTACGCCACACCAACGTCGCCTTGACGAAGAGGATCCAGGTCTTGGAGAGGAAGACAGACGATCTGGAGGGACGGTCGAAACGGAACAACATTATATTTAATGGACTTTCCCGCAGAGACAACGAGACATCGCAAGACTGTGAAGGTGTTGTGAAGGACCTGCTCAAGGAAAAACTTGAAATCAGTGATGAGATCCAGTTTCACCGCGTCATCGTCTAAATCTAAGCCAGATTCTCCAGTTATCAGACGATGCACCTTTTTTAAGGACAAGGAAAAACTGTTAAAGACAAAACAGAAACTGAGAGGTACACAGGTGTTCTTGTGAGAGGACTTTTCGTTCCGAGTAAGGGAAATAAGGAGACAGCTTACCCCTGATCTCAAGAAAACACGCAGTGAGGGAAAGCGTGCCACTATGGTGTTCGACCATATCCTTATTAATGGTAAAAAGTTTGGACTAGTCGATGGACAAAATCCTCGGGAAATTAAATAGGGGAGAGGCCTGCCCGCAGTGACACCGGCAACTGAACTGTGCACGTTTACTACTCGCGCAAAACGGGCACGGAGTTTCACAGAAAGAAAGAAACACGATGACATAGTTAACATTGGGTTGTCCGGGGTGAAGGGGCGGGGATCAGATATGATCACGGATGAAACCATTGATTCCAATAATTCTTCTAATAATGTTTGTGTTTCCTCTTTTGATAATGTTGTTTTTTTCTGATTCTTGTACATTAAACAAGCGTACTGGTGTAATAGACGGGGAAGATGTACATGTCTACAATGAAGTAAACAATGGTGTGTTTCATGAAGTTAATGAAAAAACAGAAGGTGGCGCGGGTTTGTATCAAAAGGAAAGAAGTGATGTCAGTGTGGAAAGCGATGTTTGCGAGAGTGTACATGAACATATGGATGATCACGGAACAAATGATGTTAATATGAATGACAACATATCATCGAAATTTTCTGATTCACACGATATTGCTTGTAATTGTAATAGTGTTCTTCTGTTTTACACTGGAATGTGAATGGACTCGTTTCTAAAATTCATGAAAAAGATTTTCTGTCGTATCAATTCAAATTCGGCTTTATATGTCTCGTAGGAACGTTTGTAGAAAATCTGATGTTTAACATTTTCACAAACTATACAATGTTTATAAAACCAGCATTAAACTTTCAAATCAAGGGAGACGATCCGGGGGCATTATGTGCCTCGTTAGGAAAGAGATTATGCCTTTCATTCATAATATCAAGGTAGATAATCCCAATGTGCTTTTGTTTTGATTGAAAAGAATTTACCTGGTTTATCAGGTAATGTTTTGTATGTGTGTTCGTATGTACCACCTGAAGGCTCGCCTTTGTATACGTACTTAGATATTGATAACGGCATTAGTTCACTTGAAGAGTGTATTGTTGACTGTACACTTGAACATGTTAACGTGCATGTGATCCTCTTTGGTGATTTAAACAGTAGAACAGCAAATGTTTCTCCTGAGATTTTACATGATGATGAATTTGGTATTAATATCGAAAGCCGCTGCATATATTCTGACAGAAAATCTGCTGACCAGGTGCTGAATCACTATGGGAAAAGTTTTGTTGAATATGTTTTTGGTTTTTATATTGTTAATGGTGTATGTAATGGAGATCTTGATGGACACTACACGTTTGTGTCTCATACTGGAAATAGTGTAAATGATTATTTCTTGCTATCTAAGGCATTGTTCTTCGTTGTTTCCTTCTCTTGTAAATTAGTAGTTTCAGAGAGACTAGAATCTGATCACTTACCACTTGAATTCCATTTGAATGTGGTTAACAATATTAAACCTTCTGCTATAGTTGAAAATGTGAATAAGTATATTGAAAATTTTGTGTGAAATTGCGATGTATCACAATGTCATATGGATGCAATGCATTCTTCTGAAGTGTTAAGTTTACTTAATCATGCATTTAATTTGATTGACCATGACCACAATGAAGCTTTGAATGCTTTTATTCAAACTGTCAAAACTTATGGAGCTTGTATGAAGAAACGAATTTATTTTGACAATTTAAGTGAAGTGACTGGTATGATAAAGAATGTAAATCAAGTAAGGCAAAAGCAAAACGTCTATTACGAGTTTTTCGCAGAACGAAAGATCCACCCGACAGTGACATTTACTGTGTAGCAAGAAGAGAATATAAGAATCTTCTACAGCGAAAAGAAAAAGTGCATCATGATTTATTACTGGACAAATTAACTGGGTCCATTAGTAATCAAAAAGAATTCTAGGAAAATATGCAGAATTTTCTGTTAGAAGAAAGCAAGCTAGTAATGTTACACAACAGATGACTGGTTTGCACACTTTGAAGGTCAGTTGAAAGAGATATGGCAACAGAAAAAATTATACAGTTGTAAATAGAATAGATGAAGAACAAGAGGAAAATGCTTACATGAATCGCCCTATATCTAGGGAAGAAGTTCTTCTCGCCATAAGAAAATTAAGAATGGCAAAGCTGCCGTACCCGACTAGTATATATGGGGAAATGATGAAAAAATTTATGAGAGCCTGTAGTTGATTTTTTTTTTTTTTTGTCAAGTTGTGTAATACTTTATTTATAAAGGGTATATCCGGATAACTGGACAAAAAGCGTTGTCGTTCTTCTATTTAAAAAGGAAATCCAAACGATCCAAATAACTATAGAGGCATATCTGTATGTGATATAAGCAGCAAGATTTGCAGCACTATAATAAACAACCGACTACAGAATGGATAGAAGAGCAAAACCTTACAGGTGAACATCAGGCAGGATTCAAGAAGGTTATTCCACTATCGATCATATGTTCACGCTGGTAGCATTAATACAAAAGCAATTTTGTATGAATCGTAAACTCTATGTACCTTTTATTGATTTTGAGAAAGCTTTTGACTCTATAGAAAAACATTTACTGTGGCCTATTCTTTTAAAAAATGGAATAAAAGGGAAACTTTTTCGGTGTATTAATGATATGTACATAAATGTCAAAAGTAGAATCCGATCTGGGGATAAGTTAACAGACTATATTAACTATACACGGGGCGTGAAACAAGGTGATGCACTAGTCCGGTTTTATTTTCACTATTCATCAATGAACTGGCATTAGAAGTAAATAGGTGTGGGAGATATGGTGCAAGGTTCACATATGATTATTTTGAATTATTCATTTTGTTATTGGCAGATGATGTAGCTTTATTGTCTGAAACAGTTGTTGGCTTACAAACACAATTAAATAGTTTTCATCGCGCAGAACTTCATCAGAACTTCATTTGAATGTAAATATGAGCAAAAGCAATTTAGTGGTGTTTAGAAAAAGAGGATATTTGGCAGCCAGAGAAAGATGGAATTATAATGGGACCTTAATGCCTGTGGTAAATACATACAATTATTTAGGAATCTATTTTTTCTACGAGGCTGAGTTTTACTGCAGCATGCCAGGATCTTGTAAGTGGAGAGTCAAGAGGGCCTTATTGTGTGTATTGCAAAATTTGTACAAATTGAACAATAATTCTCTTGATTTTTATTTAAAGTTATTTGATGCTCAAATTCCACCGATTGTGCAATATGGTGCCGAGGTATGGGGTCTTGAAAATGCAGCTCTTTATCCTGAAAAATTACATATGTTCGCACTTAAAAAGCTCTTAAGAGTTGAAATGAGAACATCAAATCATCCTATCTATGGGGAAACGAACAGGTATTCTATCTATATAATTCAGTAGTGCAGTGTATTAGATATTGATTAAAATTAACACGATTAGAAAGAGTGCATATTACCGCGGAAAGCGTATAGAATGCTATTTGATTTAGACGCACGGAATAAAAGAAATTGTGTCTCAAATATTCGATGCAAATTATATGCTTATAGTTTTGGCTATGTATGGGTGAACCAAGGAGTTGAAGAAATACGTCTATTTTTTTTTTTTTTTTTTAAAGACAGATTGATACTGTGTAGGTGGCAAGAATGGGACTACCATGTAAATAACAGTGAGCGGTTTCAAACAGATAGAACATTTTGTACTGTAAATGATGATAAAACCTATTTGAAGTTGAAATTAGATAGGCACTTGAAATCTATACTGACAAGATTTAGGTTTGGTGTGTCTGAGATTGCGTGTCACTACTATCGTTATAGATCACATACAGAAAACACATTTGATTTGTCCGTTGTGTAGAATTGCCAAGGAAGATGAAATTCATTTTCTTTTGTGTTGTCCTACATTAAATGATTTACAAGAACAATATATACCTTTAAAATTCTATAAGCATCCCAGCCTGTTTCGATTGACTTTACTGTTGGCATCTGAAATGAAAACACTGTCAGAAATGTATCAATATTCTTGTACAAAGCGTTTAAATTACAATCTGCAGCCATGTCTTAATATCCTGAAATATGTGTGCATATAAGACTGTGTGGATAGTTTCTAAGAAAGATGCAAAGTCTGTAATTTTTTTTCAAATGAAGTGTACCCCATCATGAGGGGCAATGGCCTAAGCATGATTGAATCATCCGTATCTCTCTCTCTCTCTCTCCTCTCTCTCTCTCTCTCTCTCTCTCTCTCTCTCTCTCTCCTGTGTGTGTGTGTGTGTGTGTGTGTGTGCTGTCGCTCATTCCGAAAACTCATCCTCTCTCTCTCTCTCTCTCTCTCTCTCTCTCTCTCTCTCTCTCTCACTCTCCACACACACACCACACACACACACACACACACACACTCTCCAACAAGTGTCTCTCTCCTCCTCTCTCTCCTCACACATCCCTGAAACCTCTCTCTCTCGGGTCCTCCTCCCCTCCCCTCTCCTCTCTCCCTCTCTCTCTCTCTCTCTCACTCTCTCCACACACACACACACACACACACACACACACACACACACACACGCACACACATTTTTGTTCGCTTGCTTACTCACTGCCAAAAGAGATGTCAATCAGTCTACGGATGCCAGACTTGGACGACAACAGCAGACAGCCAACGACCTGAAAAAAAAAAAGAGAAAAAAATCCCTATCCCATGCCGACGTAAGTGAGTGAACGCCAGGCTGGACAGGCTTCCTACCTCGTCTCCGGCAGGAGGAACCACACACCAGTGGCCGCGCCAGGCAGACGGCCAAAAGGTCAGTGCCCAGCACCAACGTGTGCCGGATGTATGACTGTAATCTGCTCCTCCTAATGATCAGTGTGGAAAGCAGCTTGTCAACCAATCAGTCGTCAGGCAGAGTATGATAGACCGACCAGAGTTGCATCCCTTCTCACAGCTAACGCAGAGCGCATATCTGGCGTGTATCTTGGCCCGAAGATCGACCAGCGAAAACCTTTGGAAAGTTCTGTTTTTTCTCTCCTCACTTGAACGTAATTTCTTACGTCTGATGAAATGAACTGAACAAACAAAGCGTGTAGGTTTGGAGTTTGAATCAGGATTAACCCCCTTTTCAGCATTAGCCGTGCTAATCCCTCTGTTCATCTTCTTGATCTTAGCTCCTACATGTAACGAATTTTCTCAGAACAATTGTTGCTGTGGAGGGGTGCGAGTGGTCTTCTTCTTTTTCGTCTTTTAATTCTTCTCCTTCTTCTTCTTCTTCTTCTTCTTCTTCTTCTCTCTCTCTCTCTCTCTCTCTCTCTGCGCGCGCGCGCGCGTATGACGTGTTGTCTTCGTCAGTCCAGGAAAACACTGATTCTCTACTCAAGTAAGTGTTCAAAACGTAAAATCGAATTTCGAAAAATACTGTGACAATGTGATATGGGCCACAATGTAGTGCTGACGCATCGGATTGTAAAAAAAACAGCCGTAGGCCGGCCATGGCGTGGTGCGTGCCGGCCGGCGGCATGCAGGAGCTGTAGGGGCTAGTTAGATGTGTCGGCTGTAGGTTACACCACCCATCACGCCAGCCATGGGGCCCACTACTCGATCCATGGCCAAAGACACCGTTATATTTATGTGCGGGGGTAACCTCGAGCAGATAACAAATACGCTTGATCCCATACAGAAAACAGTTACATGTGTTAAACAATGTATGCCCCACTGGAGATTCACACTCCATCACAGGTATATGGGGAATTTCATACCTAAAGGAGTGAAATGCACATGGAAAAACTACCGTGCACAACACAAGAATATGACTGCTCTGATGACTTTACTACCGTCTCCCCAATTCCCTCTGACCTCAGCCATCTACTATAGAGATGAGATCAGAGGAAGTCAAGATTCTTAAGATACATGTTTATTATACAACGGGTACCATTCTTATACAAGGGAAAGCATGCCTACAGTGGGTCGATGAGGAGTTCGACAGGCTGCGTACTATAGTACACACACTGGGTGTAACTGCGAGCTCTGGCCCACTCTCCATCACACACATGTGCGTGCCAGACATGGACGTAGCGACGGCCGGCGCGAAAGGCGCTGAGGGGTGTGCAGTGGATGAGACCAGCATTAGTGCGACCGTGAAAGACACGCGCTGTGTGCTTATCCCGCCAATCACACGGGCAGAAAGCAGTGAAGAGGAAGGAGATACAGACCGCCCTTTGACCGCTCCATCCTGCCAACACTCAGCATCCCCCCCCCACTCCCCGCCCCCTTCACCAACTGAGGCCTGCTCTTCTCATCCAGTGACAGACCCCTCCCCCTCCACTCTCCCTTCATTGAGCCCATCTTCCCTCACTGTTCCAGTCAGCGTTAGTGCACAGGATTCACAGTCCCCCACATCTACTGATAACTCACCCCCCTCCCCACCATCCTCCACTGTAACCTCTGCCCCCCACCTGACTCAGTCATGCCCCTCCCCTCTCCCAAACAAGACATCATTTTCACGGCAGTTACTGAAAGCGTTAGCAGAGACACCAGCACAGACACTGAAAGCGTTTCCAGTGACAAAGACGGTGACCAAGCTTCAAAGCCAGGGAATATGCCAGATGTGTGCTGCTGCCATGATGACTGTGTGTCCAAGGAGGAGTTTTTACAAAACAACACAGTCCCTACAAGCTGAAGTTTCAGCCCTTCGTGCAGCACTGCAAGAAGCAAGACAGACATTCAAGACTGACATAGATGCCCTCACCACTCAGTTACTACACTTACAAGCCCAAAACACACAAAAAAAAACCTCTCCCCCGCTCCTCAAATCACAAACTGCCCTCCAAGACTGCATCCTCCAAACCACCCCCCCCCCAAATCATCCACCCCACAAATCATCATCTCCCATATTGCCCACCCAGCCGAATGCCGCTGCCACAGAGAGCAACGCTGACAGTGGACACAGCGCAGGCAAAGCAGACTCCACACCAGTGTCTGAGTCCCTCAGTCAGCATACCTCCACCCCCAACCCTCTCCAACATGTCAGCGTCACTAAGGACACCACTACCATTGCTGGGGGATGATGTAGTGAAAGGGGTGGATCCCTCCCGCTCCTCACCTCCCAACAGCAAGCCCCAAAAAAGTGTGTGTCAGTGACCTGACAGTGACCCAACTGACCGAGTGGCTCAGTGGCCAGACACCCTCAACTACCGTGAGACTAGCTGCAGTTCATGTTGGGATCCACGACTGTGCACAAGTCCAGGCCTCAGCAGACAGTGCCATCAGCAGTGACAAGTGGAAAGACCTTCTTTCCCAGTGCCGGAGGGTCTTTCCCAAAGCGTCACTGCTAGCCTCTGCTATCATGCCTGCCAGAGGACGACACCCCTTCAATGCAGTCATTCAACACAGCAACAGGAACCTGCAGCAGGTGTGTGACGGCATGGTGGGTGTGCACTACAGGGACCACACTGCTGTCTTCACCACCAGCAGTGGTGCACCCAGAATGGCACTGTACCAAAATGCCATTCTGCCAACGAAGAAAGGGACAGCACGCCTTGCTGAAAATCTGTTTGCGAGAAAACAGGCAGACAGCATCGGCACCAAGAGGGGCAGTGACCACAGGCCTCGCCCCACTGGACGTCTCTCCTCTTCCCCCTTGTTACATCACCGCTCCCTTCCTCCTCCCGTCCATTCACCTACTCCACATATGTTACCAACAAACAATCACACATCACAGTCCTCTCAACCCCAGAACCCTCCTACTCTTCCCCATTCTCCGGCCGACCCACACTACTCGGAAGTCTTTCCTCCCCTCCCTACCCCCACTCTAAACCCCACCCATCCACTTCGACGACGGACAGCAGGCCTACTACCACGGGGAACTAATTCGTATGGTAGTAGAGAGGACTACACTTCGCCTCCACAACCACCACCCATGATGCCACCGCCTGTGTATCCTCCTATGTTCTTCCCTTCTTTTCCTCGTAGCTTCCCACCTACTTTTTGGCAGTGGCCACACTTCATGCCAATGCCACCAAACTATGGCCAGTTCTCATAGACTTGAATCAGTGTGTGTGTGTGTGTGTGTGTGTGTGTGTGTGTGTGTGTGTTATAAGTATATATACACTCGTGTTGAAAGTGCAGACTTTGAACTATATGCATCAGCCAATGTGGACTGTGTAATTCCGAATCTGCCGACCATCTGATAAGCTGAAAAGATAAAGTTGTTGCGAACTACATTATTAGCATCTGTGAAGAAAGCAAGACTCTTATATCATAGTTTTATTATACCTGAATGGTGTGTGAGCACGCTCAGAAACCTGCTGTGGTGTGGATAAGCTTCAGTGACACTTGCCACAAGCGTGTTACGTAACTTTGTGAATTTAACTTTGTCATTTTTTTTATTCATTATCCTTTTTCATTGAGCATTGTTGGATTTGGTGTGTAAGTGTGTTGTATCACACTTATTTGTAGTTTTGACTTCCTTGTTTCTCATATATTATTATCCTTTTGAATTGAAGATAGTTGTTGTGTGTGTATACCATACAGACACATATTGAGTTTGTATTCAAGTGTATCCTTGCTATATATATATATATTTTTTTTTTTTAGTTGCATAAATGGTGCAATCATCTTCAAAGTGGCCACAGGAAGACGGACTACGTATTGGACATCTTAATATAAACATATACAAAACAAGTTACATGAGGTTCCTACTATACTGTACAATCAAGACAAACCCTTCCATATATTTGGCTTCACTGAATCAAGACTTTCAGATAATGTCCCTGATGCCGCTGTTTTAATCTCTGGCTACAATTATTGTACGCAGAGATCCCCCGAATCAAAATCTACAGGCATATTACTTTACGTTCATGAAACATTAAATGCCCAACGTTTGTATGATCTTGAAAGTTTTGGA